>JTDE01000400.1:113617-170827 GCA_014338405.1 Paragonimus skrjabini miyazakii
GGTCGCTGGTTTGAGTCTAAGGGAATGCAAACGATTGAATTTTTTGAAATATTTTTCTGTTATATACTGTGACACTGAGGTCATATTGTGCTAGGGACACAGGATAGCTCTGTAATAATTATATGTATAGACAAGCTCGTCGCTCCAGGCGTTGATAACAGCAGTTCAGACCTCCGACATCGATGGTATAATCTCATCATTGCCTGCTTACTAAGTGAACATGTTTGTACCCGAACATCGAGGTGCCTATAACCTGTTAACAAACAACCGAGGTATAAGTGAAAGATAATTGAGAATCACCGTAGCATTCATGAAAAACAAAGTTTCAGCGAACAGACTGTTTTCGATAAATTCTCCTCCTTGGCTGGTACAATTATATAAAACTAAGTGACGAGTTACAATGTTATTGATCAAAAGATTAACACTACTTCGCCGTCCCAGCCTGATTAACACTGACTAACTAGAACCAACTTCGTTTGTGTTCCTAACCACGGCGAAGTAGTGTTAATCTTTTATCCAATTACATTGCCCCTTCAGTAATCTTTGATCAATAACACTGTAACTCATCACTTAATTTTATATAATTGTACCAGCCAAAGAGGAGAATTTATCGAAAACAGTCTGTTCGCTGAAACTTTGTTTTTCATGAATGCTACGGGGATTTTCAATTATCTAAAGCGTTATAGGTCAGCAAAAAACGACTGAAAATGAATGGGGTTGAAATCATAAAGGTCACAATGTCTATAGTCAAACATTCAATGTCAACGTATATACATCTCGCGAACAAATAATTCGGTTTCAGTAGATGTAAGACGGTATATGTCTCTCTGTTGTTTTAACTATCTGGCTCCAATAATAGCGTTTATTTTACAGGCAACTCAGCCAAACAACAGTAAATAACATTCCTCCGAACATGATTAACCACACTGTGAGTGGTACGTTATTTGAATGCGTACACTGAAGATTATCCCCCCGTTCGGTTCGCAGGACACAAAGATAAAACTTACCACTCATCTTGTTCATGGTACAGCATTAACAGGAATAAGAGCCCACTCGAGTGCTGATCGCTCGGGTACTGTCCAAGACAACCAATGCTCGCAATTGAGTGATAAACTTGTGCGTAGTATATACCAGCAACACTATGCACGATACCAGCAAGCTTTTAAACGCAGCATGTGGTGACGCGCTTAACACAAGGAGGAAAGTGCCATGGAAGAAATCATCTGAATACAAAGACTTTATGATTTTCTTGGAAATTTCAAGGACGTCATTGAAATACTCATGGTAATACCGACTACCGGACTCTGTTGAAATATAGGGCAAAGGCGGTGTTAGGTATGGCAAAGAAGGGTACTGCGGGGTTGGAATTTGTCACAGCGAAGGAAGGCCTGATGGCTAGACTTGGTACAAGTCAAAGTAGCATTTAGAGACTGCCCGGTTCAAAGAACGGATAAACCCTTTGGTGATCGTCGTCAGTGTCTCAAGCTGGATGAATGGGATGCCGTTCCGGTCAGATTGGGCCTATAAACAGCAGTTGTTGGCGGATTGGTTAACTGAGCTCTAGGATGACCGATCAGATGAACATCCTTCAGATGTCGCAAGTCTTACTGGGAATATGGTCAGCAAAGAAAGATGTGGAGACCAGAAGAAATCAGCGGGCACCAAGCCACAAAGAGATCTTCAAGATGCTAGCGGTCTTTGAAACAAGTGACGAACAGTTTATAAATGGAAGACTTGGTCGAATATGTAGTGTATATCGATGATCATATTGTAAACCGCCATCTTGTACCAGTCCTACAAATTATCCAGACCATTACCGGAGTCGATCTATTGGAAATCGTCAAGAAAGTGACTGACTTGAAACGAATGATGTTGGACACCAATTAGGGACCTCTCCGAATAACGGGTTAAGAAGGAACTTAGGTCGATCAACTGCAGAGTCACAATATGCCACAATATGAATCTCGTACGGGTCAGTAAATTCACGAAAGTGTATATGATTGACAGTGACCCTTCGAGATTTGGTGGCTGATTCGGACGTAAAATCACCTTGGCAAGGAATAGTTTTAGACTGTACAGCCCTCACAACATACTGACACATCTCGATAGGAAAATCCGAATAAAATCATGTGATACACCGAAGGAGAATTTGGAGGAAGAGATCACCACACCATTATAGACAGCAATAAATCAGTGGTTCTCACTGATGCTTAGCTGAAAGACAACCATGAAAGAAAACAAACCCTGTACAGGAAGGTAGGAAAAAGAAGGGGAGGGAAAGATGCCTAACTGTTAAAAATGGCCTCGTCTATACTCCAACATTCAAGACCAAGGTGCCCCCACCTTGCACACAAACAGCCGGGCTCTAATTGAAACTGAAACGTCATCAACAAGAAGGTTATCATACGGTCTTCCCTGCTCCACGTCATTACGGTCACTTACTTTACAGGCCACCTGATCAAACAGCGACAACACTCATGTTAGTCGGCATCTCATCTAACGTCTGCAATTAACGACCCTGTGAGTCGCGGGGTCCCCAGTTGGAAAGACAAACTTGACATACCTTAACCAACCTTTTAGTAAATGATTTCATATCTTTACGCCAGGTCATCATCTATTCACCTCGCACCATATGCCAGTCGGCCTCAGTATCGACAAATTACTGTGTGTAGCAGAAGATTAGCTGTCATCTTTGGTACATGGTCTAACCATCTGCTTCTGTGCAAAATTAAACATCGGACAAGGAAACTGGTTTGCAACTAGGTACATTTAATAGAAGACTTATTGAAGTCTTTGGTTTGTGGTTTTGTACTTGGGTAACCTTGAGAATACGAAATACTACTGTAAGGCGCCTATGGATCGAATTCGATTTGATGGCTATTCCAACGTCATGCATGAAGATCCGAGACCAACGGACAGTTAGTCGAACAAGGAAAACAGTCGTACCTAAACTATTGCCGAGTGTTGCATAATACATTCTCGGATACAACCTCTGTCTGTTCTTCTGCCTGTAAGTCACATTACCACCGGTTATAGGGCTCACATGTTGATAGACAACAAAACTGATATCAATTCAGATATCTTACTATTATAAAAAAAATACAACAAAAGTGAAACATAAATGAATAACAATATTGGGTTATAATATTTGTCTGCTCGAGTTCTCACAAGGTGACAGTGTCCACAAAGTCATCAATTTACACGGTATACATACAAGTTCAAACCGTCCCACACTGAACACTGTGACGGAAGAAAAAGGTTAAAGCCATATTGCGAAAATAAGCTGGAATACAGTATGAAATGAATCCAATATGATACATTGTACAGTTTTACTCAAAGGCTCTACAACACAAGGTAGCCGATTCTCTAATAAAATGTTTACAAAATAAAAAACAACAGGAATTCACTTCATTAATGTTGGAACATTAACTTGAGTTTTGGTGTTTGTTTTTTGTTTACTATTAAAAAGCAACCACAATTATTTGGAACACTTGTTTCGACATACTAGGTGGAGTAACGGTTCCAAAAACAATCAGTCACCATAAGTCATTCAATGAGTTCTACTTCAACATTAGCAGGTTGCAAATTACTCTATAGTCAAACGAGCTGTGAATACTTATAAGTTCAGTTCGGACAAGTATTGAGACGTGTATTGTTATTCCACAAGCCAATTAGGCTCCCAGCTAATCAGCTATATTAGCTGTTCGCCACAAGTAAAATGCCTGATCAAATTTACGCAGCCAAATTCTACCATATTCATTTGTTCACGAAATGTATTTCAGTACTTTTGTGATGAACTTTTCTTAACATTATCACGTGGACACAAACAGGGATTGCAGAAAACTGTGACATTCATGATATCGAGTACATAGGAGAATACTTTTTGAAAATAGTCATCCTACTATAAATAATTTTAAAAAATAAACATACATGGACACAACGTTTGGTAGGATTGGAAGCTGGATATACAACCTACAGCCTTTGTTTGTTGTGTCACTTTTGAAGGCATATCACACTCAGGATGATATCATGAGGAATTGGTGAATCAATTTGCTCCACTAAATGAACTCAACTAAATGGCTATTATAATGACGTATCAGCAACGATGAACATGTGATCCGTGCAAAACATCTTGGAAAAATGTTGATCTGTGTCCACACGCAGCTGTTGTTTTTTTGGATAACAAGAAATTACCAAGAGTTATTTAATTATTCAAGAAATCCATGTTGTTACTCTTGCATTCAGATACAAACTGAACAAATTTCTAGCACTGTTTGGTATTCATGTGAATAGTCGTAAAAAGGGTTAGAATTATTTAGAAGTTATTTATATATTTTTTGGCTCTTTAGGAAGTTTTCGATTAGCAAAAGAGCTTTGTAAAATACTGTCATTTGCTCTGTAGAAATGACTTGTTTTTCATGGTGATCGTGGCAATTTGTTTCACATAAATCTAAGTTTGTGTTAAACAGAGAAGTATTTTGACTGTCTACTACCAGCTCCTAGCATATATTCTAAATTGTCGACTATTCAATCAGCATTTATTTAATATCTTTTTTAATTATATTACTTATGTATTTGACACACTTCATGTTGCTTGCATAAATGAGAATTTCAAATTACAATTACCCTAAGAAGGCACCAAAATTGATCGATTATTGGGAGGACATCGTATAATGAAATATTTTATAAATTTCAAACATACCGTATTTATCATTCGTTTGAAAAAAAGTGGAAGAGACCAGGAATTTGGGCTTTTCGAATGTCACATCAATGGGTCCGGATTTAAGTAATCAGTGAACATGTTTTAAAATTCCAATTATCACTAAAATATTGCGTACAGTCCATGGAAAGATCCACATCAACACTATCAATAAATCAGCAATTTGTGCTGATTCTGAAACGCCATACAAACAGGAGAAAAGAAGTGGATCGTGATTAGGAAATAAAGGAAAAAGAGGAGGAAGGGGACAAAACTACTGAAAATAGCCATGTCCATGTTCAAATATTTAATATCAACGTGTCTACGTTTTACAGACAAACAACTAAGCCATGATTGAAAGTAAGGATTTATCATTAAGAGAGCTCCCTGATGGCTTTAACTGTCCAACGTGATTAATTGTACTCCCCTCACAGACAGCTCGATCAAACAACGACAACCCACACGCCACTGGGAGTAATTAGTCGCTATCCCACCAAAAGGTTCCAACCATTGAGTCTGTCGCTTGCGAAGGCCTCAGCTCGGAGATGAACTCGACCTACAATAGTCAACCCGTTGGTGAACGAGTCCATTCCCGTACACCAGGTCATCTGTCCATTCGGCCACAAAATCGAAAAACAGTGTTTGATGTAGCGGATGACCTGCTGACATTCGTAGTACATGATCTAACTGTCTAAGTCTGTGCAAATTTAAACACTGAACACCCGCTTCCTAACCTGTTCGTTGCTCATCCGTTATTGTCCTCCGGTCAGAACGATCGGACATGAACATTGATGGTTAAATGCCTAAAGACGGTACACGTCTGTTATTTGAAACGATCACATTTTGTGCTCGAGAAATAGCACAGCTTTCACAGTCGCCTTACACACAAGAATCGTGACCTCCAGAGAGATGCCACTCTCTGTCGCCAGAAATGTTCTTAACTTTTGGATTGAGCCATACACTTAAAGGTACAGGCTCCTATTTCATTCTCCTACAACTCCGCCGCTGTTGACTCAGATTTGTCAGTAAACAAATCCATCAAAAACTTCATTACCTTAATTATCCGACAGTAAATTATCGGAATCACAGCAGCCTTGAAGAAACACTTTGCACTTTGGGGCTTAAAAGCGCGAACTTGCTTTTATTTACTGTACTGTATGAAGATTATGGTGCAACATAACTGCCGTCAACATAACAGAGATCAGTCAGTCACACAGGATGTACTGAGCCACCGACGTCAGTTCCATGGTCCGCTTTAAGTTAACAAAGAAAATGCGCCTTCATGACCGTTGCTTGACCGGAAACATTCGCCAAAAAAGCGGGTGCTGAATGGTTGCCGAAAGATCTATGATCAGTATTCAGCTTAATGGTCTTCCGTTACTATTTTCTTGCATTAAGTTATCATCATTATCATTATCTTTATCCAGAATCTGTGTCTAACTTTAAACATTTGACATCAAGCTGCTCACATTTCGTAAACAAACGATCGAGCTATAAGTGAAAGTAAAATGTCATCAGCAAGACACCTTCTTTTGAGCTTCCATAAGCCAGCGTTCTTCACAGACAACTCGACCAAACAGCAGCAGCGCATACAAAATTGAACCCGATAAGTGCCATTTCACTCAAATTCTCAAGCCCGGTGATTGATGATGAAAGTACTGAGATGAATCGATAGTTCGCGAGTTCAGACGGTGTTATAAGTTACAATCAACCAGAGTCGCAACATCCAGTTCAGCTTAAGGCCATGTTCGAACGGATTTGTGAAATAGGTTCGCGCACAGATGTACTAGGTTGAGTATCAGTGATACTTCTAAACAATAAACCAAGACGAGAGGGAATAAAATAATTGGCCAAGCAAACGCTTGGAAAATTCATGAGTCAATGGGTCATCATCATCATAGACAATAATACATCAGTGGTATACACTAAGGCTTAACTGCCACACAACCGTGAAGAAGAAGAAAAAGCAAACCGCGTATAGGAAGAGAGGAGATAAAAGAAGGAAACGGGAAAGAACCCAACAACTATAAAAAGCTATGTCTATATTCAAACATGCAACATCAAGGCGCCTACACCTTGCAAACAAACAACCAAACTCTAAGTAAAAGTAAAGCGACATCAACAAAGCAGTTTCTTTACGGCTTTTATTGCTCCGCGTCAATCATTGTACTCACTTCACAGACAACTCGGTCAAACGACGACAGCATTCACGCCACTGAGCTCGGTTAGCCGCCACCTCACCTAACGTCTCAAGCCACCGATTCTGTGAATCGCGAGGGCTCCAGCTCGGAAGACGTACCCGATCTACAGTAGCCAACCCCTTCGTGAACGAGCTCACTTCTTCACACCAGGTCATCATCTATCCACCTCGCACTTTACGCCAATCGGCCGCAGCATCGGCAAACAGTGTTCGGTATAGCAAACGACTAGCTGGTATTTTTAGTACATGGCCTAACCGTCTAGGTCTGCGCAAGTGTAAGGAGTGAACGAAAGAACTCGTTTGACATTCACTGCCAAACAACCGCTTCCTAACCTCCTCGTTACTCACTCGCTGGTGCCATTCGATTTGAGCGACGAACGCAGATATCGGTGTTCGAATACCTGAAGACGGTTCACGTCATTTATCCTCAGCGGTCAGGTTTCGTTACAGTAAGGTAATACAGCCCTCACTGTTGTCTTACATACGCGACCTTTAATAGAGGTGCCTTCAAAGTTCGCACTCTAAAACAGATAGGTCAACAAGCCGCTCTTGCACGAACGTTTGAATCATTGCATGTCAAGGTCTGTTGTATCTCACAGACTATAATTCAGGACAGTAGTCAACGTATAGAACTAACGGCACCCACATTGTCTACCCGATACTGATTACACACTTCGGGTGACTCCACAGCCGCCGTTACAGGTTAGGATGGAGTCGGAATGTTCTTTAACACGACGAGGATACTACACTCTGAGGAAGCATGTTCCAGCGGCTGGTAACTCGACATGCGATGAAGTTAGCACTAATCGATGTAGCAACCCTCTTCTTCCCCAACTGGAGACTGTGGGCCCGGAGGATTAAGTTTGTATGAAGACCGAAGAGAGATCGCGTCCCAACTTTGGTCATTCCATCACGAATCTTAAAGGTTTATTTCAGGTCTCTTCTAACCATCCTTTGCTTACGAGAAAACATATCAAGTTTTCTTAATCTATCTTCATACCAGCTATCCCGGATTCCCAGCCTCGTAAAACTCCTCTTAACGTTCTCAAGTACCTTCGTGTCTTTTACCATATGCGGGATCCAAGCTTATGCACAGTATTCCAGATGTGGTTTATATAAGCTTTATAAAAAATCAACAACACCCCAGGTCTCCTTGACGCGAACGTTTTTTAACATAAATAGAACTGATGAGTAGTAGGGGATTTTGATTTTCATGTAGATTGAACATCACCCACAATTAATCGCAGCTGTCGCATTCCCATAGACTTTCCAGTCGGCCCCCTTCGAAAAGAAGCACTAGACTCGAGTTTCGCTCTCATTAGAGCTCGTCAGTAGTGCATATCATCGCCACTGCAGCCGAGACTTGAACCACGAACATGCTGTTTATGACGCAACCGTGCTTACCACTGCGCCATTGACTTCACGTTAGGCACGACCGAATTATCATATGTGAACGCTCATCCACTTTCGCTGCCTCTATGCACTGTTTGAAAACGTTGAAGTTTCCTTCTATGAGCACTCCCGAATGCTTGGTTGTTTTACCCTCCTTAGCTCTCTATCCTCGCCCTCCTTGCCAAAAATCCCGACCGATCTTGGCTGCTTCTCAGCAAGCAGCTGTTTAAACTTGTCTACATTCAAGAGTAGGTGTCATTCACTTGGCCACTTCTGAACAGTATTCAAGTCCTCCTGCATGCTCGTGTTGTCAGTATTTTCTACAACCTTCACATCATCAGCAAAGATGTTGCAGGAACATTACAAGTTTCTGGTGAGATCATTGATACACATTAAAAACAGTAATGTTCCAAGCACTGGTCACTGAGATACCTCACTAACCACTGCACCTTCTGTATACCATTTTTCTGTTATCTCCACATGAAAGATGCGATTCCTCAAGTTCTGTAACCATTGTACCAGTCTTGAAGGAAGACCAAAGGTACCTAAGTTGAGGAGTAACAATCGGCGGTTCATGAAATCTAATACCTTTCTGAAGTCCAATTAGCAAACCTCAGCTTTCTCTCCCCTACCCAGCCTCTCTGTGATCTCATCGAGGGGGCAAATTAGGTTGTGAGACAAGATCTATACCTCACAAGTCTACGTCGATCTGCAGAGAGAAGTCTATTTTCAGTAAGTTGTCTCACAATCCTATCCTTAATAATTCTTTTCAACAGTTTCAGTCAACTGATACGAGACTAACTGGACGGTAGTTGTCCACCCTGTGTTTCTCATCCCTCTTATGGATGGATACAACCCCTGCATTGCTCCAATCATCTGGGATGATGGCATTCTGTAGGGTAAGATCAAACAACATGGTGAGAGGTTCCTGTGAAACATCACTGAGAGGTCTTAGTACCCAAGAAGGAGTATAATTTGACCCCATAATCTTATTCACCTCTAGCTTATCCAATCTATCCTTAACCCCCTCCCTTCCTATTTCAAGTTCCTCCATCACTGGCCCCCTTACAATCCCTGCGCTTAGTTCTATTGTGGTATTTCCAGAGTCCGGAATAAGTACATAGATAAATAAGAATTCGGGGTTCTCATGACGAGTATTTGCCAGGTTCATTTCAAGTTTTTTCTGCATTCATTTTGTACTTCTGAATATCTCTTTCTAGCCGCCGTATATTGACAAAACCTGGTGTACCTGCGGAATGTTTCATACAGTCGAGACTTTCCTTTTGCTTCTCAATGCATTTTTGATCTTATTTTCCTATTACAGAGGCCTGCCTTGATGCTAACTACAGCTTATTGATGTATGTGTGCCAGTTGATTGCATAAGAATATCTTTAATTATGACCCAAGCGTTGTTGACATCGTTGGTACGTTGACGGTTTATCCAACTCAGCTGTTTCGTATCCGACATTACTTGTCAACTATTCATGACTTAAAAGGATTTATGACCAATGACGGGGGTGGGTGGGTGGCGTAGACACAACTACACTGCAGACGTATGACCCCATGATCACTCTTACTCAAGGGTAATTCGACCTTCTAGTCCAAAAAGTCCCTGTTATAACAAGGTCTGAAACCGTTACAGTTTGATCCTTCTTCACCCAATGACCCCACTAACCTGCTAAAGTAGTGTCTCGTCGTTTGGAAAGTCTAACAATGCCTCACCAAATGTAACACCGGCAGCATGCATCAACTTCCAAATCACCTCTGGAGCACTGAAATCTCCTACAATAATGAGACGCTGTGAAATGCTTGCTTGCCTTACAAGAACGCAGAATAGTTGCTCATTCTGCTGTCGATTAGAAGATTGGCTTCTGCACACGCCAACAACGTTGTTCTGCCGTCTGCCACTGCAGCTGGGTTTTGTATATAAGTGGGTTTTCTATGGTAAGTACACAACATTATCCAACGCCGTATAATATTATCGACGGACATGTGCCACAACGACGACTTATAATGTATAACTGTTAGAAGCTTGCGAAATTCTTTATAAAAACCAAATCCGCCTAAAGAGTTTCACGTCCGAAATTTGATTAAAGTGTTTTTAGTCAACGATTTCTATTAGGCTTGCCGAAATCAACTTATACGTCAATCATCATAGTTTAAGTGACACGTTTGAAGTGTTCGGCAGCTTTGTCATAGAAATGACCTTGAAATATCAGACAGTTAAACAAACTTATGAGCCATTTACCGATGAAATACTCAAACTACAGGGAAGAAAAAAGTTGCATTGATAATTTCAGATAAAACATTTTTGTATATTAAGTTCGATTTATTTGATGTGTCTTGTTCATGAATTATCATGAATTAGGCTTTTCTGGTGACCTTTAGCTTTGCTGATTTGCATCCTTTTGACATCCATCGATTACCTTCTTATTAAGCCGTGCACCTTCTGGTGTGACATATCTTTATTTTATCAATGTCCACTTCTGTGATCAACGAAAGCCGTTTTAACTCTAGGGTGAGAAATCAATCAGGCGGTTCGCGGACTTCTTCTCCTGTGCGGGGACCTAGGAGTGAAGGAGGATATTCTGTCGCACTTAGTCAAAAAAGCAGTGATTCCAAAAAGAAGAGGTCATCAACCTATCCAAAGAAAGGATCTACTTTGGGTAATATTGAGCTAAGTGAGGAAGATCAAGCGCATTTAAATGATGTACTCGAAAGATTTGATCGCTTCCGACAAATGGAAGAAAGAAGAATTCGGTGAGTTCATAAAAACAGTTCCACGAGGAACTGTCCCCGAAGGAATGATTTCGTTTTGGTTCGCTTTTTGTTGTGAACATACAGGAATTAAAAGTTTTTAGGCGAGTCAAGCACAATCACTATATTTGTACCACAATACATCCATCGTTTGTCTAGACGTAGCCATAGTATGATCAGATGATGTGCGATATTTTGAGATTATCAGTTCAGCTTACAAAACATAAGCTCACGTGATATATGGACAGTACAAAGAGTCCGAACGTCCCTTCTTTATAGATCAATCGCAGATCTATTCAATGCTTTGTAATCGAACCCAAGGATTATTCATTGCAATGGTTTTCCTACACTGACTCTTACGCTATTTCATGTTCACTTCCCAAAAAATATTTAAGAATAATAAAATCATAAAATTAAGACTATATAAGTAATTCTGTGACATCACAGTAGTGTTGTACTTTCATTGTACACAAAACGATAACGTCATCACAGCCTATCGAATCTGAGACAGAAGACTTTACATTTTGACTACAATACACAAAATGGTCATATATAAGTTTATTAAGGCACTATGCTTGTAGGCGTTCGTTTCATCCAGAACATTTTTGGAGTCGGACGATTATTTTATTGGTTTGCATTTAGTGTTAACCTCGTTAAGTCGCTTGTGAAGACTAACCCCAACCAACCGAGTTATGAGAAACCCACTTCCCGCATGCCATAACCAGTCAAGCATAATTAAAAACCAAGCTTGTATCTTGTCGTTAACTCAACAAGATAGAAGGAAGTTAACTTACTGTCAAACAGCTGATCTATTGCTGTCTTTGATGATACCAATGTTGATAATGACAGTGAGGCTAACGGAAATTCCTTAAGTATATATATATATATATATATATGAATTAGTGAAAATGACACACACTGAGTAATGAACGATTTATTGTGACGTTTCGAATCCACATGGCGATGAATTGTATTCGGTTCCATGGAAAATCGGATATCAGCCTTGTTTTTGATATCCCATTGAAAAATTTTGTTTTTTTCCTATTGTTAAAAAAGTGTCCCCATAACTCAATTTTTGGCTACATAGAAATTTCCTCATCTTGTCGGTAGCGTGACGCGAAAAAATTAGGGTTACATTTTGGGTTATTGGGAGCTGCTGCATAATTTGACTCTTCGATTGTATGTTGTCACGTTGTGCCGCTTGGTACACTTGCCACACAATGAGTGGTCTTCAGCCCCCACAGATAATTCCAGTGTGAATATATCATTTATTAGCATATGAAGAAATCATTGAAATACTCTACTCAATAAAGATTTGGTCATTACTCTTGACTGGCCTTTATACTGTATCTGCTTCTACGTATATCCATAACTTGCTACTAATCAATCAAGGCTTCGTGCGTCTTGTTTGGGCGCATCTTATTTCAGTTAATCATTTTGATATCACGCTCTAAATCACCATATCCTTCAACGTATCTTGCATATTAAATCGTTGTTGTCAATTGGAGTATTGAGAGAATGGTGTATTTGTTTGTTTCCGGTTAGCCTAATTTGAACGTGTTGTCAGTCAGTTAGTTTTGCTAACACATGAGAAAACAAACGGGGATAGATGACTGTCACACTAAATGGAAAAACTGAACAAAAGAGGCAGTTGGATTGAGCAGACTGTTTTAGGAGATTCATTCCTGCAAGTTACTGTACTATCATGCATTATTTGATATGATTATCGAGACCATCACATCGTTTAGTTAGTAAGGATTGGACAATATGTGGTTGTGTGAATAAACCGTGAGTTCTAGCAGTGAATATTTTGTGAAAGCCGTAAGGAAACTGTGTTACTGATGAAGCCTTACTTCCACTCACAGCTCGGTTGTTTGTTTGCAAGGTGTAGATACCTTGATGTTGTGTTTGAATGTGTACGTAACTATTTTCAGTAGTCAAGTCCCCTTCCGGCCCCCATCCTTTTTTTCTTCTCTCTTCCTTTACAGAATCTGTTTTGCTCTATTTCGTAGTTGTGTGGCAGTTAAGTATCAGTGTGAACCACTGATTTATTGCTGTCTATGATGATGATGAACATTTTGTGACCAGACATTGATCACTTGTGAAATCAGAACTGTGGGAACCGAAAAAGTTTAAGTAAACCACAGGACATATATTTCGCAAGCTAATCAGCGAAATCTACGGGGAAAACTGGACATCGGCAGTGTAATTGCATGACTATCAGCCAACACTTTTGTTAGGATGATGTACTATATGTGCCAAAAATTTAATTCCCCAATCTGGCACACACTCATGCGTTATTCGTTGTTTACAGTTTCATCGCAGTTGTGACAGTGATGTCACATTGTTCGATCCTACTGCAGGGTGATGTCGTGACACCTGATCGCATTCTCTGTTGCCGTGAACTGTGGTAGACAATGAACTCAATTCACGTTGTAGTCAACAATACAGAACAAAAATGCACCATCGCAGAGCCACAATCTGTTTTTTGTAATTAACACTAACGCATCATCTCACTATGCCTTCATTAATCGGAAATAAATGAAATGGTTGTTTTGTAACACAGAGACGCACTGCAGGTAGCTTGTGATGGAAACATCAATCTAGCCTCACAGACATTCACAGACGGAAATTCTGGTGAAGAGTCATTTAGGGTGTAGAAATTAAGTCAGAATTCGTCATTGTTCAGGTGAAGCAAATGACCAAGTTAGAAAACCTACGTGATTGTGTGGAGATTATGTATTTTGGGATCGTTTCAAAGGTTATTATCCTTCTATTGTAGTACCTGGTAGTAATGAAATACTACCTTCAATCAATTTGCTTTGAAATTGTGTTTATGGATACAACATTAGATAAGACGGAAGTTGGTATGTTGTTGGTGGATGCAATTTCTGATATTTACTGAATTTGTAACTAAACACACGGTTGCTTATAAAACTTTTATGATGGTGCTCTCTGTCAAACCATCTCGCATTGTAAGCAGTAATACCGTACCATAAACAATGACAATATATCAGTCGTAAATTCTGAAGCTTGGTTGTCAAACGGCCATAAGACACAGAGAAAAAAACATCACAATTTTAGAGTTGGAAGGAATTAAACTTGACCGGTAAAGTCTAGATGATATTTTTTTTGTTAAACCACAAAGGAAGTCGTTGTATCGGTGAAAAGCATGTAGTCTGTGTAAGAGTGGGCAACTTCCGAACCTGTGCTTGCACCGGTATGCAAACGAATGACGTGCGCCTGAATGACCGTTAGAAAACCTCTACATGGTTAAGTTGTCATTTCATTGCGGGCCGTATACAGGGAAGAAAGATCAACACGTTTATCTGTCGGCAAACAGCTTCTTGCAGTCGCTTGAACGGTGAGATCTTGGTGGAGTTATTTGTCTTCATAATGTGGAATTAGTCTTTTTGTTATTCAGATCGCCAGGGCGAAATGGCTTTATCGTTTTTCTCTTAAGCCTTACATTCTAATAGCTTTTTCTGACCGAAGGAACCAAAACTTACCTCCAATTTTGACTCAACTCCATCAATTAGTTAACTCTACAAATGGAATAGGCCGTTTTGTGTGGCTTTACAGCTCATTTGGGTCCACCTTGGCACGAACGTCAGAGCAGGGTGATGCGTGGTAAAGAGAGGTAAAGTGGTGTAATTCACCTCTGTTTTAATTGATATATTTACTGCCGTCTAAATTCCAGTATTCCTTGTAACCCACGAGTAACTGCAGACTTAGAGACTATCCAAACGTCGTGTGTGTGCGTGAAAATAACTATTGGCATCTACCATGTTAAGTGAAAAAAATACGTGGAGAAATTTTAGTCTATAACTTCACGTTTCGACACCACTCAAAAATAATTGCAGCTTTTAGTACTTTCGAACTGTAATCAGAATGGATGTGAGTAAATGGATCATGCGTTGTGCTGATGCTCACTGGTGAGTAATTTCCATTCTTTTCCCAAACGGTCAACATGTATGCAAATCAACCGAACACATGCATACACGCACACAGTTACTGTGAACTCCTGTTCGCACCTGGGATGTTCACGTTGTGACCTCAGGTGAACCGTGAGCTCACACATTCTATTGGCAGCTTTTCAATACACCGCATGTCAAACAACAACACATGCTGGTTGACGACTGCCTCATATGAAATTTGTACAATGTTAAGTTTCTGATTTATATCGGTTGATAAGGACTCCCTGAGAGAGGAGAAGCGTTGAAAATGCCGTGGATGTTTTGGTTCTAATTCGTTGTGGCCTAACTAAGGAATAACTCAATAATTACAATTTTCAAATTCCCACAAAGTTTTCGGTCAGCCCTCCCTACACAAATACATTATACTCGATTTTCGCTCACTTTATACCTCGTCAGTAACGTATACCCTTGTCAAGATCGAGGTTCGAACTACGGTCATGTTTGCATGGCGGTGTCTGTGTTGACCATTGTGCTTTTAACCACACATCAGACACCGTCAAATTTACTCACACAGACTCTCATTCACATTCTCCTGTGGGTAGTGTTCAGACTAGCCGATCGCCGGGACAGGAAATACAGTAACCGTCCTAAAATTACAATCAACGAACATACATTTAGGACCATTTTTCAGGTTGTCCTTCCCGGTTATAACGCCGGAAAACTTTAAATGCGCATGCTTTGTCATTACCATGGATACGTTTATTCTTTGCAGTTTGTATTCTATGTAGGACATATTTACTACTGTTGATTTATCCAATAGACAGGGTGAATGTGGGAACAATAGCTGATGGACAGTTACAGGATATTTCTGTCACGGGTGATAACTAAGGAAACTAAACACATATACTTTATCAAGCTGCGTGATACCGTAACGGTGTTCTGTAGGGCCGATCACTCCCTAAGAAGGCGAATCAAAGCAATTCTTTGGCACACTCAAGGATTGAGGATGGTGGATAAGAGTAAACGTATAGGCTTCGTTCGGCTCATTTGATTTCAACACGGCTGAGGGATGTGACATCACTGAACTCATACATACAAAGCAATTTATGGACGTTGGTGCTGACCGGGACACTAGTTTCGCATTTCTACGGTAACTCTGGCATTAGGCAGGAAACTGACTGAGTATTCCACATTAAGTGAATTTTGATCAAATGAGAGGTCTGGACAGAAAAATAAAGTCTGTTAATGAGACAAGGGGCGTAACTGAGCAGCAAATGACCGTGGCTCGAGTAAAGATACCTGTCTATATCGGAACTAATATACCACTCAGTTAGTTTTGTTTATAATGTTTCAATGAAACTGATGTAATCTGGTCTCTGCATGCAGGCGTGGATTAAACATTTGTTCATTTATCCAGCCACCCGATTACTTCGATGAATACGTCAGATATTTACAACCAACTCTTGTGGTGCTCCCAATTACAGAATTTTCACCAAAGTCGTAGTCGAACTGACTAATAACGTCGGTTTTGGAGTGATTTTCCCCACTAAGCTAACTAGAAGCCTTTTTATTTGCTGCAAACGTGTAACCATTTCCCAAAATCCCCCGCACATTACCTGTAATCCTTATCCATGGCGAAACTCTAGTTTACCAGAAAATCCGCATTTACAGTACTGATGGATGTTCTTTGATTGACGCCAATCCTAGTGAGAAGCAAGTTGGTTTGCTTTTAATCAATAGTCATTCACGTGGTCGATTTGCAATACTAGAATATCGAACGCATTCAGAACTGAGTCTTGTTTCATCTATGAATCTGTGTGACTATTAGAATCACACAGCTGAAACCTTTTAGGTGAGCTGCAAACACCGTTTACCTAACAATATGTTTGTGAAAACCGGTATCTGAAGGGCGCTAATCTCGCAATCAGTTGGTTAAATCATTACTTGTTAAATATCGATTATGTCTTACCACTATCATTCATCCTTGGGAAAGCCGAGCAGTAGTCATACGCGATGGTGTATCGCCGCTTCGATGAGTAGACGCAGCCCCGTCTACCCTAATCGATAAGAAATACTGTTAACTAATAGTCCGGACTAGGATGTCCTTCGATGTGAGCCGACTGAAATACATTGCTTGAACGTAACAATTATGGATGAAGTAGTTTGTTTTGCAGTCGAGTTCGCTGGTCTTCGTCAACGACATGCGTTTTTGTTTTCCTTAAGTAGTATGTCACCAAACAATTCAGATAATTTCTAATCACAAAGTGCTCAGTTATGCTTTTACTAATCCCCCCAGATTGTTAATCGTGACCGGCTTCTCACTGCAATCGGTTGCTTGAGAGATTTTGTTGTACACTTGCTTTACTGCAGTTAAGGGTTGGTGATGTATTTTTGACGATAATATATCAAAGTCGTTTTGATGTTTTTACTAAGAGACCACTGCTCATTTTCACCTTTCACTTCCCTGTTAGTGTTAAACGCGAATGGGCTTAGTTATAGAAAATACGCACGTGTACAAAAGTTACAGTTTCAGTTGCAAAATAACAGACCAAAATTTCTTCTTGATATGTATGTTTAGCGAGAGCTTATCCAATGATACAGACTCTATTACTTCGTTCTTTGAGCACAACTGTGCGCTAAAAATCCAAGTTTGTAAAGCAGTATTCCGTATGATTAACCATTTATCCCGGTCCTCTAATCGTTCACCAACGAATGATGAAAATTATCGATTTAGATGCTAATCATGTGACATCGGTTTGCTATAGAACATACAACAGGTGCAAAGAAAAATAAACCTACAAATTTGTTCAGCTAATGGGAACGGGGCTGGAAGTCAAGCCGAATCAATCTGACAAGTCATTCTGTGAAGAGACAAAACCACTACATTTAAGCACAGATATTTTTTAAAAAACGGCTGACTATCAACCAGTCCGTAAGTCGCGATAGTCCAATAGCAACAACACACGTTTGCTGATTCCAGCCCGGTTGCCCTCACCACTCCTGTCTGAAGTGAGACAGACAGGCAATCCTTGGGTCACCTGTGATCTTGTGTTCCACATGAAAGCGAATGCCGCGTGGTTTGAAGGCCGAAGACTTAACTTGGATTTTCAAATCACACATTAAACGACAATGAGGCTCTCAATCTTCATCTACCTCATTAAAACCCCCGTCAAATTATCAGATTACTAAGCCATTCATTTTGAGTCGCATGCGATCGATCTGACTGCACTGTTTTCTAGTTGTGTTTGCTGAGTTTGCTCCAAAGATTTAATAACTATGGTGTGCCCGATTAATCACCATCCTGTTTCAAGCAAGCGCTCAGTCATTTTACTGGTTTTCCTACTGTTTGTAAGGTGTAGGCGCCTTGATGTTGTATGTTTGAATGTAGACGTAGCTCTTTTTTAGTGGTTAGGTCCCCCTCCCCTCTCCCTTTTTTCTTATCTCTTCCTATACAGGGTTTTTCTTCTTCATGGTTGTGTGGCAGTTAAGCATCAGTGTGAATCACTGATGTATTGCTGTCTATAATGATGATGATAATGATGCTTTAAGCTCATGGTAAGTTTGTTCACACCCATCACCACGCAAAGTTTCATCATGTTCATCAACTGTTCCACAGATGTGTCTTTGCACCAGTTGATCATTCGATAAGACAGCTGTTCAGGCACTTTCATTGTTCGCATATCCCCTCTAGCTTATACATTATCTTTTCAATACAACTGTAGTCAAACTATTCTCCCTCCCTTAGGGTTGACAATGTCGGGACAGTCGGACTTTTTTGCTCCGAGCAGATGACATCTCCTGGAAAGCGTGCATAGTTTGAAGCGATCTGTAGTAAGTAAGGAATGATCTAATCTGGTCAACTAATGCCTTGTGCGCAAGGCAACTTTAAATCACCTCGTAGTCTTTAGGTTTCACAGACATACTTAAATTTCTCAGCTCTTGAGGATATCTGATCAGTGCACAGATTCAATTTCGGAAAGGATCCCGAGCAAATGTTTACGGCAGTTAGGCATATAGAATGGCATTCTTGAGAGAAACACCGTCATACTGTGAAGCTCATAAAGGTTGAAAAGTCAACAGCAGATTGCATAGAAAACATTGTTTATATTTGCCAAAAGTCCGCCTTCCCCATTTCTTGATAATACGCACCGCTATTGATGTTGTGGAATGTGGTTCGTCGTTTATATATAACCTTTTGTTTACTGGACATTCTATGAACCTGTTAACTAAGAGTATCATCTTTACGTTCCATATTCGTTCGTGAATGCGTTCAACCAACATCGTATTCTGTAGTAACTTCTTCCAGTGTCATCAGTATGACTGAAGAACCTGAACTCCATATCTCAAGAAATAAAACAATTACTATCCGATCTTTTGGGAACGTTTGAAGCTGTCGTGCTTTTCTGACCGTGCTATCCACGAAATTGTCCTCAAAGGATTGACTAACCGAATAATAGTCGCCAGCAGTAGGGACGAGTAACTACTGATGATAGTGAAGCAAAAAGTTTTCTGTTCCTGTCATAGTATGTGTGGGCCTAATCAGTTTTGAACGCTGAGATGATTCGCTCCACGTGTTTCGTCTATGCACCGCCTCTGAGGAATAGATACGATGGGATAAAACTGCGTTGGGCTAAGAGACACTGTGCGACCTGGTGTAATGTGATGCCGAATCATTTGGACCGATAACTTCAGATTGACTTTGCGTCATCGCTTTAGAGGGCTCGAGGTATGAATGCCAGATGACAAGGCAACTGCAGCTATTATTTGGATAGACCATTTCCATGTAGACATTTGAAACCACCATGTTTCTTCAAAAGTACTACCCACGAAAGTACAGCTGTCTTAGTGATAGTCACTACCTTTTTATTTAACCCTACTGCTTTCTTGCACGTCACTGGACCAAGTCGAAACAACCGAAACACATCGAGTCTTTGACCTCTTCGAGCATGTGTTGCAAAAGCGCCGCAATATGAGACTACGTGTGAGAGGAGTCAGGTTAGGATGACTACACCGCATATTGCTGGGTGCTGAACTCAGTCTCGATGATCGATCCTTTACACTAATTATCAATGTTTTCTATTTGGCGTATGATCTCTAGAGGGGATTCTTTGTGCTAATTATGAAAGAACTGCTGAAAAATAGTGTGAAAGTTGAGTCAATTAGCAAAATTAGTTCTGTCAACAGTTTTTCTCCCCTACATATTCACTTGGCTAAGTGATATCTAGTAAACTGAAGTACCAACACAACCTAGATTTAACTGTGTAGGATATCTAGCATCTTCTAATCTGGGTACTTTGTACTAATAGAAGATTATTACCAACTGACCTATACAGAACAGTAGTGAAGGTCGGGGATTTAGGTTATTTCAAAATTGAACACTACCCACACTCGATCGCGGCCTTTGCATTCAGATAAGCCTTTCGGTTAGCCCACTTCGAAAGGAAGCACTAGACTCGAGTTTCGCTGTTATTAGAGCTCATCAGTAGTGCATCTCCTTGTCCGGATCGGAGTTTACACTCTGACCCTCGTGCTTGTGAGACTAGCGTGTTAACCACAACACCAGCAACCTCAGAAAAGTATCGCAATGACCATATCTTGGAATATTAATTGACGCGTGTTCGAAGAAAGACAAAAAAGTCTTACTGTGAAAAATAATCACGTATTAAACACTCTTCTCAAATCTCCTTCATACTGAATGTGTGGCTTTTTAATTTCAGATGAGTTACACATCACCTAACACAATCATCTACCTGTAACTTTTATGGATTTGTATGCAACAGGTCATTTGTGTTAAATTTCAGTTTATTTCATTACAGATCTTATAGGAATTCATTGAATGCCATGTAGCTGCGGGTTTTTCAAATTCCTGCCCAAACCTTAGCATTCAAAGTTGAGTAGTATTCGTGTTGGAAGCAGCCTATGACCATCTGGATTTTTCAAACAAACTGCAGTAATTCCTAAAACCCATCTCACTGTATCAGTTCCTTAGACCAATTTTGTATGGTCATTGAGCATACCTTGAGATGAACTATTTTTGATTGCTTTTCACTTCATACACTCTTTTTTCAGTATGACACAGATCCTTCCTTCTGAACCATCACACCTTGAGGTTACAGGTCCTCTCTAGATCACGAGTTTTCGATTTTCTTGGACGTGACAGATAACCAGAACTCTCTAAAGCCTTCACACAAATCGAAAAAGTAGACCAATCTAGGACATGGAATAAACCAACAACAGAACAAATATTTTGTCATTTTCAGGACAGTTTCATACTGATTGAGTGGTTGATTTTTATCCGGCTGTATAAGGTCGATTGGCGTGAATGGAGCCGGTGTGAGAGAAGGTATGAGGGTGTGCCACTTGTGCGGGTATCATATAGTAGCGCTGGCCAGTTGGTAATTCTATCTTATAAGTATCATATTAGTCCATTATTTGCTCTACAGCATATGATTGTTGATTCAATCGTAAACACTGAGGGGAATGGTGAAACTGGCGGGGTCTAAATGGACAGATTTATTATTTCGACTTACTGTCGAATCAATTTACGCCGTCATTTGGGATACCTAGTACATTCATCACGGAATACCATGTGGTGTTTTAGTATGTGTTTTCGTAACCCTTCGGTTATGCTGGACGACCCGGTGAACCCCACCGGTTAACTATTAGTCGTTTAAATTTGAGCATAAATTTTACGGTTCTGATAGAATTTTCAGCCGGCTCACCTAGATATTAACCGCTTTACTTTTTCTCTTCTGAGATGGAGCGATAATACTCTCTTTTACGCCCATACCAAATTTTTTGTTTTGATATCAGTGTAATCTAATATTTTCCTCTGATACTGTTACTCAATTTTAGTGTTGTGTAGAGCGGGAACGAAAGTAGCCTATGGGGGTACCAACACTGTGCGGGGGCTTACGCAGACAAATCTTATAATAGAGTTGGATCAGCAGGCATCACTGACCCACGGAGGTTGAACAACAGAGATGTTTTCCAGACGGAACAAGCCACCCATTTTGATGAGCACAGTCACAACTGAGATGTGTATACAGTGAAAGTCCGCCAATCTGACCCGGCTAGGATGCCTGATAGCACAAGCTGCTGGAGGGTGTTGAGACTTTAGTATAATCCGTCCAATTCCGTTTTCTCTATCGCTGTGCTAATGTTATCCGCTGAGTTTGGACGAGTCTGTAGATGTTCAGGAATGCTAGACAGATTCCTTTGTGTAGTGGTAAACTTGGTCGTTACGCTGAACAGTTTTTGTAGGTGTCGTCTTCCGGATTGGAGAGTTCGCGACCAACAACATTACTGGTTGGAAACAGTCTGACATGACAACGTGCCTCAGTCAGTGACGAGCTTGTATGCACAAACTTGCTGACTGTTAAAATCAGTTGTTCTCGTTTGCTTGCCATCATTCTCTCCTTGATCGTTGCTGTGTATTCGTACATATTCATTACTCTCCCATTACATGAACCATTATCTTGACCAACCACAGTCCGAGCCATTGTACGGCTGAAAGCTCAAATGACGAGAAAGATGAGTGGATTACATCCAGTAACGGAAAGGGGATATTAGGCGTGGACCTAACATTTGCTTCTAACGTTAATGTTCGTTGGTTAAAAATCCAAAAGGTAGTCATCAGAAAACAAAGTTTAGCGAACAAGCTCGTTTTCCGTTATTCATCATCACTAGGAGACTTAACACTGTCATCAATAGAACATTTTGTGCTACAAAATCACGTATTTGTTTCAACTGTACTCCAGCATAGTGTTTATGATTAGGGGATAAAGTGCCCGTTTCTGCGGCTTTTTTGTGTATACTTATTTACTTGTTCCCGAGGAATTAGTCATGTGGGTCGCACGACCGGGTGCTTATCTGAACGTATTCATGTGCATCATCCAGCCTGGATCAGCAGCGGAGTCAGCAAGCTGCTCCGGCTAGTACTATCTCAAGTCTGGAACTTGATGTGTGCCATGTGTCGCAGACGCGAGTCTACGATTCTAGCACGATTACCCATTGGAACTCACCTCTAAATAACTGTCGATCCAAGCCCTCTTATCTCAGGGTTTTTGGTGATGCCGAAGCTGAGTCTCGTGGTCAAGTTGGACTGGGAATCGCGCTGATTTCCAGGACGGAACAATATTTGCTCGATTGGATCCCCGTGAACAGTCGCTTGTGCGCTGTCAGACTCAATACATTGATAAAAGTCTGTCGACGCAAATCAGAAAGGCGTTGCGTATTCATTATATCGGCGTATGTTCCAACGGACATCTGTTCGGATGCTTCCAAGGATGCGTTCTACTTCGCCCTCGTTGACCTTCTGAAGTAAACTAAACACTCACACATCATCATACTAACGGACAATTTGAATACTCAGCTTGGTCGTCTTTCTCCAGATGAGAAGCGGCTAGGAGGTATGTTTGATGTCCGGTCACAACACACTGACAATGGCGAAAGACTACTGCAGCTGTGCGCATCTCACGATCTCTATATTTCGAGCACCGTATTCCAACACAGGATGAGGCACTGTGTTACATGGAGACCTTCCTGTGCTTCTTAGTGTTGGACACAGTTTGATCATATAGCGGTCAGTTACAGGTGGCGCCACTCTGTTCAGGGCTGTCGTGCCTTTTGGAGCAAACACCTGGACTCGGACAACGCTTTTGTGCGTGCTCGTTTTGTTTTGTCATTTGTCCAGAGGACGTACCTTCGTGAATGCAAAGCACTTAACTGGCGTTCGAGCGATGACAGTATGCGGAGCGCTTACCAGGAGGCGTTAGTGGAAACGTTGCCCAATTTGAGTCAGCTGAATGATCCTAACAAACATTGGGAACAAATCGCCGAGGCTATGAAAGCGTGCTGTGAAGAGGTATGTTCCGAAGGAGCTGATCAGTTTTGACAGAACTGGATTTCCATCACGTCGATAAACCTCATGAACTGGCGTCGCTCGGTTTCACCTGGTTCTGAATATGAAGACGACCGTCGAGAACGTAAACGCAAGCTGCTTAAAATCTTATGCAAACGCCGTGAGCACTACCTGGTCAAGCAATCGGAAAAGATGGAGAGAAGCTTTTAATCTGGGCATAGCAGAAGGCTTTTTCCCTGGTCTGTGGTTGTATTGGCCGTCGCGTCAGTGTAAGTGAGACCATGTGTGCAGGAGATGGTTCACTTATCACCAATCAATCGTGCCGACTTGACAGATGGGCTGAACATTTTGAAGAACTGTTCAGCCGGCCTCAGCTAGACCATGCGGGCGACGGGACCCGAATGGTTAATTATTGTGTTCTAGACGACCAACCGTCGAAATCAAAAGTGGCTCTGGAGCTCAAGTTAACGAAGCTTAACTAGACTATCTCCTTCTCTTTTCAAGGATGGTGGCAAGAGGTTGATATCAGAACTGACCAAACCCCTCCGGACAATTTGGGAGACTGAGTAGGTGCCCCGTGATTGGTGCTTATCAGCAGTAATTACCGTTTTCAAAAATGGGGCCCGAAGTCTGTGTGACAACCACAGAGGCATCAGTTTGGTGTCTGTTGCGTCCAAGTTAATCACTGGCATCATTTTACGTCGGCTCACTAAGCCCAGAGAAAGTCAGATACGCGAAGGATAGGCAGGATTCCGATCCGATCGAGGGTGAGTTGATCGCATTTTTACTTTGCGACGGATCTTGGAACATTGCCACTCTTATGAGCAGCCGACAATCGTTGTCTTTTTGAATCTGAAGTTCGCTCGTAACGTTCTCTGGAGCTGTCTTCTTCGCATGGGAGTACCAGGGAAGTACGTGAATCTTTTGAGATCACTGTATGGTCACTCTGCAAGCAGGGTAAGAGTTTATGGCCAACTGTCTCGGGCGTTCATCACTTTTAGTGGTGCTCGTCAGGGGCGTCCCATTTCCCTCTTCTTGCTCAATTTTTTCACGGACGACATTCTGGAGTAGGCGCTTGAGTAGTTCAGTCAAGTTGGTGTTGACCTTCTTCCTGGCGCTAGATTGACCGATCTGGTGTACGCGGATGACATTTTCTTACTTAGGCCCTCTGCCGAAGAAATGCAAACCATGCTGGACAAGGTGAGTGACCGAGTTGTTTTGTATGGAATGCGCTTCGCACTTTCAAAGTGCAAAGTGTTGCTTCAGGATTGGGGCATTCCCAGTTCTACATTTTTCATCGCAGGTAATCCACTTGAGACTGTGGACAGTTTCACATATTTGGGTAACACTATCTCGTCAGCCTGTAATGTTTCTGATGAGATATCAGCGAGGATCGCAAAGGCACGAGCTGCCTGTGTCAAACTGCGTTATCTGTGGCGTCAAAAAGACGTTCGGTTGTCATTGAAAGCAGGAGTATGTAATGCTTGTGTACGTTCGGTTCTGTTTCATGGTTCGGAAACGTGGCCTGTTCGCAAGGAAGATATCATGGGGCTTGCTGTATTTGATCATCGTTTATCCGCCAAATAGCCCACATTAAGTGGGTTGATCATGTGAGCGTTGTGTCGGTTTGCCGGCACGTATTCTGGGACGCTGGGGACGCGCGATCTGTTGGTCAACTACTTACGGTGCACAACTTGCGATGGTTGGGTCACGTACACCGTATGTCATCTGATCGTTTACCGTATCAGGCGTTATATACCGAGACCACCAGCAGTTGGGTAGAACTGCGTGGTGGTCATTCATCTACGTGGTCACGAAATATGAAGACCTTGACTGCTCCATTGTGCTGAGTGGGTAGGTGTCGCCTGCCTGGCTGGGTTACTCGTGATCACTCGAACCGCTGGTTGGAGTCGCTATTCGAGATGGTGGTGTGTCTCAGTCAATGACGGACCTGTATCCATACAATTTGTAGTTCATCCCCCTAGTCTTCTTTCAATAATTTTCGATTTTCTCAGTGACGTTTTCTTCTAAGATTTTCCACGTCACTTTTGAGGCGAACGTCGGCCTCAGCTACAATACCTTTTGGTCATGCTCATGGCTGCTATGATTATGTTGATTATGCATAGCATGCTTACCTCACAAGTTGCCAGAGTGCCGGTACACAGTTCTAGATCCCAACTTTCCGTGGCTTACTGCTAGGTAAAGCTGATTCACTGGGTTTTTCTGGTATATCTTCTGAGTTTAAATCTCAATGACTTAGGGTGAATGCTCGCTGACTCACTTCGATTAATACCCCTTTCAATGTATGCCCGTCAACAGTGTCGGGGCTCCACACTGAAACTTCTGTCTCCACGTTACATCCCACTAGGTCAGCAGGGTTCCCTCGGTTGAGATCACATTGAAGATATCTACAAAAACACGCAAAGGTGGTAGAAGATTTTAAGGTAGTAAAGATACAGGACTTTTCCCTCGGAGCGAGTTAGTTTAAAATTCTGTCTATAATCGCTTGCCCTATAAGGACCACTCTTCGGGAGAGAAACAGGTGATCCGTGTTCGAAGATGGCCTTTATTCTGGAGGAACGAAACAGTTTCTTACATCCAAAAAGTCACCCAGGTTTATCTGTATATGATCGCGTTTACTTAATTTCAAATTTGTTAATTTCCTTTTGAACATTAGCAATTCTGAATTGGAGTTTCCACGTGATTGCAACGCATATTAGCACACTGACTAAAACCTTCGTTCACCTTTCTGATTCCCAGTACAAATCTACATAGGCCGTTGTTTTTAATATCGGGTTCATCTAGATTCATCTTCTATTCAATCGTTACCGATGAAGATAATATGTTTTGGTTGAAAATCAGCAAGGCGCTTAGTTCAAAACAAAAGATATTACGTATTATGATATACTGTTCAAAACTCTCACTGGTGAGTAGAGAATTTTTGAAATGTTTGTCCTGGTTAATTGGTTGCTGGTAGCTGTTCACAACTACTAATGAAGAAATCAGTGTGTTAAGTTTATAGTTTTTAGAATATGCCGTGATGATAGTGCTTAGTATAATCAGCTATACAGTTTTGGTTCGATAAACTACGTACCAAATGTTTGCATGAGCAATTCACTTTTGAATCATTAAAAATATCTAGGTCAGAACTGAAAGAAGATAAATATTACGATATGTTAACATTTCATTTACCCTGATCAGTCACAAACTTAAAGCATGCCACTTATAGACATGATACAAATTAGGACAACCAGAGACTAGAAACGCCTACAAGCACACCAAGTATTATGCAATCACGACCGTGGCAACATGATAGGCTGCATCAACACTTGTGTGCACATAAAGTCGACTGATAATTTCGAATGAGCATCGCTTTGAAGAACTAGTACTAGTACTAGAACTAGCACACAACATGAGAGCCAGAAGAGCTTGGCAAACTACTTTCGCGATTGCAGAGAACTGGTCCTCTGGTGGTCTGAAATGAGCGCAACTGCGCAGCCGCTTACGTTCCAGCCAGCGCAGGCTATAGTTTGCGCCTTATGTCGCTGGCTAGGTAATCACCTGTAAATGGTAAGAACACGAAACCATACATCCCTTGGGCCGTGAGTATGGGCCCAGTGCCCCATTCGTCATATTGTGTGCCTCGGTGAATTTATCGGGATATCCATTTGTTAATAAGGTTGTCTCAGTAACTCTTGTTCTGTCTGCAGTTTGTCAAGAGTACAGATAGTCCTGGCTTTGAGAAAAAGTGTCTTAACCGACCCCCGTTTGTATGTAATGGAAGAAAAGCTGGAGAACTTAAGATATTCCCCAATCCATGTCGTTTTGCTATGTTTTTTGTACTAGTTCACGTGCAGTTGCAGTCACGTTTACATAGGCAGAGCAGATCGACGACTATCACAGCGAGTCATCAAACACATCCCGAAGCGGTTGAAACAACAGACGACACACCATACACAACTTGGTACACTGATTGCTCGGAATCCAACTTCGTCGATTGCTAAATACCTCACGACAACAGGTCATAAAGTTGGTCCATCAAACTTGTTCAAAATATTGATGCGCAGTCAAACTCCAAAGTTATTGGCTTTCTGCGAAGCGATGCCCATCCACACTTACAAACGGATGTTATGTGCACAATAGTGGTTGAGGCAATTTATCGGGTTGCCATGGTCGTGATTACATAATATTTGGTGTGTTTATAGGCGTGTCTAGTCCCTGACTGTCCTTATCTATATAATTTATATGACTGGCATGTTTTACGTTTGCGACTGATGAGAGTGAACAAAATGTTAACATATCGCAGTGTTTATCATTTTTATGCTCCCATGAAGTAATTAGAGACAACTCCGTGTTTACAATTATCCAGTTTTACTGACTTCTATACTGTCAGTTTCTGAAGATGCGATACACAATGTATGCCGTAGAAAACAGTTCATGTAGCTCTCCTTAAACACTTGTTTAAATCCGGTGTCCAAACTTTGCAATTCATCCGGTGCAATCTGTTGCTCAAACCCAAAGTCAAGACCTGTATGAGGGGTGTATTTGTAGACTAGCCGTAAAATCAATCGTTGTTCACTTATTGTCATATTACTGAGACTGTTCAATCAACAGCAAAGCTCTTCACTTCCTGTATACACCTTGCTTAGTATTGTGTATTGCACGGTGTGCAATCAGTAAATTTGCAGAAGATACTTTCTGCGGTCATCAGTACATCAAGTTTATCGCCTGTGACATTACAACACTTTAGCGCCATCAGCCTCAGAGTTGAACTCTTGTCCACGACAGTTATCCTTCATCGTAACTGAACTTCTGTTTGACACTGTTTGATAGAACAACATGTCGTATCACAGTGGAAAAAGTATTTCAATCAATAATTTGCATACGAGTTTAGCGACCTGACTACCCATTTTTCAACAGCAGTATGCGAAACACTGGTGATTTATCAAAGAAGCGCAATTGGTATCGTATCAATTCTGGAATACAAATACTTCACGATTACTGGTAACACATCTGGTAGAGCCTAGTTCCTTGGCAATTTCATTTTTATGTGGACTTCTTGTTATGTATGGATTCATCTGTCTAGCACTCAAAAATCAGCAACGTGTGGCTTCATCCCACGGACTTTTTCGGTTACATAATCCATTTTGTTTACTTTTGTCATTAGTATTCTCGTCAGTCCTCAACATATTATTTATCTCAGTGGGTTTGGATGCTTGTGTTATGTAGATTCAGAGTCGAGCCTATTCGAACCGGGTTGAATCAGCTTTTGCTGGATTAAGTTTATTAGCAATTGTTTCGTTCTCCAGTGAATCGCGGTCTTGCTTGCCCATTTGACTAGGGGCTCAGTTCGAATTCGAGTCTGTTATGAAACTGTCGATCACGTAAGTCACGTCATACTTTAAAATAAATGCAAGTTTCAGAAAACTTCTGATGACTGAAGCAAAGAAGCCTTTACTGAGCTGATAATTGTAACTGTCTTCTTTTGTGTATTATGGTTAGGAATGAGTGTATAAGGATCAGTTGCAATGCGTCATGGTACACTGTGTTACATAGTGAACACAGAGATACACACAGGAAATACTCATTTCAAGGAAAATGCAAGGCTAGTATGAGATCATGTTATCATCTTGAGCAAACTTGTGGTTGATTCCTAGAGGACTCTGTCTCATCGATTCGGTAAATTCAGCCAGTGCAGATACGATCCGATGAAGCAAAAACTATGGAACCGGTATGGATTCAGTTGGTAGGACATTCGTAAAGCATACCATAATTTGCGTTGCACAACTCAAAGCCAAGCCAGTTAACAAAAACCTGAACGGTTATTTTTGATCGATCTGACGACGGGGAAGGAGCCACGACTAGTATTCAGCTCTGTTTCTCAAGGCAAAGTACATCTCGTTGTCCTGTACAGTAACCATATTCCTTGGGTCAATCAGATCGAGTCTACCATCATTTTTTCTCATTCTGTAAATGCCATACGAATGTTTTATTTAGTTTAATGTCGGTCTTGCCATTATCCAGACGAGTAATGTTAATACGTTTGTGTGACATACATTCATACAGTTGTCACGACGGCAGCAAATGACAGTTATCTTACTTGTCTCCCATCTACCGAACGGCTTTTATAGTAGGGAGCTTTTATTGGGAGCGGTTCATTCTGTCACAACAGTAAACGTTTTGTGGATCGACATGAGTGGTCCTTATAAGCAGTGAGAATTTATAAGGATGACTATTGCAAGTGAATTGTGAACACTGGGAACAAATGACGGTGGTATCCAACTTGCGTAATGTATACTATGAACTGTATTCTCGACAAACCGTGAGTGTCGTCAGAACTGACATACAAATGAGATCACGCAGTTCACAAAATGCTTGAATTAGCCTTGCTCTGTTGGATTTATATACAGATTGAGTTATCATTTGATCAGACACTAGCCACATTTAGATTCTGCAAGCCTTAGTCGAGTCTATTGATTATTTCCAGTTGATCGTATGAAACCAATGACTCACTCACGTGATCTGGTACTTAGGTTTGATTTTCGTACAGGGTTCATTCAATACCTCAACTACCAGACTGTCAATGAAATTACCATCAGAATAGAACGTTAGTATGTAAGTGTTTTTTAACCAATATATGGATTTGGATGCCATCTTAGCGTTGTCATCATCATCATAGTCACGAACAGCATCAATGGTTGACCCGGATGGTTAACAGACATACAGCTATGAGGAAGAGGTTAAAAACTAGCTGCATTGTAAATCTACGTAGAAGAAAACAAACGAAGCTTACAACACAAAGTTCCTCATTGACATTGGTTTTACAGGTCAGCTGTTTATTCAACCTTTCCTCTGGGGTGTCTGTTTGGGGGCAAAGAAGTGGAGATCTGTGATGCGAATTACGCCATTGATTTGTACGCTTGGATAGAACGGTTTGCCTTACACCCCCTGTTTTGTATTGAAGGGGAGATGGAACAGGTGGTTATGGCGGTGTTTCCCAATGTGGGCGAAGTTTTCCTGGGTAGCGATGATGAAAAATCAAACGGGGCAACGGAGGGGCTCTTCAAACTGCTGAGTACGGGGATCTGAGATATCTTCTAGGCGACTTTCAGTCTGATCTTCATAGTTTGATACGACTGTACCAGTCTCAGTGATCACGCTGACGTTTGAATATGTGCAGCTTTACACCACAACATACTCCATGTACTTCAACCTCAATCTGACATTTCACGACCTGTTACACGCTTTTTTGGCTCATCAACCAAATGTAGTCTAAATGGGATAGAACTCGGCAACAGAAGGTGTTATAAGAATTTGGGATCGTACAAGAAGCTATCTGGATGAAGACATGACACCGGACAAAGAAGCGCACCGAAGCAGCACCAAGTTACAAAACATCGATCAGACTTTCCTTAGATGTTGCGCTTATCTTCTATAAGATGAAGTCGATGAGCCGCTTTGCAATTGACCTGCAGACGAACAAGCATCCACTACAGCTCCAGAAAGGGCCGAGAAGGGATTTTTCAACCAGTTAATCCCAGTAACCACCACTGAAGTGATGGATAGCCGTTTGGACTTTGTTGAGTCTCATCCGCATCGCGCACCCCGGCAAACATACGAACCACCTGTGAACAGTCGTCAGATAGCAGTTCAGTCACATATCCATTAGATAACGGGATTGTGTGAGGGTATGCGACTTATTTTTCTCAACTATTACACTTCATTTTCTCGTATTTTCCCTTACCTTCCATCAACTCTGGAGACCACGACCATGCGGTCTAGTGGATAAATTTCTAGGTCTTCAACTGACGTCTATTCACAAGTAATAGGTTCCATTCACCTTAGTGCGTGATAGTGATGAGACTCAACCATGTCGTAGAAACTGTGCACTACTTCGCTGGTCTTGAATGTAACCAAATTTTTGCAAAATGCTTGGTCTCGTGTGAGGTGGGATGGTGGTAGGTAAACTTCTCGTTGAAATATGAAGTATTTCAATCGGTTGAATTGCGATCACGGGGTCGGTCAGTGGGTTCAATTATGGGTTAATTACTAGGTTTCCGTTTTGTTGAGTCAGTTTTATGAAGTGCCACTGTTACCATTCCTAGCTGATTATTGAAGGGAGCTTTGGTGGTGAATAACAAGGTGTGTGGTGAAGTTTACAGGTGAATATTACGTCACTTCACGATTATTAATAAAACATTGGGAATTCGTCTTATGTTACTAGCGGCTCAGATTTGGGAATTGGCAAATGCGGCTAGTGATAGGCCTGTTTGTTTTTTCCAGGTTAAAGCGAACTGTGAGTCTAAAGTTTGAAGGCATCAGAGTAAAGATTTCCACAATTTCTTCATGATATATACATTGACAGTCTTGTTCTCTTTTTACTGGTAGCTAAAAAGATTCAGACAAACTCACAGGGCATATCAGAGATTTCTATTTTGTACCGCTTGTTCACATCTATCACTACTGCTTCGAAAGTGAAGAGTTTCGGAACTGCTCGGAGCGTTTTGGAATCAGAAGAATTCGCACAACTCCGTACCATCCTCACTCGAATAGACTGACGGAACGAAACAATCGCACAATCAAGGAATGGTTGGCGGCAAAAAGAGGGAGCTGGGAGGAAACACTACCAATGATTCTGTTAGCCCACCGCTGTTCACCTCAAGGAACAACGAAGAAATCCCCGTTCGGGCTAATGTACGGGCGCGTGCCACGTCTGCCAGTCGATCAGAAGATTGGTTTATGGGGAGACCGGCGGATGAACAGGCGCGAATTAGCAGAAGCTCGGAGGGTGGCCAACCAAAACTTGGCGAACGCACAAGAAGTTGCTAAGGAGCAGTCAACCGCAAAGCTGTTCGATCGAAATGCGGTATTTGAAATTGGTTTCAAGGTTAAATACAGAGGCAGGCGGAGTCCAGGCGCAACAGAAACCGGATCTAGGAAGTTCCTGGCGAGGTGGAGAGGACCTTATGTGGTAGTGGATCGCCGTGGTCCAGTGTATCTGATCAAGAATGAGAGGAATCAACATTGAGTGCACCGAAGCCAGCTCCACAAATGGTACGAGGCCCCGAGCAGAAGAGAATGTACGCCAGGAGCAGCGACGTCCCCGAGGCCAATACGCAGATCGTCAAGAGAGCGAAGAGAACCTGGACGGCTTTTGTTGCAGCTGGAACAATCTTTGCGGGGGGAGGAGTGCAGTGAAGTTGAGCGATCGTAACACACTACTCATTCCACGGCTATTCAGTAGTAGGACCAGAGCATACATTTTGACATCGTACAAGCCACAGGAAGGAAAATCAGAGTGCAGCATCGCTCATAGTTGTCCCTCCTACTTAATGGAATTGAGCATTGACGTCTGCGGCAACCGAAAAGGTCTTGGGCCGAATACCGCGTGCAAATGAGTGGTTTTGTTTCAGGTCTTGTTTAAATGCTTAACCCATGTGTTGGTTTGTCGAATAAACAACCCTTGTGCCATCCGCGTTCTTGGATCACAACACTAGGTAAGTCAGTAGAACGAACAACAAGAGGCCCGGCGTGGACGTTTTTCTGAAATTCGCTGTGATTAGCTAACTGATAGGATAGATGTTGATTTGCCTCAAAGGTAAGCCTACGTGCAACTTAACAGGTATCTAGCCACACAGATAACCTCTACAGATAGTAATTAGACTGGAAGGCCACAATTGCTTGAACTAACTGAACAAATCACGACAAGTTACATCACCGAGCAATCATTTTTCAATGGCCCTGACAGTCTACAGTTTTATGCGAAATAATTAGCTTTTATCGGAGACATACAGTCCATTACTGAATAACCTACCGTCCACCTTCTCAACCCGGAGTAGATCTGCAATTAAATTCTTCTTTAACTTGTAGACAACTGCAGTTGGAGCTGTTGGCAGACACATTTTCGCGTTGTAGTTGCACACACTTTTGACTGTAGGATAGTCGGCGAGATATTTCAAGGCTTTCACTGAAACATTCATTCATTTGTTCATCGACGGCAGCTATGCCTCTAGTCAGAATGTGCTGTGGCTCGGGAATTCGTTTGCGGCAGCAGCGACATAGAAAAATCTAGAAGTTTATCGAAAAAAAGGAGAATGGACAAAGCAAAACCAAGCTGGAGATCAAGAATTGCTATGACTGCGGGCATACCGTTGGCCAAGTCACGTTGCATATGGGTTAGTCTTTCCAACCAGCGGTTAGATTAATCACCAGCATCCCAACCGAGTACGTGACTACTGCCCACTGTACTCGACTGAATAATCAAGGCCTTCGTCGTCGTTGTTTGACAACCCAGCAGTCTTACCCAACTGTTGATGGTCTCAGTATATAATACTGGTGCAGAAAATACATAGCTGTGCTGCGGAACACCTGACTCAACTACCTCAGATTGTGACCAGCTGACTGCGTAGCCCTCGATTTCTGAAATACACGCTGGCAAGCAGTGGTGTTGTTCAGACGACCGTCTCGTTTGATGTTGATTAGATGTCGCAAATAAGGCTGTTTAGACCCAGTAAACCTAGTATTGTCTTCTTCACGGACAGGATATCTTTTTGAAAAACGGGGTAAAACAGAACGCTCGCAGGCATTACACATCCCTTCTTTCTCTGGCAACACGACGTCACTTTTACATCAGAAATGATCAGGTTGGCGAGAGAAGCATGTGGTTTTGCTACTCATACTTATACTTCGGGGGCAGTGCTACAAGCTGACGAGATTAATACCTACAATAAGGAACCCGAAGTGGCACGGTTCCACTCTTGAAGCAACACACTTTGAACGTGCGGAGCGCATTCCATACAAAACAACCCGGTCACCCACCTTGTCCAGCATGGTCTACATGTCTTCGGCAGAATGGCCAAGTGATAAAGTGTCATCAGCGTACTCCAGATCGGTCAATCTAGCGCCAAGAAGAAGGTCAACACCAACTTCACTGAACCACTCAAGGGCCTACTCCAGAATGTAGTCCGTGAAAAAATTGAGCAAGAAGAGGGAAATGGGACGCCCCTGACGAACACCACTAGCAGTGAGAAACACCCAGTCCAGTTGTCCATAACTTCTTACCTTGTTTTCAGAGTGGGTGGATTTAAATATTTCTCCGGAACTAGTATGCGAACAGCATGAACAGTCAGGTCGAAAGCAGCCATTAGGCCTACAAAGAGCAAAGCCGTCTACCACTTGCATTAAATCTGACGTCCCACGACCGATTGCAGAATGAAAACGTGATCAGTGTATTCTCGACTGGATCGGAACCCTGCCTGTTCATCAAGTACCTGACCTTCATGAATATTGTGGATAGATTTAATTTACGGCTCGCGGGTAACTTGAATGCAACAAACACTAGCCTGATGCCTCCGTAGTTGTCACACTGACTTCAGGTCCCCTTTTTAAGGAAGAAGTTACTCTTGGTCGACTCTGGGGACAGGTGTTAGTTACCTAGGGTGATGTGTCCTGTTGACAGTTCACTCGAATGAATTTTGTTGCTAACTGAATTGATCTACTCACCGACGGATAACGATTTGGATATCACATCTTCGACCAGGTTCCTGGTAGGGGAAATCTTACGGAAAATCTTGACGATGCATTCTGGCCATTCTTTGAGTTATAACAGTCAAACTGGATGGGAAAACATACAAAATATTCTTGGTTAGGTTATCATTAAATATATTGCACACAACCAAGGAATTCGTCCACCTGTTTGACGGAAAATGTGTTACAGGTTAATGATTTTGCACATCCTTTAGCAGCACAGAGCATACTTTGAAAAAATGATGTTGACACTTTCAAGGTAACGTATCATCCGGATCCACACAGACACGACACAAACAATAACACTCACTGGGAAACTCTGCTTCGTATGAATTGTTTTGTTAGAGTTACGGACGTTAACTGAGATTCATTGTGGTCAGATCACTTGTTCACATCATTTGCCTAAACCACAAAGCGTAAAAATTTAGTCCAAATTACACAACTGTTGGTGAGGATAAGCTTCACTTTAACCACAAATCTGATAAGCACACAAATTAACTAGTTTAAGAAGCACACACTTTCATTTCAAGTTGACTCTTTTTTAATCGCTTTTGGGGAACATGTCTGTTGAGGACTACGATTGCATGGCACATTTTTCTCAAATGTAAATTCCGTTGAAACCCCTCTACGTTAGTGTGATTGGAAAGAATGAAAACAAGCTGAGATACCTTGTTCCCAAACACTTAGTCCGTAGTGCTCATCAACTTGAAAAAATAAGGGATGCGTTGTTTGCCCAAGGCAAATATTGAGACAAGCAAAACTGGCCACAGAACCGCGACATAGCCATTTTTGCAAAATGCTTATCTCAACCCCTTTTGAGGCCTTGGTGACTGCTTGATTGTTTCCAGGAGAGAAGAAAACGCAACGACTGGGCAACCATGATTCACATACCTTCCCGTAACCGCAGTGGACAAGACAAATGTAGAATTCGGCACAACTGTCTTATTTGCCATCGAAAACAGTAAGACACTTTTAATGACATCTTGTAAAGTTCAGTACTATCTGCCTCGACACTTAAAGGTAAGTTTTCAGTGTAAAGACATCTATAACAAAATCTTTAAAACTGATGCATACACGCCTTATATATATACACCGAAAAATATTGAGTTGCGTTGTTTTTAACTTTTCTTGGTCTTCTTCCGATAAAGAGAGATTGTTAAAATAAATTCTTTGTCAGAGACAGTCTTACGACGAACGAGAACAACAGAGCCAAAGTACCAAATGATGTCTTGAGGCCACCATTCTCTAAACAAATCATGATGAATAGTTCCTTCCAGTCCCACGACCGAATTTCATATATACCTGCAGGTCACACAGGACGTTCTCAAGCTCGACTTAACCAGGGTGTGCAATGACGCACAGCTACAACCCTGACGTTTTTCCTAAAATTTTAAAATGTAAGGTGTGTTATTGAATGACCACCTTCAATACGAATTTAACTAAGGTTTCGTGAACCAACATTGTTTCGCGTGTGTTCACTTTTATACTTATTTTGCGTAATTCTGCTAGATAACTTAAAAAGATACACGGGACCCTGATGGGCATTGTTGATTAGTGAAAACCACTTCCAGAAAAGCCTTCATAAAATCTTTTATTGTAAACGGTTGGTGGGAAGTTGATTGTGACGATCAACATGAAACCAGATGACCAAAACTTTGTGGATTACAACCGCATGAGTACCTTACAATGAAGCCGTAAGGAAGCTGTCTTGCTGATGACGTCTTACTTCCACCTACAGTTTGGCTGTTTGTTTCCAAGGTGTAGGTACCTTGCTGTTGTATGTCTGAATATAGATGCAGCTATTTTTAGTAGTTAGGTCCCCTCCCCTTTCCCCTTCTGTTTTTGCTTCTCTTCCTCAACACAGGGTTTGCATTTTTCTTCCCTATGGTTGTTTGGCAGCCAATCATTAGTGTGAACCACTAATATATTGCTGTCTATGATTATGATGATTGCAGAGATTGATGCTTTTTGCAGCAAAGTTCACGGGGGTTTGATAGCATTATCACACAAGGAGTATGCATTCGATTTAGCCGTATGAACTCGGCTTAACGGTTAACTACAGTACAGGGTATGTGCGTCACTTCATAAACGATACAGCTTGCATCTGTACGAGCTACACACTTATCGATGTTCATATTACTGTCTGAAGCTATGAGAGGACGCTTGGTTATGGGTTAGATGTAAAGCGTAACCTTGGGTAATGTGGGAATAAGAAGACACAAACCAAAATGGGAAATTCGATTAAATTAATCGTAAAGAAGCACTTTTATGGTCTTTTTAATTTACACCACGGTGCCTATGCTCTACCGGAGTATGCTCAATACTATCAGTCTTCTGCATCTCAGACAAGAACATTTGAAGCGATTCGATGGTTCGAATTCAAGGCTGTGTACCAGTCACCGTCAAGTCGTAGGTAATATTATGATTATTCTTGAGTGATCGTTCTCGAGCATTGTGAAAGATCTGAAAGTTCTTGCTTTAACGAGAGATTAAGAAGCAAGGTTTCAACCGTTAACTATTTTTTATCGTTTGAGTCTTCGGTTAATTAGTAATTCTTCAGTTTTGTCCAATATTGTGTTTAGAGCCTCTGGATAGCAAAGTTTCTAGATAAAATCACCGAAAAATATTCAGAGATTTTAGTTGTTCACTAATTGGCTTCTTTGCACTATATGCGTAGTTGAGACACCATAAAACAATTGTTCATTTGAATTTATTCTCATGAAATAAACATAACGGATAGATAGTTAATGCGCACTCTGTTCACACAAAACAAGTTACTCAGCATAGGTCTAATAATCTTCAAAACTTCCGATCAGATCTGGTCACTCCGTCGCTAAACGTGTAATCCTCAGCGTTAAACTATTGAAAAAAAGAGTTTTAAATTCTGGTTGTATTTTGCGCTAACATTTTTCCGCGTCTCTTATCATGTCATAAAAGTCACAGAGGTGACAAGGGTAATCATATGGAAAACCGTGTGACAAGGAAACCGCATGGAAAAGATGCAGGTGATCGATTCGTTATTTTAGAGATCGTTTCAAATGCTTACGGATGCAAACCGATTCGCATTAAAAGTTTGGTGACCCAGTTTTCACGTTAATTTTCTCTCTTCCCACCATGTGGAATGTATATTATCAAGGTGATGAATACTGAGCAAGATTGTTGTTGTGATATGACACTGCACATAACACGCACCCCCGTATAACATTGTGAGGCTATATCCGTGGGCGACAAATTGTTTAAGAAAACGTATGCCACCCGGTAAGAAAACTGTGAACCAGGAAAACTTTTCACTGAGTCTAATGCAACATTCACTAGCAGACACAGCGATAAGATCACGACCTATGACTCTGCTGGTTCTTCAATGACCACGAAGCATTTGTTTAGACGTTTGAGATAGTAAAAATAAAGTAGTGTAAAACCTGGTAGACTATGGTGAGACTTCGGTTCTTTGGTAATTATCAAGGTGCTAAGCTCGGTAGAGGTTAAAATATGGACGCGATTCAATGTGTGCAAAACATTTTGTCATATTCTCGCCGATGTTAACAACACAATGCCTCCTTAGCTGTCGTTTACGGATAACGGGGGACTCACGTAGGAGAATTCTGACTGTCCTGTACGCTATATCTCAAAGTGCTGCGATAAGTTTGCCAAAACGGTGTTTGAATATACCGACTAAATCCAACACAGCATACACACGCATGTGTACGCCATACTAGACGTGTAAAGTGGGTAGGGAGAGCGAGCATGGCTGTTTGCAAGGAATGTGTAGTTCAGCTTACTATCACTATGTTCCTTCCGATTTGGTTTTGTTCCGTAGAGGGTAATCCTGAAAGTCTCTGTACATGTTAGAATTCCAGTCCTCACGAATGCACTGCAAATACGGTTGACAATACTCATGTCTTTCTCACTACAAGGTCCGGCACCCTTGTATACGTCATGGTGTACAAAGCTTAGCGTATTACTAGTGAATAGTCAGGGATTTGGTTTATTTCAAGTTTATATCAAATTTCAAGTTGAACATCACCCACAATTGATCGCAGTTGTCGCACCCCCATAGACTTTCCAGTCGGCCACTTTCGAAAAGAAGCACTAGACTCGAGTTTCGCTCTCATTAGAGCTCGTCAGTAGTGCATATCATCGTCACTGCCGGGACTTGAACCACAGACACGTTGTTCATGACGCAACCATGTTTACTACTGCGCCACTGACCTCACGTTAGGCACGACCGAATTATCAGATGTGAACGCTCAACCACTTTCGCTTGTGAGTAATGATCAAATTGTCAGACAAATTTTGCCTGACACAGTTTTCACCTGCTACATTTTAAATGCTTTTGACCTCTTGCGTCGTAACGATTGTAAACCCAGCAGGACTATATATGCTAGCCATAACCAGTATTACGAAGGTGATAGCTTAACAGCTTACTTCTGATCCGTTGTCCCGTGGATAGTCCGACAGGTTTCAGGTCCTTCAATTGAGTGGGGCACATTTCCATGTACCTGTAGAGTCTCTGTGGGCACTAGCTAAAATCTATTAATCATCTGATCAGCTGCATAGAATTCATGCCACATTTGCTTTTGGTCAAAGTTGCAGATCTCGTTCCACCGTTGTCCGACCGGAATCAAAGGCCGTATCCACTCGCCCACATATAGCTACCTGTGCGCTTATTCGTAGCCATGTGACCGCATATGGCAACTCACATACGTTGGTTGGTGGCATCCGAAACGGTTTGACCTATCACAGTGACCGAAGCCAAAGGACGCCTGCGCTGAAAAACCATCACCTCAAGTGACTTGCGCTGCACCACTTACGGTTCAACTCACACGCCACGTATCCGGTGTAAATCCGAAGGAATAAGACCAGTAAGTGTGTGAGTGAGGCCTTTGTGTCCAGCTGGCCAATGTTGGTTAGCCAATTAAATGGCTAACACGAAAAGGAAACCCTTATCTCTCGGAAAATAAACGGATAGAGTGGAATGACAAGATCAAAAGTGACAAGGAAGATACAGAAAATGTAATACAAGAAACGTTTCTGTATACCAGTGCATCTTAGTGCATTCCAGAGAGGATAAAGTTGAAAAACAAGAATCAAAGTTGAACTACGAAAAGATCAGGCAAACGATTCATCATTTAATACACCAACAAAGCTCAAAAAAGAAAGGATAGAAGATTGCAGACACCGAAATTTCTGAGAAGAGATGCGGATTGGTTATCAATCGACCACAACCTTGGTCAGTGCAGTAATTAATAAAAAATAGAATGGATATGCTGACATGACCTACCTGAGCCTAACGTATTCATTGTCTCTTTGCCGACGGTGCACTGTGAGTAGGCTGGTGATTAACTAATCCCAAACAGCCAGCGCACTCGCTGCCGCACACATCGCAACGCCATGTAGTCATATCACCACGACCTATGATACCGATGGTTCCCTTGCGTACCGCGCGCTTTCGTTCTCAGCTGCGCAATAACTGCGGACACCTGTTCTGCATGCAGTCCGGTTCAACGCCAAGTCTTCCCAACATCTACAATCAATTTTACAACGTGAAAGACTTACCTGCACAGCATACTGGTATATCCGCTTTTGATCACCAGGATTTCGTTTACCTGGTCTCAGTTGTCCATACAGCACCTAGTTCGGGATACGGTCATCGCCCATCCGACGGACGTGACCCAGCCAACGAAGCTGATTCAACATCAGCAAGGCTTCCATCCCGTTCATATCCGCTCGCCGCAATGCCTCATTGTTCGGAACCATGTCCGACCACCGAATACCCAAGATGCGTCTTAGACATTGCAAATAAAAAACGGCTCAGATGGCGCACATTCCGCTGATACAATGTCCACGTTTCACTGCCATACAGCAGTATAGACAGCACCATTGAGCGGTAAACAAACAGCTTAGTGCTCGGCTTCAGGCTGTGGTTCTTTCAAACACGTCTTTCAAGACGTCCGAAAGCAGTACTAGCCTTTGCCACACGAGCTCTCAACTCACGGTCCACGGACAGATCGGTGGACAGATTGCTGCCCAAGTAGCAGAAATCTGTGCAGCTGCCGACAACATCTTCATTAACATGGATTTGGGGTGAAGGTGCACAGATAGCACCTCCTTTGGGAAAAGGCCGAAAGCGCACTGTCATCTGCGAACAGAAGCCTGCGCACCAGTGAGGTATGTAGCCGGGTTTGGGCGCCGAAACGTCGAATATTCAGTAGGCGTCCATCTATCCGGTACTCTACCTCAACACCGTCCTCCTCAGAGTCCTGAAAAGCAACTGTTAGTATGGCAGTCAAGTGTAAGCTGATTAGGGATGGAGCCAGGACACAACCTTGCTTCACGCCAGTGACAATGTCAAAATCATCAGAGGTAGATCCACACGATTGAACCATCGCCCTCATGCCCACATGCAACAATCTAATCAAATTGACGAACATACCTGGACATCCAAACTTGCCAAGCACCGTCCACAGCGCCTCGTGGCTCACGGAATCGAACGCCTTGGGGAAGTCGACGGAGAGAGCATACAGGGGCTGGTTGCGTTCCCGGCACTTCTCTTGAAGCTGTCGAGCAGCTAACACCAGGTCGATCGTACTCTGATTCTCCCGGAATCCACATTGCTCCTCAGGATCATTGGCCTCTAAGACATCCGAATTCAGCCGGTTCAGAAGGATTCCGGCAGGCACCTTGCTTGCGCAGCTCAGCAAACTGATGCCATGAGAGCTGTTGGGGCATTGCTTGTTACCCTTACCTTTAAATAAAGGTGCTATCACAGCATCCTTGAAATCTTGTGGCATCACCTCATGCTCCCAGATGGAGTGAACCAGCTGGAGCAGTGCACGTTCCATCGCCGGCTCGCCATTCTTCAGGATCTCGCCTGGCAATCCATCCTCACCTACAGCCTTACCGTTGCGAAGTTGACCAATCGCTCTCTGCAGTTCTAGTAAATCAGGAGCGAGAGCAAATGAAGGCTTGGTGGCCTGTTGCGGCAAGCTGTTCACGATCACCTAATCAATTGTAGCAGGACGATTTAGTAGGCTACCAAAGTGTTTACGCCAGACTTTCATGATGTTCTCTGGCTGGGTGCATAAACAGCTAGTGTCCACGTCTACCAGTGCTTTGGTAGACTGGATAGATGGGCCGAATATCGCTTTGAGCGAATCGTAGAACTTCTTATACTGTCGATTATCTGCGAAGCCCTGCATCCGCTCGCCCTGCTTCATCCACCAGTTGTCTTTGCTTCCGCAAATCACATACACACACACGCGAGTCAACGTGACACACCAACAGCTGCAATCGAGCGACACACATCAGTTAACTCTTCGTGGACGATTGTGCCTGTAGAGTTGTCTCTAGTCCGTCCTGTTAAATACCGTCTGAATCTACATTTGTCACCGGCATCGACATAGTGCCGATTACAACTGCTGCAACATTTGGTTGTTAGTGCATCCACAAGGTTTTGTTGTCAGTCGATACTGTTTGACTCAACTTTGCACATTGGCACTGATCTACGGACTCCACTGTGTCTGAGGTAAACAGCACAACTAACTCGCAAATGAGTTAGCATCTATAAACGTCACCATCTGACTTTCCTATGTGTGGTCGAAGTTCACCCGGTAAGTATACCTGATCAGTGACAATTATCACGAAACCGGCTGTATGCTTCCTGGTGAATTTTGACCATTAAACAAACTACTTATCCTATCATACTTTATAAAAATCTGAAGTGTTGTTGGAACTAGCATGATCATCTTTTCTGTTTGGAAATGCTTTCAGTAAAGAAGTGTCTGTCGTAATCAATGAAATATTCACGTTAGTTAAATACCTATTTCATCCCCGAAGGTGTCGGTTTCAGTGTACATCTAAAGTTAGGATTTTCAAATTTTCTAATGTTTCTGAGGGGTAAAGGTTGACTGAAACGTTGACAAAACTGACGAAAATACCAGGCACATGTCTCGCAACAAGTTCGTGAACCACAGTACTAGCAAGCCTACTTCGAAGCCAAAAGCGTACATACGTGTGCAACATATACGGAATGTGCGAATAGAACCATAACGGGTTCAACTCAATCTGTCTGATGTGACACGTGAACACAGACTCTAAGGAAGATCATTGTGACAGGTCACTGTGGCATAGATGCTACCAACCATTTGTACGTGTATTTAGGTGTCACACATGCGCTACTCACTTCCCAATTCTTTCTCATTCTAATTACGAGTGAACTGATAATGGACAATTTGTAGTAATTACAAATCATCCGTGTTGATTTTCTATCTGATGAAAAGTAGACGAATCATGAAAACGACGATGACAGAATGTTGTTGTTTGTCTAGTTTTGAGCAAGCCAGCTAAAGTCAGACAATATCTAGTGATATATTCCATACGTTGTAGATGTCTTGAAGGTATAAAGTAAGAAGTGCTTTTGCAAGACTGCAGTGGCTATGAGTGCTTGAAACATGATGATAAATTTATGAAAGTTCTTGACAGGTTCGTTTAGTTAAGGAGTTGCATCACTAGTGGTGTGGGTCATAAATTTTGAAATGGAGTTCACTATCTTCTAGACTAGAATCAGTCATCCACGGTGATAGACAGTCATCTCCCTAAAACACAAAGAATGCGTGTACAAGGTAGCCGTGAAAGTGATATAACTCCACGTATTAGAAATGTGGCCACTCGCAGCTTAGGATGTACAAAGTCCTCAACTATTCGGCTATTGCTGCCGGAGTTGAGTCGAATGCATCGGGTGTTACTAACAACCAAATAGCAATTAGTTTGAGAAAGGGCATGTTTATCGAGAGATCAAGCTGTCTTACTCATTCAGTCTTTAAGTTCACAGAAAAAATAAGGATGCTAGCTGACCGTTTGTTAGGTTGTACATTTCGGCTGTTGTCATAACCGACTTGTGTAAAGTTTGAGGTGATCAACCGATGGTTGAGGTTAGAGGACTGAATACATCCAGCAGTGAAGATCGGCCACTGCTTATCTAGTTGGACTGTCGGACTGTGGTTCTCTTGATTCACATAACATGTTGCTAGAAACACTATGAAAGTAACATTTAATCGGAATCAGTAGTGCTAATCCTATTGCTGTCTGATTGCACTACATGTGAAGCAGAGTATCCAAAATGTTGAAAGGAAGATTTTCCATTGCAGTTGCTATTTTTCCGCTACTCAAAACTGTGTTTCTGTCTACAACGTATCTTGAAACTAAAAAGCTAAATTTGGCCGTAATGCCTTCATGAACTGTGATTATTTATTTGTCACTTTTTTGGTTACAGGTCACCGATATCTAACACCGAAATTTGTTAAACTACTCACTATTAACCACCAATATCTTGTTGTAGACGGGAATAACCATTGTGTTGGTTATTATGATTTTAGCCACGATGGAGCGATAGATTCTAGTTCATTGAACTGGCCGTTAAACTAATTGACAACACACATGCTAGTGTGTCTAAACACAGAAACCGATTTACGGTACTACTTGGCTGACAGTCATTTTGCCAGGGAAAGTGATTTGTGCTTGATGACGATCCTATGCACTTAACAACGCCCGAAAGACAACAACGCATAAATGTGGAAGGGCAGAAAAGTAGTGTACAACACGAAATCCCTATCATCATAATTACTATTATCAGTTTTGGCCTTTAGCCATTGTATCCATCGTTACAATGAATCGAGCTGCAGCCGGTCCTGCCGATAGTCCGTGAAACAGCAGAGCGATAACCCAGTAAAAACATAAACCATAAAAAGGAAAGGAAGAAAAGAAAGGTCAATACCTTGGTGGAAACAAGCCCGTCACTGATCACGACACGATGTCACACCAGTGTTTCTACCCAACAGTATAAATGTTTGCGAACTCTTCAATCAGATTGACAGTACCCATTGTCCTTGCTCAGCCAGATGGTCATGGCTTTCATGATCCGTGACCATATTATCGTTCGGCCGTCTTACGGTTATTTTCAACCATCACCAGCCATCTTGAAGCATGTGCGGCACGGCAAACACTCAGTTGGCATACGAAGTAAGTGACTCAATCAACGAAGATTGTGTATCTACACTACTTTGGCTGTCGGTTGCAAACCTACATATTTCCTAAGTAAGAGCCGATGGACTGTGATGTTGCTGACAACATCAACACATTTTGTGTAGGCTGACTTTAAAAAATAACGGTGGCTGATTTCCGAGAGTCCGTGTACGTTTTTCACACGAACGGGTCCAGTAAAACCGAATGCGTGCACGTATTGTAAACCCGGTCTTTGATCCACAAATGGACGTGTTTGAGAAGCTGCATGTGATGAAGTTGGCAAATTAATAGCATATTTTTGCTATCCTCGTGGACACCCGGCCAACAACATTACAAATTAATGAAATGAGTCTACTTATGTAGGTGATGCGATCAACGGTAATAAGTGCTCATTCTGCAGTAACAAATGCTGGGTCAGTGCCAGTCCGGACTTCTAGCAATGTTTTACATTTTGAAGGTACAAGTTGGAAGGTGACGTTGAGTTAGAAACGTTCCGATAAGTGGCTTTTAAAGCAGGTTGAAACATTTCACTATTTTTTAGACGTTAGTATGTGAACGTGGAAATTTTCTGGTTCAACTTTCTCACAAACTATTTGTAAAGTTTACCACGTGTCAGTTGTTGTTGTCGAACTTGAGTTGCCTACGGACGCCACTGTTATCAGGTCATTCTTTGCTCTACTAGATTCAGTGACTCTTACCAGTTTAGAAGACAGGCAAGTGAATTAACAAAGTCACTGAGGATAAGTTTCTCCTAATAACTTCATCCATCGGTATACCCCACTTTTGGTACTACTAAAATTTGTCCAACTAACGAGCAGTGAAATTTAATAAACCTGTTTGTGGTACATAATACCTCTTCGTCTTGGTTGCATTTACTTGCGCGTAGTTCGAAATGCATACTCCTTAGTTTGACCTAAAACACTGACAAGATGGTCCGTTGTGAGTCAATTAAATTCCACCTGGATATAATGTACTGTGTGGCGACTTCATGTATCGTGTTGTACGTAAGTTACATAGTCAACCCTTGAGTAGCAAAGGCGTGAATGACAGATAAAGGAGATGTGGTGGAAGAAACCAGTCACATAACCTGTGCGTGTGTGTGTTTGTGATCTTGTCGGTCAATGGCATTCCGCTAAATTCACTTCAATGAAAAGTGCTTTGGCACCATATTCACAACACACACGTACATAGGTGTGTGTATGACGGCGTTACGAAAGGATCTTTACAGTCTCAGCTTGTCATGTTTCATGATACCGCCCGAATGTCTACGCAAGTTGCAAGATAGTGAGACTCATTCCAGTAGAATGTCAAATACCGTGCTATACACCTGGGTGGGCCAGTACGTAGCCTAAGGATAAATACGATGGACCCATTGCCCAGTAAGAGAAAATGCAACGGGGGCGTGGAGTTAGTCCATTTCACCGATCTGACGTGCACCCCATCTCTCTTCTGACAGCTGTTACAACCAATACAGTCAGAAATGTTGTCGTCAACTTTCGGGCAAGAAATTGATCAAAGCTGTCCCCAACTCTCACTCCACACAAATCAAAGACGTACCTTCTACACTGGTAGGCACACCAAACTGTCAGAGTCGGTCAGCCACCATAATGTTCGTAGACAGCAATACATTAGTGGTTCACTATGAGGTTTAACAGTCACACAACAACAAGGTAGAAAAATAGCAAATCCTGTAAACAAAGAGAGAACGAAAAATAGAAGGGTACTGGAAGACACCTAACTACTAAAATTAGCTACGTCTACAATTAAACACTCCACATCACACCTGCACCAACATCTTGAAAACAAACAATCGAGCCGTAGCTGAAAGTAAGGTTTCATCAGCAAGACAGTTTCCTTACGGGTTCCACTGACCCGCGTCATTAAGTGCACTCACTTCACAGACAACCCGGACAAACAATGACAATATTCACACCACTGAATCCGATTAGCCACCATCTCACCTACTTTCTGCAGCCACCGACTCTGTGAGTCACGAGGGCCGCAGTCAGGGAGACGAACTCGATCTATAATGCTCAAACCCTCCGTGAACGATTTCATTTGTCTGCGCTAGGTCATCATCTGTCCACCTGTCACTTTGCACCAGTCGGCCGCAGCGTCAGTAGACAGTGTTCGGTGTGGCAGACGACTAGCTGGCATAATTACTTCATGACCTGACCATCTAAGTCTGTGCAGTTGTAATGGTTGAACCAAAGAACTGTTTTGACAATCACTACCAAATACCCGCTCTGTCGCCAGAGATGCCCCCAGATTGGCAAATAGCAACCTAGTCCTAGAAATACCTACTTCTATTTTAGTTCCTGTATCGCGATCCTTGATAATCCAACTTTCCGGGTTCACAAACTGGTTAACACCCTCCATGGTTTCGTGATATAACATTAAGTCTACGTAATCACAGCAACCATACAGAAGCACTTTGCGTTTAGAAACTGCAAAGCGTATTCCGGACCATGTAGCAGAACGCGAAATAATGTGGTTTGTGTTGCTTGGAAAGTGTCAAACAGCAACAAATTGTCATCAGCATAATCAAGATCAGTCAGTCTTTCACCAGGTAGAAGGTCTACACCAGCATCATTTGAATGCCGCAGACAGTCCTCGACTTGACGTAAGCCGCGCATGGTGCCGAAACTGTCAGACACCTCACCGTACACCACAACATAAGCTGAAGTATGGAAATAGAGCGCCGACAGTATGTTCACATACTTGGTCGGTACACCCCTGCGTTTAAGCGACTCTAAATAAGTACATCAATCCACCGAATCGAACGCGTCTGTATGGTCGAGAAACATGATATTTGTTGGCCGACGGTACATAGGACGCTGCTCCAAAATTTGACGAGGGGTAAAAATGTGATCTATATATCCTGGTCCAAGGCGAAACCCTGCCCGTTCTTCCCAAGTGTTTGCTTCCCGAACAACAGTGAGTTGACAAAGTGTAATGGATGCCACAACCCAAGTAATGACTGGGTCCAAGTCAATTTCCGTATGATTCTCACAAAAGCTCCTGATACCCTCCTTGAATATGGGAACTATTCTCACGTGACCCCAGCACGGAGGGAGGGTCCCCGTCGTCCACACAAATTGAAGCGGTTGAGTCAAGGCCTCAACTAACGCCTCTCCATTATCTTTGAAACGTGCCGGCTGAGATCATCTGGGCCAGTAGCTCTATTACGATTGAGAGTCGAGATGCAGTTGCACATCTCAGTCTCAGTGGGTGGTTCCAAGTCTACAGACCAGGGTGTTACATCACAAGTCTGTCGCAATAACACAGTAGGAGCATGAAGTCAGTTAAATTGACCAATTGCTTCAACCTTCTGGATTAATTGTAATTGAGTGCGTCGTCTGACTCGCTGATAGTTTCATTGGCAGACGGTCGCCTTGGTCCAGTATCACGGATCAGTTTGAAGAGTCTGCTGTTATTCCCTGGAGCGAAATCAGTATCCATTTCCTTAATTTTCTCCATTAGTCAAGCCGCACGATCAGCCTTTAGGTCAAGTTTCAGCTTTCTACGGATATCTCCCTTAGAATGTTTATATGAAGTGTCAGGATGAATGTTCCGTCTGGCGACTAGCAACTTCAGGGATTACTCCGCTATCCAGTCTTTGTTTAATCCACGTACCACCGTCCCTCATGTTACATTGCCTGCTTCAAGAATGACCTGTAAGATCTCAGTGCAACAGCTATAAGGATCTTCTACCAGTACTGAATAGCCGGCTGAGACTTAAAGTGATAGGTACATGGTTCACATTCTGCATTGGCTATGTTCCTATATGCATACACTAGCTGCTGTATAACGGTCGCCTGGTGGCTTATGCCATGTGCCGTTCGTTTCTCATCTACTTAGCTTTTTTAGCAATCAGCAACGTGCCATACTACACACCATATCCCGGACATCCTACACACTTGAACAAGACGAACTGCACAGTCATTAGGAACCCGTCCTAATAAGAACTGCGTTTCACTGTAAGCTCACTTAACTTTGCTTGCAGGGCCGTATCAGTCAATCAGTGTGTTGTAACCTTGAAATCTACTTCCATCCAAGGAGAACAGCATTGATAGTAAACGTTGATGCGTAAAGTCTTTGTGACTCAAAACGTCAAATTTGTGATGCATGGAGTAAACCTCATCAACTTGCGTCGTATAATTACATACACGATCTTCGAATCGCTAATCTTTGCGTCCCTGTATGTGTGACCTTCTGTATAACATTCTTTGGTAAGCCAATGATTGTTGCATTTCAGTCCATCATCAGAATTTGGTTTCTAACGGTCGTCGTGTCGATCCGAATGAAAGCGTGTCGTAGAGTGAGATACTGCCTGGATTACCAAACGATATTCAACTATGGTCACCAGTACCGAAAGGTAAGCGGTAGCAACAGTGGCAGTAATAAAGCATCGGCTCATTCGATCGGGAATGAGTTGTAATCATCCATTACGAGCTGTGAGTGGAAGCTGCACCGTTTTTACATCAGACCAGACCTACTAATGACTGATGACTGCCCCGTCGGTTAATGGTGAGCAGTACGCTTTTCTCAACTTTAATCATGATGCAATCAGGATTTTCTGATGGTTCGAATATTCACGATTCTTGCGCATCAAACTCACGCTGGACTCTAACTAAACTGTAAACCCAGCAAAGATTTGTCTGGTGCATCTTATCAGGGACAGACAACAACCACAAGATTATGACCTTCGTTCCTTGGGCTTAATTGTAATTAGTAGACAGTAGTCTCTTTCAGTACGCCTGGCGACGTAATAAGTAAAACACTCGAAGGTTTATACAAAGTGCCTGGTTTGGGTACATAGCTTACTGGCTTCATTGTCAGTTGCCATACTTGAAAGTCGTTCATTCTTCTTTTCGATATGATAAAAATTTACGAAAAGGAGTGTACTATGTCGACCACATAAACAAGACATCCCGGGTCTGAGTCACGTCATTGTTATAAAAAACAACCTTGTTCACAGTTCAGGTAGCATCCGAGACAATACGTGTTACTTGGCTGCAAACGGACAAATAGCGAAACAGGATAGTTTGTGTGTTCGTCACAGCAGGAGACGTTTGCACGACTTAACACGGCTTTCTGGTGACAGAACCTGCGTACACATGGGGGCAGAATATACCGTTCACGGTTTTCTCTTCTGTGATTGAGTAACAGTGAAAAAGGGCTGACTACTACATTTGATGAGACAGACAAACGCAGAGATCTTCGATTGTCCCATAATACAACACCGAATTCTTCCAAAATAACAGCCAGTTCTTCGCTAGGCGTTTTGAAAAAATCGATTAATGGACAATGCATCACTGTCTCCATTTAATGAAAAAGCCAGTCTTTCTTAGCCGAGAACGCAGGCAGTGTAGTTTAAGTTAGCTGGAGTCCATTTCTTAACAAGGGTAGATCAGTGGGGATGTGTGAGATTTATTGATGAGCAGAAATTTAACATGGACGACTTTAATGGATGGTGAGTGTACGAAGATAATCGTTGAAGAGAAGTGACTACTTTGCTGAGAGGCCCAGTGATAAGTGATCACTGATGGGTTACAGCGCATTCACATTTGCGAGCAGGAACGAACTAATCACTGTGGATGAGGGAAAATTTTAAATATTTTTTTCATTCTGGAGCGAGCACTATTGCCACTTGTTACGTAACAGCTTGCACTAAGAGTAAGTTTTTGATCAAGCCAGTGTTTCACGTGTTCCCAGTTTTATAAAATGGTTAACGGCTTGCCTGTTTTCATGAGTGAAACTCCCGTTGAAGAACACTGGAGCTTGCCTGCCACGTGGGAATATGCTGATACCAGGTATATTACTTCAGTGTTATTTAAGAAACCACTCTGAAGCGATGATATTCTGATATTAACCGATCTATTCCCAGTTCCGTTATCAATAACAAGCTAAATTTCTTTGTTAAGGTTTTTCAGAAGAATGAAAACACCATTTGCAACAAACCGCTTTCAAAAGGGAATTCCCCATAATTGACTTATGATGATATCACCGCTGTTCCTCCGACTTACATGAATATCCTATGAAATATGTAATCACTTATGTTCTACCTGTGAAACACATATATATATGCATATATATATATTATATATAATGCTGGATTGAGCCACAAGACCATCCAATTACAATCGAACGCCGACTATGTTTGTGTGCTTTTAGGAAGTGTTCACTCGGAATTAAATGCGACTAATGCTTTGGACTTTTATGAGGGTGAATGAACAAATTAGTTTGCTTTTCAGAATTCCTTGTCACAGCACTGTTCCCAAAACGTCACTTGGACTTTTGGACACTTCTGGTCTATTAGTACTTGTGCTATTAGTGCTCAGGCATAAAAAATACGGGTCTCAATCTGCGACCTATGTCTGCCCAAGCCGTTGTACTCACGGGTACGATTCAAAGCTGAAAATGATGATGACGAATGACTTCGTTGTGGCACTCATAATCTTGAATATAACTCCCTCTTTGTATACTGTAGATGGTTGTTTACTTTTGATGTCATTACTAATCTGACCTACGATAACTTACCTGATAAAGTTTTTTCTGCACAGTTCCTAATAAGATATCCACGATATACAAGCTGTGAGTAGATAACGGTCCTTGAAAAATGCATGCTTCGATCGCACTTTCGGTCCACTAAGAATCCACAAGTACGCTTTAACCAAAACAATTGGTATTGCTGTTTAGTTTTGTGTGTATAAACTCTGTCCAATTATCTTCAGTTCTGCCCCTAGTAAATAAATGTATACCATTTCATCAGTTCTCATGGTTTGAGTCGTAACATTATAAGAAAGTTCAGTCGGTTTCTATTAACCAAAGGTGAACATGAGTTTATCGATGAATTCTATCGATTTCTGATCACATACATAAACTAGTAATCAATCATTGACAGTGTGCATTGTTTTTACTACACAATATCCACATGTTTTGAAATCATACTCATATGCTGCAAATCCATTAGAAAAAATTGATATTGTTCACATGCTGTGAACAGGTCTTCTTTATGTAACTGTGAAAGGACAATCTTGCATGACGGACGAATGAAAACGGGGTCTGCGAATAAGCTCCATTCAAAGGATCGAATAGAAGTTGTCGCCACTAAGAACAGATCTTTTGTGGTGGAGTAGTTATAACACTTCAGGATCCGATGGTCCTTATCCAAAAGACAGGCAGATACCAATAAAGTAAACATTTGCTTTTTGAGGATGTTCGTAATTCTCAGTCATTCTTCGTAACATCCTATTCTTATTTTTGTGTAAATACTACTACACTGGACACTTTATGACTAAACAGGCGGGATAATCTACTACTATTGATGGACATTATAGGTACACTACATAACAGTCCCTTATCAGTAACGATTTTCTCGTTAAGTGTTTCGTCACCCTCCCCTATACTGACGTCTGTCTTAGTTACTTAGCTACAGGATGTATCTTATAAACGGTAACTAGTATCTGAAACCTGGATGACAATGCATGATCTGTTTCTGATATGTTTGGAGCAAAACACCCAAAATTTGAGACGCCATCTGTTTATAACGAGAAACTTTCTGTGGTTCATTTCATGGTCATCGTCCGGAGTCATTTCTTTTTCTCGGTTTCAGTAAAGTGGTATGATTTATTGAGCTAAGCACTTGAAAAGAAAAGTCCACAGATTTTTTTGACAGCTCCAAATCTGTGGTCACTTTACGGCTACATTATGCTTCACTTATCTTCATCATCATCATCATCATAACAGCCATGAGCCTGACCAAAAGGTACTGTGGCTCGGGCCGCCGCTCACCTCAACAGTGACGTGGATTATCCTAGAAGAAAACGTTACTAAGAAGGGTGAAAATTATTGAAAAAAGACTAAGAGGAAGAAGCGGAAATGGAATGGATACAGGTCCGCCATTGACTGCGACACATCGCCATCTCGGATAGCGTCTCTAACCAGCGGTTTGAGTGATCACGAGGACCCCAGCCAGGCAGGCGACACCTACCCACGTTGCTCAGTGGTGTAGTCAGGGTCTTCATATTTTGTGACCACGTTGTTGTTTGACCACCACGTGGTTTGACCCAACTGTTGGTGGCCTCAGCATATAATGCCCGGTACGGTAAACGATTAGATGACATGCGGAGTACGTGACCCAACCATCGCAAGCTGTGTACCGTAATTAGTTGACCAATTGACTTATCTTACGTTTACTCGATAACTGCTCCCTAAGGTTATTCAAACTTGATTTCTGACCACTACAAATTTACCTCAAAAATTGTGTTTCTTCGCTCAGAAATTATATTTGAATCCTGTCTGTCGAAACAGTTAAGTGTACAGCTAGTTAGCACTCGTGCAAGTGAAAAGCAGTTTCTGGTTTCACCTATCACATTTTACCGAATTAATGGTATTCAATCTCACCTGCGTTTGGAACGGGTACAAGCAATAGTTCGGTGGGGCTGCCTGACTTATGTTGCTATCTTGACGAAGTGGTCGGGCTTGTGTACTGTTTTGATCCGGCGGGCTATGCTGACTAGGACTCCGGTCCTTTCAGGTGCAACCTTGTCAGACAAGCCAAAGGGGAGCAGTTAGACGAAAAGCAGTTACACTCATAGAATTGTATGTCACACTACTGACCGCGTAGGAGTGCTTAGGTAGTGAGTCACGATCCTATGGGCATACAGCAGAACTATTTTCGTAGTTGCGACACTACTGTCGTCCACATCAGGAAGAAGGTTGTTAGAAAAGGTACCCTCAAACAAAGAGCACTCCGATCGCCCAACGGTCGGCCGTGACCGCCGGCGTATTATCGGATACGGTCGAAAAACATCTGGTATCTCTCAAAAGCCTGATGTAGGTTCGAGTGCAACCACTACGCGTAGTAGTGCTCAGGATCAGACATCAAGGTATTATTCACTGCGCCTTCGATTTAGGCAAACCATCACTGTTATTTGGGTCAGACCATTGAGTCGTTGGCTTCGGGTAGGGTTTCCCAAGAAAACTCTGTATCCATTTGTCCTGCAGGTCAGACTTTTGCGTCAGATACTCGTACCTACAGTTAGTCCCCTTCCGCGACATAAACGACCGAGAAGTATCAGAAGTTATCGTTCTCCCGTCAATGACATTATTCACACAACACAACTTCCTCCTACTACTTCACCCCCAATGTCTTCTACTTTCCATATGCCTTCGGGCGATAATTGTTCTCTGAGGCAAAGACAACTGGTAAACATTGGCGCCTTCAATGTCCACACCCTCCGGCTAGTCGGTCAGCAAGCTGCTCCGGCTAGTACTCTATCAAGTCTGGAACTTGATGTGTGTTATGTGTCGAAGACGCGAGTCTACGATTCTAGCACGATTACCCACATGAAATCACCTCTGGATAACTGTCGATCCAAGCCCTCTTATCTCGGGGTTTCTGGTGACGCCGGAGCTGAATCTCGCGGTCAAGTTGGACTGGGAATTGCACTGAGTTCTAGAGCGGAGCAAAGCTTGCTCGATTGGATCCCTGTGAACATTCGCTTGTGCGCTGTCAGACTCAATACATCGGTGAAAGTCTGTCGACGCAAATTAGAAAAGCGTTGTGTATTCATTATATCGGCGTACGTTCCAACGGAAACCTGTTCGGATGCTTCCAAGAATGTGTTCTACTTCGCCCTCGTTGACCTTCTGAAGTAAACTAAACACTCACACATCATCATACTAACGGACGATTTGAATACTCAGCTTGGTCGTCTTTCTCCGGACGAGAAGCAGCTAGGAGGTATGTTTGATGTCCGGTCACAACACACTGACAATGGCGAAAGACTACTGCAGCTGTGCGCATCTCACGGTCTCTATATTTCGAGCACCGTATTCCAACACATGATGAGGCACTGTGTTACATGGAGACCTTCCTGTGCTTCTTAGTGTTGGACACAGTTGGATCATATAGCGGTCAGTTACAGGTGGCGCCACTCTGTTCAGGACCGTCGTGCCTTTTGGAGCAACCACCTGGACTCGGACCATGCTGTTGTGCGTGCCGGTTTTGTTTTGTCATTTGTCCAGAGGACATACCTTCGTGAATGCAAGGTACTCAACTGGCATTCGATCGATGAGAGTATGAAGTGCGCTTACTAGGAGGCGTTGGTGAAGAAGTTGCCCAGTTCGAGTCAGCTGGAGGATCCTAACGAACACTGTGAACAAATCGCCGAAGCTATGAAAGCGTGCTGTGAGGAGGTATGTTCCAAAGGAGTTGATCAGTTTCGACAGAACTGGATTTCCATCACGTCGATAAACCTCATGAACTGGCGTCGCTCGGTTCCACCTGGTTCTGAATATGATGACAACTGTCGAAAACCTAAACGCAAACTGACTGAAATCTTATGCAAAAACCGTGAGCACTATTCGATCGAACAATCGGAAAAGATGGAGACAGCCTTTTTATCTGGACATAGCAGAAAGCTTCTTTCCATGATCCATGGTTGTACTAGCCGTCGAGTCAGTGTAAGTGAGACTATATGTGCAGAAGATGGTTCACGTATCACCAATCAATCGTGCCGACTTGACAGATGGGCTGAACATTTTGAAGAACTGTTCAGCTGGCATCAGCTAGATCATGCTGGCGACGGGGCCCGAATGGTTAAGTATTGTGTTCTAGACGACCCACCGTCGAAATCAAAAGTGGCTCTGGAGCTCAAGTTAACGAAGCTTAACTAGACTACTAGACTATATCTTCTATCTCCTTCTCTTTTCAAGGATGGTGGCGAGAGGTTGATATCAGAACTGACAAAACCCCTCCAGACTATTTGGGAGACTGAGGAGGTGTCTCGTGATTGATGCTTATCAAGAATAATTTCCGTTTTCACAAAGGGGGCCCGAAGTCTGTGTGACAACCACAGAAGCATCAGTTTGGTGTCTGTTGCGTCCAAGTTACTCACTGGCATCATTCTACGTCGGCTCACTAAGCCCAGAGAAAGTCAGATACACGAAGAACAGGCAGGATTCCAATCCGGTCGAGGGTGAGTTGATGGAATCTTTACCTTGCGATGGATCTTGGAACATCATCACTCTTACGGGCAGCCGACGGTCGTGGTCTTTTTGAATCTGAAGTTCGCTCGCAACGTTCTCTGTAGTTGTCTTCTTTGCATTGGAGTATCAGGGAGATACGTGAATCTATTGAGATCACTGTATGGTCACTCTGCAAGCAGGTTGAGAGTTTATGGCCAACTGTCTTGGGCGTTCATCACTTCTAGTGGTGTTCGTCAGGGGCGTCCCATTTCCCTCTTCTTGCTCAATTTTTTCACGGACGACATTCTGAAGTAGGCGCTTAATTAGTCCAATGAACTTGGTGTTGACCTTCTTCCTGGCGCTAGATTGACCGATCTGGAGTATGCGGATGACACTGACTTACTCAGCCTCTCTGCCGAAGACATGCAGGCCATGCTGGACAAGGTGAGTGACCGGGTTGTTTTGTATAAAATGCGCTTCGCACTTTCAAAGTGCAAAGTGTTGCTTCAGGATTGGGGCATTCCTAGTCCTACATTCTTCATCGCAGGTAATCCACTTGAAACTGTGGACAGTTTCACATATTTGGGTAGCCTATATTATTGCTGACGAGAGTATATAATGCCTGTGTACGTTCCATTTTGCTTTATGGTTCGGAAACGTGGCCTGTTCACAAAGAAGATATCAACAGGCTTGCTGTGTTTGACCACCGTTGTCTCCGCGAATTGGCCCATATTAAGTGGACTGATCGCGTGAGCAATGTGGCAGTTCGCCGGCGCGTATTCCGGAACGCTCGGGATGCGCGATCAATTGGCATTGTACGCAGAGACCACCAACAGTTGGGTAAAACCGCGTGGTGGTC
>JTDE01000400.1:171192-183293 GCA_014338405.1 Paragonimus skrjabini miyazakii
GTTATATACCGAGACCACCAGCAGTTGGGTAGAACTGCGTGGTGGTCATTCATCTACGTGGTCACGAAATATGAAGACCTTGACTGCTCCATTGTGCTGAGTGGGTAGGTGTCGCCTGCCTGGCTGGGTTACTCGTGATCACTCGAACCGCTGGTTGGAGTCGTTATCCAAGATGGTGGCGTACCTGCAGCTAGGATATCCCACGTCACTGTTGAGGTGTGTGTCATCCCAAGCCACAGTATCTTTTGGTCAGGCTCATGGCTGGTAAGATTATGAAAAATGGCACTGTAATTGTTGCTTGCAAGCTTACCTCACAACTTGCCAGAGTGCCGGTATTCAATTCTTGATCTTACATTTTCGTGACGGCACACAGATTCACCACTGTAAACAAAGGTCTTGCATACTGTTGTCTTCTTGGTCTTGATTCATTTGATCACTTGTTTTGGCTCCATGCATCCGTGTATGATATTCTACACGCAGATTGAATGGTGATTTTATATTGGCCTGGTACAGTAATTTGCAGATTACTCATGTGTACAATTTAATTTCCACAGATGCTATTAATATCCTAATATGAGCGTAGGCTGTAGCCTCAGTACTTCGGCTGTCGGTTCTGAATTTGGCGCTTTCTGAGGTAAATGTTGATGGAGGGTTGAGTTGACCATACGCAATTTTATGCATACTGGTCATATATTGAGGGCTTACGTGTCTCTTCCATTCGGATGGGCTGCGATGTCGATCCGTATAAAAACACTAACCACACACACGCCTAGTAGCTATCAGAAAACTTTAGACAATACAACTGTTCAGCATTTGGTGGTGCATCTCGGTTGTTCATTCTCCTCTTGAATACTTCGTCTCTGGCAGTAAAAACTGACGTTGAAAATGCTTTAGACCTGCTGAGGGTTCGTAATTTCGGGATAACCTGTCAACAGCCAGTAAAAGCTTATATGTTGGCACCATTTGAGCAGATGGCGAGATTAACTTTTACGAAATTCTACAATTTCATGATATGTGGATCAAAAGTACTGTGTTGCACCACTATCGGTGATTATCCAAACACAGTGACACAGGTGCAATTCTGCAATTCTCTATGATATAGTGAATCATGAGAAAGACAAAGTAACGAATGTCGACCGCTGCTGAGGCCATTAGTATCCGATTATGCAACCCTGACCTCTGTGCTCAGAAGAAGTTCGTGCGGACACTTCAACCTCCCCTGGCCCACAATCAATCAACCCCACGACTTGAAACAATAATTGCGTAACTGATAGTAAACACGCCGTCCATAACCTCTACTGACCGTTTTTCTAACTCACCCCGGTTACTGGTTTCATAATTATTATGTTGTAATTAGCCTGATGGTCAAACACAAGAAACAAGTCTTGTTCGCTACTTTGTCGTTCTCATGACTTCATTGGGTATTTTCGAACGAATATAGTGAATCTTTCGTCAAAAGGCTCTATGCTTGTTTGCTCTGCTCTCTTTGAAAAACAGCACCAGAGTTCAAGGGCTCTCCCGGTACATTTAGATAAACAGTATATATACAAAAATTTGATGTTCATTTTTTAGAAATATCCACACTTCATGAATTTATTTCCCCAGAAAGACGGTTGTTCGTTTTTCCTCTACAAAGATTTATTCCTCGTGGTTACATTACAAACCTTCAGTTCCAGTATGAAAGCAATAAAAAAGTGTGTATTCTAATGACATTCAGGAGTTTATCTAGTGATACTTTCTATAGTAGATAGGTCAAGAGGCCGCTCTCGCACGAACGTTTGACCCGTTGCATGTCGATGTCTGCTGCACCTAAGAGACTAAAATCCAGGACAGTAATAAACGTATGGAACTAACAACATTCAAATTGTATACCCGATACTGGTTATACATTTCGGGTGACTTTACAGCTAACGTTACACGTCAAGCTGGTGTAGGTCTAGTATTCAGCACGACGGCTGCTGCCGTATCAGTAGAGTGGATTCCTGTTAACAGTAGACTTTATGCCGCCAGCTTGGCAGGTTCTGTTAAGGCCAGCTGTAGACGCAAGACTTTCAGAAATTTACCTACTGTTATTACTTACGGTCCAACTGATTGTAGTGACGTCGGCATCCAGGACGCGTTTTACTCGGATCTGGCCGCTCCATTTCGGTCGACATGTGAATCTGATATAGTCGTTCTGGCCAGAGATATGAATGTCCAGGTCGGCCGCCTTGGTGAACCCGAATCTCGTTTAGGTGGTAGGCTTGGGATAGCGTCACACTGATCAGATAGTGGGAGGCGATTGTTGCAGCTGTGCACTGAGCATAAGCTATTTTTAGCCAGCACTAACGTTAGGCATCGTGCACGACATTGTTATACTTGCTGCTCGCCTTGGTCGAATTAGGACTGGTCTCAGATAAACCACATAGCCCTTAGTTATAGATGACTCTGATTCTTATTGGAGCACGTACTTGGATTCAGATCATGCATTAGTATGTTGTCGTTTTGTTCATAGTTTTGCTGGACAACGACCCCACCGGCAGCAACGGTTAGCTGTTGAGAAACTGGCTTTACGATCAGTAAAGCATAGTTACCAAGTCAGCTTGGAAAACTGTGTTAGCGGTACTCACTCCAAATATTCTAATAGCTGCTGGACTCAAATTTCACAGGCCATTCAGACAGTAGGTACTGTAGCATGCGGCACAGGGATACATTGGTTTAACAAACACTGGATTTCAGATAAATCCATAAAGTTGCTAGAAGCCAGACGGAACATTCCTCCTGACACTTCATATAAACATTCTAAGGGAGATATCCGTAGGAAGCTGAAACTTGACCTAAAGGCTGATCGTGCGGCTTGACTAATGGAGAAAATTAAGGAAATGGAGACTGCTTTCGCTTCAGGGAATAACAGCAGACTCTTCAAACTGATCCGTGATACTGGACCAAGGCGACCGTCTGTCAATGAAACTATCAGCGAGTCAGACGACGCACTCAACTACAATTAATCCAGACGGTTGAGGCGGTTGGTCAATTTAACTGACATCATGCTCCTACTGTGTTATTGCGACAGACTTGTGATGTAACACCCTGGTCTGTAGACTTGGAACCACCCACTGAAACTGAGATGTGCAACTGCATCTCGACTCTCAATCGTAATAGAGCTACTGGCCCAGATGATCTCAGCCGGCACGTTTCAAAGATAATGGAGAGGCGTTAGTTGAGGCCTTGACTCAACCGCTTCAATTTGTGTGGACGACGGGGACCCTCCCTCCGTGCTGGGGTCACGTGAGAATAGTTCCCATATTCAAGGAGGGTATCAGGAGCTTTTGTGAGAATCATACGGAAATTGACTTGGACCCAGTCATTACTTGGGTTGTGGCATCCATTACACTTTGTCAACTCACTGTTGTTCGGGAAGCAAACACTTGGGAAGAACGGGCAGGGTTTCGCCTTGGACCAGGATATATAGATCACATTTTTACCCCTCGTCAAATTTTGGAGCAGCGTCCTATGTACCGTCGGCCAACAAATATCATGTTTCTCGACCATACAGACGCGTTCGATTCGGTGGATTGATGTACTTATTTAGAGTCGCTTAAACGCAGGGGTGTACCGACCAAGTATGTGAACATACTGTCGGCGCTCTATTTCCATACTTCAGCTTATGTTGTGGTGTACGGTGAAATGTCTGACAGTTTCTGCACCATGAGCAGCTTACGTCAAGGTTGTCCCTTCTCAGCATTTTTGTTTAATTTTGTGATGAGCAATGTAATGGAGGACTGTCTGCGGCATTCAAATGATGCTGGTGTAGACCTTCTATTTGGTGAAAGACTGACTGATCTTGGCTATGCTGATGACAATTTGTTGCTGTTTGACACTTTCCAAGCAACACAAACCACATTATTTCGCGTTCTGCTACATGGTCCGGAATACGCTTTGCAGTCTCTAAACGCAAAGTGCTTCTGTATGGTTGCTGTGATTACGTAGACTTAATGTTATATCACGAAACCATGGAGGGTGTTAACCAGTTTGTGAACCCGGAAAGTTGGATTATCAAGGATCGCGATACAGGAACTAAAATAGAAGTAGGTATTTCTAGGACTAGGTTGCTATTTGCCAATCTGGGGCATCTCTGACGACAAAGCGATAGCGCTCTGATGTTTATAGGTCGCGTGTATAAGGCGACACTACGAGCCGTATAATGTTACGGCAGCTATACTTGGCTGCTCAGGGTAGAAGACATGAACCGTCTTCAGGTATTCGACCACCGATGTCTGCGTCCGTCGCACATATCGGATGGCACTAGCGAATAAGCAACGAGAAGTTTATGAGGCGGGTATTTGGTAGTGATTGTCAAAACAGTTCTTTGGTTCAACTATTGCACTTGTGAACTACAATCGCATGAGAACCTTGCAGTGAAGGCTGTAAGGAAGGTGTCATGCTGATGACGCCTTACTTTCACCTAAAGGTTGGTTGTTTGTTTGCAAGATGCAGACGCCTTGATGTTGTATGTCTGAATGTAGACGTAGCTATTTTTAGGGGTTAAGTACCCTTCGCCTCCCATTTTTTTCTTCTCTCTACCGATATAGTTTTTCTTTCCTTGGTGGTTGCGTGGCAGTTAAGCTTCATTTGTAACTACTGATGTATTGCTCTCAATGATGATGATGACGTTGAAACAACTGAACAAAGGTTCATAGAGCGGAAATGACTGATCATTAATTTGGAAATAAAATGAGGTAGAAAATGATGCACCTGTATAAGTAATTAAAGACGGCATAACCTTAGAATAACGACTGAGGGAAGGTCTTACACGAAAAAGTTTTTTAGCATATTTAGAGGTGTCGTTGGGTCCAATATTCATAGCTCGGTGATTTTGGTTGCACCACAAAACTTTGTCTTGTGTTTGGCATGGGCCAATTAACTGGCTGTTAAAGAAATTTATTGTTGTTCCTCGGTAGCTACAGAAGTGTCAAGCGTTTATTTATGCCATCCTGACTATTTTAAAAAGTGTTCTGTAACATTCTCGCCCCTCGCACGATTCCCTCTAGAATAGAGTGAAAGAAGATTGTGTGATACACTAGCGGTCTTTTTTCTGTATGACGAAAATGAGACAATTCTAAGTGATGTTTCAGTACACCCACACCATAAAATAGATGGTTGAATACCATTGCTTCAGAGCATGTGCATACATTACTGATATTGTTCGGCGTGATAGTAAATGTCTGACAAATTTAGCTCGCTAGAAACTTTTGTGCTCATTGTGTGTATGTGCGATCCAGTCAAAAGAAACTTGATTTCCAATTCACATCAGATAGAAAAATTGCGAGTGAGAAATAGACATTGTTTTACTCACAAGAACTGTTTCACCTATCCCTAGTAGGCATGCATACCTGAGCGCATGTATTTGTGTGGACATGTCAACTTTTATGTTAATATACTTGTGTATATTTGTTCAGGTGGATGTTATAATTGGTCGGCTTTTTATTGATTTCGTTCAGTGAGAGTTATTCATGACTTCGTTAGACTGCTTAATCTAATTCGAAGCTAATTTAATCGAGATCTACCGCTCTTTTTTATCCAGTTCATTGTGAAAGACGCTGTCCTGGGGACACTGTATAAACTAGGTATTCTCTGACAAATAGACAGGTGTAATTCATGGCACAGCAGAGATTCAAATTCATCTGAGTTCTACGTCGCGCACGAAATGAAATTACCCCTACCAAACCTCATTCACTCTTTGTCGGTTTTAAGTAGACTAGCCAGAATATGGAAATTTCAAATTGTCATTACGGTAGTAGATTGGGAAATCTTTCATTGAATTCAGTGTGAAAAACTGATCTACATATTCATATAGATTGAACAACACCCACAATTGATCACGGCTGTCGCATCCCCATAGACTTTTCAATCAGCCCATTTCGAAAAGAAGCACTAAGCTCGAGTTTCGCTCTTATTAGAGCTCTTCAGTAGTACATATCCTCGCCATTGCCGGGACTAAAATCACGGCCATGCTATTCACGAGGCAACCGTGTTTACCACTGCGCCATTGACCTCACATTAGGCACAACCGAATTATCATGTGTGAGCACTCAACCACTTTCACTCGTGAATAATGATCAGGTTCCCCGGTCGCCTCAAGCGGAGACACAGTTGTTCATCTGCGGGCAAGTATAACTAGAAGGAATTTCCTCATAAGTTGCACTCTCATCTTGTCCAAACCCACTTTAAAGATTGCATTATGTTGTGGATCACTAACTCTAGCAGATCTCCACATGTTCCCGCGACACCCGAAAACACAATGGAGGTAGTCATATATCGTTCTGAATGACAGTCAGCCAGGGTCACTTGATCTGGACAGGAACATCTGTTCCCTGGTTATTTTCCGGCGTAACCTCAAACAGACAACCTTCATTTGTGGTCATCTACTGAATATGTGAAATGTTGGTTGGCAGAGTGAACTACTTACGATTTGTCGTACCGGATCAAGAAAAAAACGTGTCATCCTATTTTTGTAATTTCTAAAACTTTTACACATAGGACAGTTTGATTATGCCCTGTTCAGCGAAAGAATCAAATGCAATTGTCATCAGGTACTCGGTGTGTGTATTCTTGGCATCGACTCGGGGTAACAGTATACAACCAAACTCAAAAACCTAGACAACCTGGTAGGTTACATCTTAGATGGGAGTGCACTTTGCGGATGATGAAATAAAAGTCATCGTCCATCTGTGAAGATCGACCTTCAGATAATCGGCGGTTAGTTTAGAAACCAGCTTTTTTGATAACAGAATGAGGTAGGCCAACCAGGCTGACTAGCACTACACCTGAAACAGATTAACTCAGAGTTCGTTCACACTGATTCATGTTTGCACATGTCATCAACATTTTGGCATAACTAACATGATCTGTACAGTACGAGAAAATAGACAAAAACTCAATGTAAGTCAGAAAGAACGTCTATAACTTGAGGTATTGTTTGAGAATCTTCTCGGTCAGACGCAAAGTTTAACCCCGTGTTCGCTAGATGACCTTGAATTATTTGAAACTACACTTGTTAACTGTTGCCAGCTATACTGTAAGCGTACCTCGAGACAGAGAGGACCTTTAACTAAGGAGCACGTGGATTCATTGAAGCTGCTTCAACAGAATCCAGATATCCTCCTCAGCAGACCAGATAAAGGAGCTGGAATTGTCGTCATGAATAGAAGCAATTGTATCGAGAAACTGAATGATATTCATGCAGACCAGACCAAGTTTCGTGTAGTTGCCAACGGAAGGGACAAAACTGAGTATGTCGAGCAACAGATCACTAAGTGTTTTAAGTACGTAAAGGAGGAAAAGCTGATGATCTACGCGACTTGTGAGCAAATACAGCCATATTGTTCTACTATACCCCGTCTTTATGGACTAACAAAAGTCCACAAACCTGGTGTACCGGTTCGTCCAATACTTGATGTGGTGAATTCACCTTACCACTCAACGGCGAAGTGGCTAATGAAACTGTTGGAACCCGTCCGAAAAGCGATTGGCCCGCTCAGTCTACGTGACACATTTGAATTTCTCGAATGCATGCAGAACGTTAACATGAATTCACAAAAATCATGCTCGTTAGACGTAGTGTCGTTATTCGCAAACGTACCGCTGCTGGAAACCGTCAATTTTATCTGCGACTACGTGTCTGATATCGGAATCGATATTGGTTTACCATCATTAAAATTGAAAGAGCTTTTGCCCCGTTGCACTTTTGATGTACAACTGCTGTTCAACGGTGTGCTGTATCGGCAGACGGATGGCGTAGCAATGGGCTGTCCGCTCGAGCCTCTACTGGCCGACATAGTCACGGGAAACCTTGAACGCAATACGCTTCAATCCACTATCAGGCAGTTCAGTCAATACCACCGATACGTAGACGATATATTTATTGTAGCCAGTTCGGATACTAATATGCACACAGTACTCGATATATTCAATCGCGCCCACCAGTCAGTTAAGTTTACACTTGAGGAGGAGACTGGAAACGAGATATCTTTCCTAGATGTTCGCTTACATAGACGAATAGACGGAACTATTCAACGCAGAATTCACCGCAAGAATACGTGGACAGGTCAGTACACAAACTTTCACAGTTTTGTACCACTAAAACAGAAGAGAAATCTAGTGCGCTGCCTGACTGATACAGCATACAAAATTTGTTCACCGGATACGTTAGAAAGTGAACTCGAATTCATAAGGAATGTGCTTCATGATAACGGCTACCCGGAAAGATTTATCGCCAGAAATATGATTACAATATTACCTAAACTTGAAGTGCGTGACGTAAAAAAGAAGCCGGTGTTTATCTGAGTACCGTTCAAAGATGACAATGCTTCAGAATGCCTGACAAGTAGGCTCAACCAGACAATTAGCAGGACCTATGCTACCGCTGAACTCTGTATTCAATTCTCCACATCCCCAATTCTCAGGTTTTATAACAAAGATAGACTGACAGTTCAGACCTCATCCATGTTTATCTACTCATTCACTTGTTCCTGTGGAGCAGGTTATATTGGTCAAACGTCAAGACAACTTTTGAAACGAATCGGAGAACACCATCCACGGTGGCTGGGACACGAGGAATCACGATCGGTCAACAGTGCTATCCTCGCTCATCTGGTTGAAGGCTGACACTAGGTGAACACTGATCAAGACTTCAAAGTGGTATATCGCGTGCCAGGCAACCCATCGAAAGGGATCTGAATCAGAACACTGTGTACCGCCGAGGCGATTGGAATCAGGTTGCTTGACCCGGTATTATGTCATCAAAAACGGATTGTTCAAGCGCTGCACCTACCATGACCACAAATTCACCGGATCGATGGCCAACCAGCGCGGTCAAACCAACGAACAAGCGTGACGTAATCCATCAATCATGTCATCGCCAATTGACTGACCAGTGACCTAGTTTCTCTGTTATAAGTCTGATCGATATCTCGATCTCTCTATTAACTCCTTATATAATTGTACCGGCCTGAAGATGAATTATCGAAAACATATATTCGCCTATATTTCTTTAAGTCGTAGTAATTTATCGTCAAATAAAAGCTATGCGACCAGTGTTCACTGGAAATTTACACACACTTGAAGTGATAAAGAGAACGCTGAATGTGGTCATTTAACAACCAGAGTAGCCTCCAGAACGTCAAAGAGTGCGTTACAAAAACTGTCTCATAAAGACCAGAATGTTACTAAGTGATTTGGTCTGAGCAGACTTCAGTGGGCAATAAAATATACGAAGTTATTCAATGACTCCTACAATGTGGGTTTATTTTTGTGCATAATTTGCTATTAATGTGCCCAGATGAACATCTACTAAGATGGTCGATACGGTTGAGTACTGAGGCTCAGAACCGAACCGACGTGATCATCTTCAGCTCACAAATGTGCATATTGGCCTTAGTTTTACATGATCTTTCTATTTGTTCCAAAGAAAAGTACTATTTTAAGTGATTTAAACAACTAGACCTTCTTTCTTTGCACGTACGTTTTCATAATTTAACTTATGCCATGCTGAACATCGTCTACCAACAGATCAGTTGAGTGACGTAAGGCTGGAGGTGTACAAACAATCAATTGGATTAACGAAAGCGGTTACGAATGGGTCAGCCTGACTAGGGCCATCGTGGCACCCAAGATAATTTATGAGACGTGATACAAATGGCCTTTTTTCTCAGTCTTAATGATGTATGTGTTATTGTGGTTCAACAGAGTTGTCTGAGAAGTATGCATAGTAAGTCATGTAGGCTTGAAAGACACAGAGAAGATGAGTTGCCAACGTCGTGTTACTATCAGTTTCATAAGGGTTGATAATTTGCCGTGTGCTAGTATCATCATATAGAATGAATGACTTTAAACACTGCGTATATCAGATACCATTCTTCCTCCCTCCCCTTCATTGTCTAACTACTACCTCATCTTCTTATGAATGTACATTGGCTAAGTATTATTGCCAGCCACCAAGGTTTTGTTGTCGAGGGAGTTAATCAACGTATCAAAATTAACAGATTTCGATGTCACATCAACTATAGATTGTTTAATCCCGTTTTAGACAACTACGACAAAAAAAGGCTTATGGTTGCAGAATGCGATTGACGTCAGATTACTCGCTGTTCGTTTATCTAACTAATCAATAAAGTGCAGGAACAATAATCTATTGACTACTACTTTGGCTCAATTACTCGTGGTACCAGACGCGTCTTTTGTGTCACGTGATTAGTCCGGCATTTGCTGTTTCTATTGTGTGCTTGATATCAGCAGGGATACTGGAGAATTCCGCCGCAGACATATTTTCAGACAAATTTTCTAGGTCACATTCGGATGGTTGTCGATTCAGAGTGTATGAGCAGATGAAAAGCCAGATAAGTTCATATTACTAGCAACTGCCATGTTTCCTTTGATGATGTAATAGATTGTCAGGAGTAGATGCACCTTGCTTACTAACACACGTTTGGGTATTTCAGTGCTGAAGTCAGGTACGTTGATCTTTTTCGCTGTTTAGTCCAAAGCAATGCTACAAGTGCAGTCTGTCAAAACAAACTCCTAGTCGTAAACTAACAAATATATGAACTAAATATTTTACTTTATGGTAAAATTCATCAGTTGGATCGAAATAAGATAGATTAAGAAAAACAACAATGTTGATCTCTCAATGAATTTGCCTACAAAACGATGGATCAGCCTGTCTTTGACCTTTACATCATCACAGACAACAATACGTAACTAACTGTAACTCTTCCCTAAATGGTACAGAAGATAAACAAATGAGGGGATGATATTCATGTCACACAATCCATACACTAAAAGTAATTTACTTCGAAGAGTCTTACAACCTGTAAACAATCAGCCGACTTTTATATATATCCGAGAGACGGCTTCCCTTCAAAATTTACAGCTCTGTTTATATTGTTCTTTTCATCTCAGTGGCAACTCGGTCAAACAAGGAAAACGTGTTCGCCATTTAATCTGAGTAGCCACCATATTCCCTAGATTTTTACTTCGCACTGCTGTGTTACGGAGGAGTTCTGCGGAAATGGGATTATACGCGTTCATAATTATGGTCCACATACTTGTGAGCTAAACTGCTTGTAACACGTAAATTTATTACTGGTCTATAACTAGCCTCTTGTGTAGAACATGTGAGAGCTTGAAGCAGCTTTGTAATGTGAACCACATGAGCACTCACCGAAGGTGAAGCGTGATCTTTGCCGAATTGACCAAATTATCGAACTGTACTTTCAGCATTCGTCATAAACAGTTCAGTTTGTTAATCATGTGATAAATTTGTGAAGATTGTCTTTCAGAACTCTGATTGATTGTAAACGAATGTTCTCCTATATTCGGAAAAACATTGACCCTCTACATTGAGCATCGATCTGTTAGTGGGTGGCATGCTCAAAGCTGATCTAACAGAAGGCTTTGATAACACTTCATTCAACTCAGCTAACTCAGCGTATGTGATTGAAAATGCTTACGTACTGTGTGGACCAGTGAGGGATCAAGCTGGTTTCGGTAAATTGACTAGTGTTGAATTGCGTTGAAAACGGCACTACTAACAGACAACTTGAAAATTATGCCTAATTTCTAATTAGTTAACCAGCAGTTACAAGATACAAGATACATAGAGATGATTAATGTTTTGCTATATTTAGCATGCAATCTTATTTATCAGCCTTACATCTGCTTGCAACGAAAAGGTGAAATAACTCAACCGTAGGGAATAACAGCTGTTCGTCAAAAATATGTCGGTGAGCATTTTATTTGATGTTTCTAACACCAGATTCAATACTACATTCAAACCCATTGAGGTGGTATTAAATATAACCTACATATTCATTGCTTTGCTTGGTGTGTGTACTGCTGTGAAAAAAGGAAACTATGAGTGCAAGACAGTCCAGCACAACATAGATCACGTGCGTTGTATTCTACTGCCCTACGGAAAGTTCTCACTTTTTTAATGCATTCTTTACTGTGAAAGACAAAGTTAAGGTGCCATGTTGCCGGTATGCACATACTTATTCTAGTACATATACAATAGACGATCTATACTTTTTCTTGTATTCTTCAAACATCTTCATTTGCCTGCT
>JTDE01000400.1:183444-233265 GCA_014338405.1 Paragonimus skrjabini miyazakii
TGAAAAGAAGCTTTAAACGAGTCTCACTACTAGAAGGACTCGTCAGTAGTATGCATCTTTGACGTGTATGGATTTTGATTGACGGTCGCATTCTTATGAATTTGCTATCTCGACCAATATGAAATCGACCTCACATTGGTATGACCGAAATGGCATATCTAAACACTTAACTAATGCCATTTGTAAGCAGTGTGTTGATTGGTCGATAGATTTTTTACAGGATTTTGTAAAATTGGTCTGTTGTGTCATTTAGCGAAATATAAATTGCTGGGAAATTTATTTCCTTTATTCTACATCTGACCAGTGCGTGTATAGTTTATTAACTATTTTTACTTATTGAATCGCCAGCTATTTTTATCTGGATCCCAACTCCGAAGACGTATGCAAATGGCTGATCGATTTCAGTCAATTTGCGAAAATGGACAATAGACACCTACACTCTTACTCATTGAAATCCCGGATTACAGGTGATCTATTAGATGGCGAGGTGCCGCAGTTGGTAGTCAGTGGCTGCGCCCACGAAATTTCCTGATTCTTCTGTCTAGCCCTATTTATTCCATCTTTTACTTTGGTCCTTCTTCTGGAGTATTCTGTCGCCATCAAAATGGGCAGCGTTTCGAACCGCAGTACCCTCCAGTTAAGTTCCTGGCCGTTATGATTGAATGAATAAGGTAGGGAAGATAACTGTCTTACTATGTTGCATCCTTATTGGTCGCAGTCCCCATGATTATGTCTGAAGTACCAAATGGGCACTGCTTCTAGATAGTGAGCTTAATCACTGCCCTATGCGGTAGTGATGCTGCTTAACTGAGTCGATGCAACCGGTGGTTACCCAGATATGTAAGCCCGCTGTAATTCGGTGTCTGTGGACATGCTATAGACGATCGTCAGTACATTGATTGACAATGCTGATGTAACGTGGAAAGCAACTGTGCACACAGGTTAGGTGTGCGTATGCATATGTAATGGATGTTGATTAGATCGGTAACCTCGTTGGAGAACGTTCAGACAATCACTGACCAGCCCCAAGAAAACATGGGTTGATAAACTCCAAACGTGTAGAACAACAATACTTCGTTTAAGCTTGTTTGGAACAGACTTGCGACTAAAACACTGTTTGAACGTGTGTCAGAGCAGAAGATATTGAATCTAAATTGTGGAGCTCAGTAAGGGCCTGGCCAGGCAGAACACAACATTAAACTACAACTTCCTCTCACCCCATTTATGAAGATGAACGCTGTCGTTCTCTGACCGCCAGTTTTTGCGATGGCTACGACTGTAAGCGCTCGAACTGGTGTTTGTAATGCTTAGACTGATGAGAGTGAGCATCAAGTATAATTGTTAATTCAATGTTGAGCCCATTACGACATTTACAGTGCAAAAGAGCAATCCAAAATGGACTATGTCCATCCAAACTGACGGGATGAAAACAAGCTATAACTTGTTCACATACAAACTCCTCCTCAAAAACAATGCCTACGGAACTGGTTGTCGACTGGATGAGCGCGTTTTCTCTTAACGCGAAGGGTAGCCGGTTTTATCCTTCACTCAGATTATCCTTACAGAATGAGCCCAAACAAAGACAAGACTGATCATGTTATGTCGGTTACGACGGTGACGATCGAGAAGAATCCGACACTGTTATGACCCAAAGGCAACCGCTGCTCTAAAAACTGTTGTTCCTGCAACGAAGTGTTTTCAGTAAATTGAAATAACTGTGCCGTTTATGCCTTTATTAGTTCGCTGTTCTCTATGTGTTATTTAATTATGTGACAATGATAACACGACAATGTAAAACGGTTGTAACTCAAGTGAGTAGTCACCGTACTGCCTTCCCGGTGTAAGTTTTTCATGCAATTCGAAGGTTGGCAGCCCGTGCGCTAAAATCATAAATATCGTTTGCAAGCCTCGAGTCCATGACTTGTTACGGATCCAAAACTTATAGGAAGCGTACAATATCAATTTACAAAGTTTTGACTTTAAATCTGAGGACTGTGGACTATCAAAAAAACTTGGATATCTGAGTTTATTCTCACAAGAGAGAAGGTGCAAACCTGAAGATTTGATTGTTGCCTTTAAATTTCTGAATAGTTTGGCTGATACTGGTGAGCAGCTGTTCGCCCGCAGTGGGCAACACAACGCTCCATAAGCATGACTGGAAATTCGCAAAACAGGATGCCAATAAAAACGTTCGGGCTCACTTCCTCCGTTGTAGAGCAGTGGGCGACTGGAATAAGTTGCAACGACGACGAACGACTTCAAGCACAAGCCTGATATTAGTTGTTCATCGATGTCTCCCGATTTAGTTTGAGAATCCAAAAATTTGGCTGTCTGTTATACTTTCACTGTTTTTTTCCATTTCTCTCTCCTCCAGTTTCCTTTCTTTTTCTTCTTCCATATAATCATCATCATCATAGTGGTCATAAGCCTGACCAAAAAGGTATTCATGCCACAACGGTGAGGTGGAATGTACTAGAAGAAAACGCTACTAAGAAGAACTGGAAGAGCTGTAATTGGTTTTAAATAAAGGTACGCCATTGACTGCAACACATGACCACCTTGGCTAGCGTTTTTAACCAGCGATTTGAGTGAACATGAGGACCCCAGTCAGGCAGGCGACACCTACCCACTTTTCCCACTCGAACGGTTAGGATTTCCGCACTTTGTGACTACGTTGTTCCTTGACGACAATGTGGTTTCACCCAACTGTTGATGGTCTCAGTATATAAGGCCCGGTACCGTAAACGATCAGATGACATACAGAGCACGTGGCCCAATAATAAGAGGCTGTGCAAGGTGAATAACTGATCAATTGATCACACATCCTGAGCATTCCGGAATACACTTCAGCAAACGACCACATTGCCTGGCGGATCAAAACAGTACACAGGCCCGAACACCTCGTCAAAGTAGCAGCATAAGTCGGGCTTCCGTATGTCTCATGCTCGTTCACAAAATGTTCGATCTCTTTGTTTCCTGCTTGTGGACCCAGACAGATGACTAGACAGCCGAAATCTGAAAGAGCCAAGATAGCACCACAAGAGACAGTTACCCTCTGATAAGTTGTCACATTAGTCAGTTATTCTTCTGACCATAGTCACATGGTTTCCTAAAATAATTTCCTTAAGAAATGAGGTGAAGCTCTGTCTTCTCCGATTGTTGCAGCATAGTGGAATTCGTGGAACTTACAGGTGCAAGAAACTAGACACATTCTGGCAACCGCCGCAAGTCTTGTATTCTGACGTGATCTAACCGGACCTGGTCAGTGTCGAAGAATGCAGTTATCCGTTCATTTGTGTCATAGGGTTCAATAATAAACATGTTTTTACACTTTGGTTGGTGCCCTTCAAACCCATTTGCTTGAAGAGGACTTGGGACTGTTCAACCTAGGCTTGTCTGACGGTATGTACAACGTACTGGTTGTTCTTTTTTTCAGAAAGTGACTGAACGTTCCATTTAGTTCACGTATTTTGTGCGTTTGTTTCTTTTTCTGCCTCTACCTCTCACCTCTTCTTCTCCAATTTATCGCATTTTAATCAATCGCACTTGTTTTCCAATTAGTTTACAAACCGTTCGAACACATCGAAACTCTGTCACTTTACTTGCCTATTTTTGAGACTGGAACACATTAAACTACTAACAATTTGAACACACTTTTGTTAATTTTTACGCTTACACTATCCAATCATGTTGAGCGATTGAACATCACCGGTTAGAAACGTTTACTTATTTACAAACGTGTCATATGCAATCAGATATCTGCCAATTAGTCCAAGCAGTGTTAGTCTTTCATGGTCTTCAGGTTCACATCACTGTCGGTCGTTTGGTAGCTTAAACGTGGAACGAACGAACAATCCTTCTCATCGAGAACCGAACTTCTTGTCCGCCAGGTCACAGTCCTAGAAGCGTCGCTTGTGACTGAGGGACTTATGGGAAATTGAGTTATTATTACTAGTTATACACCTCATTAGTGCGAATGAAGTCAGCTCCTCTCGGAATTCTAGTTTGTTCCGGCTGCGGACAACGGAATTTTATAAATTTCCGTAAAAGCTCCCCCTGTCACCTGTGGAATTTTACCTGTTAGGAGTTGTACACAAGTCTGCACATGGAGCATATATATTTCCGTTGACAGAACGAAAATGTTGGTGTTAGAATTACAACCTCCAGCTGAGTAATATTGTACACTACTTGTGTTATGAGCCAAGAACGCGGATGGCGCAAGGGTTATCTATTCAGTAAACCAATACATGGATTGTGCCTTTTAATATGACATCAAACTAATCCACTTATCTGTGTATGGCACTGGTCCCAGAACGTCACCGTTGCCACGGACGCCAATCCCTAGTTTCCATATGTACCGAGAGCCATTTTATGCCAGACTGCACTCCAGTGCTTCTTCTTGTATTTTTCCCGCTGTTACTTCAATGTCAAAATCCGTGTTTATGCCTAACTACTGAATGGCAGCAGTATGAGTAGTATAGTGCGATCGCTCGTCCTCACTACACTTTTAATCTTATGTTACTATCTCTAACTCTGATTGCCTTACGGCCTAAATGTTTTGTTAGTTTGTTCAGTCTATCAATAAAATTGATTTGTGACTTTGACATACTTTCATAGCTACTTTGAGGCCAACTAACTCATATAAATTATGTTATGACTCTGTTGTTTCCGATGAGAATCAACTTTGACGAACACTCATATCAAGAATTCTGGTTTCCGTCGTGCAGTCGGAGACAACTGTTCTAAACTTGTGACGACTTTTTATCACCAGCCTAAGACGACGAATGCGATTGCAAGATATGATACATCTCTTACCTGGTGCAACTTCCATACTATCCGCTCACTTCTCCACTGGTGTAGGATTGCTGCCTATAACTGTCTGAGGTTCTCCTACGGCAATCACCGAGATGTGTAGACATCTTATGAGATATGCTTTTTGTTTAATAATGCTACTTTTCGATTCATTTTCCGGACTACTCAGACTTTCAGCAGTTTTTATAACTCAGTTCTGATGACAGGAGTGCTGTTGAATGTGGTTACTGTCGAGGTGCAAACAAAGCTAGTGAACTATCTGACCGGAGTATACTAAAGTTATCACGAGAAAACGAATGTGTAATAGCTCACTGTTTCAGTAGCGATCATATGCTTTTTAGTTCAGTCCGGGAATTTCGGCACCTTGTGTATGTGTGTGTGGTGGTCCCATTTGGCGTGTCTCATAACAGTCAAACTGTTGATACTGTACATCATCAGCGCTATGTCTCCCTGTCCTCCGACCGAATTATGGAAAAAATTATCTGATACCATTAAATCATTTTGTGGCTTAAAGATGGCGGTAACCGTCGTTGGTAAAACCAGGTAATTATCAACAGACAAATGGATAGAAACCTTATTGTCGTGTATGACACAACGTCGGTACCGATAAAACCATAGTCGAACTTTTGTGTTTGGTCATGGTTTGTTGTCATGTTCGGGGTAAGCTAAGCAAACAGTTTCGCAATCGAATAACTCATTGGTGACCTTCAGGGGGTGATCGATTTTAAATAAGCCTCACTGACTGACACATCATTTGGGTTGGTTAGAATTATCCTCGTCTCTGATCAAAATACAAAAATACCATCTTCCAACTCATACTGAGAATCATAAAGCACGTATAAGTATATGTAAACATAATTTCTCATAACTACACTGGGAACTTTTACGCGATAACTGGAATTATCGAAATGCTTATAGGCAGTTGAGAATGGTTATGACAGCTTGCTGTCACGTTTGACCAATCATAGACAAATAAAGCGGTGTACTGTTTTCAGTGGTACGGTGCTGTTTGATGTTTATTTAGTGAACCAACAGTAATGCTTCTAGCTTGCAGCAAACCAGAACACTGGACTGAACTTCGGTATCTGTGAATGTTATTTAATGTCCATAGGCTCACAGATTATTACAGGAAAGAGAAGGACCTTCTTTTGTACGTTCCTGTCTACGATAGGCTGCCAATGATCATCTAGGCTGAGTGTGGTGACGGAACCATGCCAATCAACCTTGCTTAGATGTCTTCATCCTTGCGAAATTTGTCATGTGATAGGCATTTAGATAAGCATTTTGGGAGAATTTATTGCTTAGTTCCATGTAGATAGCTGAATTCAATTACTCCATGATCATTGCGACCAGGTGGAGCTGTGAAATTAAGTTTGCCTATCATGCCAATCTCGTTGCTAAGACTGTTATCAGTACAGGATGGCGCCTGGCCTACTCATCACCTCGTACAGTTCTGGACATGTTGAAATAGTCCAGCTTCCATTACTGCCTCAAAGAAACCCCCAGCAAAGGAAAGCGGTACAGTTGTAACTGAATGATTCGTGAAGTCTACCTCTGGGTAACGGAAGTCTTCTAATATTCATATTTGACTGTAACCTAAAAATGGAAATCCACGTGGAACGTTGTGCAGGCATCCATGTGAGCAGAAGATGATCTATAAATCCTACCAATCAAGCAACTGAATGATTGAGAAATGGTAACTACATGCCAGACTGATTCCAGTAGATCCAGTAACATCCTGTCACATATATTTAAGGTCTTCGGGTGCGATCCAGACTAAGGAGCTGCACCATCTTCTTTGTCGAGTTTCCCATCATTGCACAACTGTATTATGCCCGGGATAGATAATTTGTCACTCCGCCCTTCTCCTTCACACTAGGTCTCCGTGATGTCAACTATGAATGGATTTCGCTGAGAACAGACGTCACGACACTCGTCCAGTTCATTACAGAGTGATGCCGCGTTGGTTTAAAACCAGTACCAGTGTTGTATAACATGTAGCCTCGTTTGTGAGTAGAATAGTGTGTACATTCGGGAACTAAAGGGTAAGCCTTAACTCGAAGAATAGGATGGACCAGAAGTGACTATCGGAATAGTGTATACGCACTATGGGGGAAGTTCCACTGGGGCGAAAGACAACGTACTGCTACCCAGTGTGTGCAAATGCACGTCAGCCGTGCAAATGAGTGTACGTGTTCGTGTTCCTATCTTCTAGCATAACCTGTACGGGAGTCCCTGCAATAAACGAGTTTACAGTCCAAGCGTTTCTTGCGATCACAACACCAGGAGGCAGCTTCACTGCAAAGTAGATGAATCTACTCGGGCAGTTCCATCGGCTGAGCAACACTGACTAGGTATGCTGTAGTGTACTTTGAGGCCGCCATCCTCTGGTGAAACGGTGACCAGCTGGTGTTTTTTCAACTCCGGGACTGAATTCGGCATCTGCATGAAGGTCACCTAAAGCAATACGAGGTGTGTTTGCGCCGAGTTCTGTGGTAGTATATAGTTGTCCACTCGGAGCTGATTTTTCTTGATCTGTCAGAATGTTGTCTGTTTACAATAGGCAACTGTGTGTGGGCTGTGGCCCAAGCTGCATGCGCTGTTACGTTATTTTTTCTGTTAAGAATGTTGTTCTCAGAAATTGAGGAACAGATATCGAGACTAAGTACACCGGCCTAGGAGGGTGATTTACGCCGGTGACAGTTAGATCGGACAAACCAATGAGTGATGCTAGGAATGTCCATGTTTTAACCGATTCTCAATTTCCATTCATGTACTAATGTGATAGAGTTGGTGTACAAAGGATTCGAGTTAACATTGAGATATGATTAAACCATGAATATCCATCATCAAACATTTACGTTGCAGCAGCCTCGAAGCACTTTCGGTCTTAGTTAGTGTATCCTGGCAACCCGAGGGGCCCATTCACACCGGCTGAACGTTAACACATTGCATACACTGATTGCAACACAGTCGCTTCAGTGGGCAAGCCCACTGATCCCAAGCTATTTATCTGTTCATGTAAGTCAGAGGTCGACAAACCCCTAATTTCGGGTCGAAGCCTTTCGTGGCCAATCGACATTTTCCAATTCGCGATCCCAATACAAAGTTGCATCCAGGTTCTGAAGCACTTTTATATTCGATTAACCAGATTTAGAAGAAAATGTATAAACTTCGAATTACCAAGCATCCGTTTGGATGGCGGTCTGACTCCGGCTTTTGAGCGGCAAACAGCAGAGGCAAGCATTACGTTACTTCTTCTATAGCTTACCTTATCAACAAAAACATCATTCGTAAACATTATATTTTACGTGTCTAGTGTGAAGGCAGTGTCGCAATGGTCAACATGGTTGTCTCATAAAAGCGTGAACGGAGTTCTTGTCCCGGCCATGACAGCGATATGCACTACTAACAAATTCTATTCAGAGTTGAAATAAATTCTAGTCTTTCTCTTCGGGAGGGAGAGGGCTTGGTGAAACACTTATGAGAATGCGAAAACTGTAATTAGCCATACTTGATTTTCCATTCATAACAACCAAAATTCCGTATTACGTATCAGTGAAAAATTGATTAATTTGTGATATAGACAGTGTGCAACGGATGTCTCTAGATCACGTCACGGCACAGTATTTAACAAAATTTCCCTACCAAAAGCTAAGCATAAGGATACCCGTGGCTTGGTGGATAATAGCTTGACTGTGAACACGAAGATTGCACGTTCACATCTCTTTCAGGTTACGTTCATACAGGTGGGGCCAAACCGCACATTTATTGTGTTCAGCAGATTGAGCGATGAGCAGAAGTTTGAATAAAACCGTGGCCAGCTGTTACCCATTGGAGACTTCCATAGATCAATTTAGTCATCTAGTTTCCCTCCAGTTCAGAACCGTTGGACGTAATTATGTGGCAGGTTGCTCTTAATTGTGTTCGCTTGACAACCATGATATAGAACTGCCCGTTCTGTCGATAAAGCATAAGTATCAAACCAGATTAGAAAGCAGCCATGGCAGTTCTCACCCTGAAGATCCTAATTGCTGCTGCTCTCAAATCTCACAGGCCATTCGGAAAGCAGGTAATGTAGCTTGCTGGCTGGTGGTTCGTGAATTAAACAGACATTGGATCTCGGTGAAATCCCTGGAGTTGTTAGAAGCTAGACGGAACATTCCTCCTGGCAGTTCACATAATAAGTTTAGGAGAGATAACAGTAAGAGGTTGAAGTGTAACCTAACCACTGATCATGAGGCTGGCTTGATACAGAAAGTTAAGGAGATAGAGACCGCGTCTGCTTCAGGGAACAACAGCAGACTCTCCAAGTTTATCCATGCTACTGGTCTCAGGTGACCGTGTATCAATGAAGCCATCAGCGAGGCAGATAGCACAATCAACTACAATAAGTCCAGATGGTTAAAGTGGTGAGAGGAGCATTTTGAGGGTCAAATCAGCTGGCTTACTGTTTCTACTGTGTTGCCGTCACAAACTTGTGATGTAACCCCCTGGTAGGTAGATTTGGAACGACCCACTGAGACTGAGGTGAGTAATTGCATTTTGGCTCTCAAACAACATAGGGCTACTGGCCCAGCTGATCCCAGTCGGCTCTTTTTGAAGAAGGTGGAAGGCGTTATTGGAGGCCTTGACTCAGTTGTTCAACCTGAGTGGACGACAGGGACCATCCCTCCGTGCTGGGGTCACGCGACAATATTTCCCATATTTACGAAAGGTACCAGGGCTCTTGCAAAAATCATGGGGAAATTAGTTTGACCCCAGTCATTTCTTGTGTTTTGGCATCCATTATATTTCGTCAACTCACTGCAGCTTGGGAGATAAACATTAAGGAAGAACAGGCAGGGGTTTGCCCTGGGCGGGGATGTATAGACCACGTATTTATCCCTCGTCAAATTCTGGAGCAGCGTCTCGTGTACCGCCGGCAATCAGTTGCCGTGTTTCTCGACTATAAAGGTGCGTTCGATTCGGTGGATCGATCTACACATTTAGAGTCGCTTAATCACAGAAGTGTACCGACTAAGTATGTGAGCATACTGTCAGCGCTTTATTCCCATACTTCAGCTTAGGTTAGGGTTTACGGTGAATTATCTGACAGTTTCAGCAACATGAGCAGCTTACGTCAAGGCTGTCCCCTTTCACCATTTTCGTCCAATGTTGTAATAGACGAACTAATTGAGGATTGTCTTCGGCACTTACATGATGCCGGCGTGGACCTTCTACTTGGTGGAAGGCTGACTGATCTTGATTATGCCGACGATAGGCTATGGTTTGACCATTTCTGAGTAGCACAAACAATGCTAGACGCTATTTCGCGTTTTGCCAGATTCTTTGTAGTGCGATTTGCGACCTCAAAATGCAAAGTGCTTCTCTAAGATTGTTGTGATTACGCGCTAGTTGTGTGAAAAATGTTAACCACCAGACAAGATTATGCTTTTACTGTAGATTGCACTTTTATGAGTGGCAGCCTGGCACACCATACGAAAAATGACCTTGTCAAACTACACACGTGAAGAAGAGGCATTGTCTTTAGATTTAGACAAGTACTTGCTGACGTTATGTCATACCTGAGTAAATTTTGCTGAGTACAACGTGTGAAGTTTGCCGCAGTATTTTTTACGTCCCACGCGTCAATATGAAAGTGTGTGCACACATTCACCAACAACGTATTCGAATGTGGGAACCTCAAATCTTAACAACAAGTGAACATACGTTCAAAACGCAATCCGCTTGGCATTTGTTTACAAGTATCCACCAGTATGTGGTTCAGTTTATTACGGATAGAAAAAATAAATAAAGAAAATCAGTCCACTATTTTTGACTCGATCTGTGTCTATGTAAACGGCCCTGTGTTTTGAGACTCGGTCTTTCGCAATACTATCATAGTTAGAATGAAAATATGAGTCATTCTTATCCGCTGGTTCAGCACATGGAAAGTCAGTTTTTTAGTGAATGGTCAATAATAAAGTATTACACAATTGAGGTAATAGTGACTTTAAAACAACCGTACACCCAGTGTTATTTTTATGAAGTAGATGCACCTGACCGGTTACTTGGTTGTTGCTATTTGTCACGTATGCATACCCTGTGAATTTTGACCACACATCCTAATAGGGTAACAATTATTATAGTGGGAAAAATCACGAAACTGGTCGTATGCTTCCAGTAAACCTTTTGAACAGTAAACACTTACTACTTATGACACCTTATAAAAATATATCTCCATCTAGACGCTTGTCGTTAGCTGAGTTTCAGTACGGTTCCTGTTAGCCATTTTTACAACATCATTGGTCAACTCACTTTCATGTATTCGAGATGGATAGTGCAGCAAATTCACAAGTGAGTTATTGACTACAACTTACAGTTACCTACTTAGAAATAGTTCTGACAGCTGACGGATAGTTGTGGACTTCGACGACCAAGTACTAAACAGTATTTGCCTCTAATAGCTGACTTGCTGATCGACTGGAATCTTTCAGTTAGGTTTGTTCGGACTAATTTTGTTCGATAATGCTTTATTTTTGGATTCATTCGTTGAACAACCATCGTCTGGTTATTCAAGTTACAGTAATGGTTTTCAGGTCTCTTGGGATACAACCTATCATTTGGGGATGCAGTTAGTACATGTGTTATCCATGTTGAATGTGTAATCCAAATGGTTATACTCGCTTTAAAAACGGGCTTGTGTAGATATTTACTATTTACGGGTGGGTTGTACTTACCCTACAACCATCCACTCTCTGTTCATCTCGAACACACTGTTGTTTTTAAACTTGTGTATGACTTTGTGTTCTGTACAGAAAGCAACCCTGTAAACGACAGATAGGTCAACTCGCCAAGTCATAACAACTGTCCTAATCGTAAACTATGACAGTCTGATAGTTGAAAGAGACAGCAGTTCATTGTCCATCTATATTTACTCCAAAATAGCATACAACCATAAAACCATGTACGTGTACCTATTTCGTATACTTACTTAGCTGGTAAATCAACATGCATACCGGAATTTGGACAGGATGTGATACACGACATCAGATATCATGGGCCAGTGAACTGCAAATATCGTCCTATCCGTTCTCAACCTATTCACATAGTTACATCACATTGACCGTTGACTTATGAATAACTACAAACTACAATGGAACCCCTTGCAAACAAGAGACAGGACTGTGTCCCAATTTATAAGTAGTGTCCGAACCGTAACAGGCAAGAGAAGGCGGACTTACAGCTCGCAACCAATCAGCCAAGTTAAAGTGAGAGGAAGGTTAGGTAGCATTTGAAAAACAAGTTCAATGCTGCATTCACTGGATTCTTCCGTTTTTGCAATTACTACAACGATAACTCAATTAAACAACAGCACCATTCAGACTACTGAGTCCGCCTACTTGTCATTGGTTCTGACGCCTCTAACTACAGATTCTGTGAGTCACATTAACCTCGGACCTGGAGATTGCCGCAATCTACTAGTATCTGGCAACATTTTTTCATGTTACTTCATTACTTATCTACCTCGGATCCGCTGCCAGTCGGCTGATGCATCGGAAGAGTTTTAGCCTAGCAAATGATCAGATGGTATCTTCAATGCATAATCCAGTCACTTAACGATGGAAGCACGAAGTTACTTGCTTCTTACTGTCGAGTATCTGATTTTTAACAATATGTCTATTAGTATTTCCCCCTTAGGTATGCAATAGATTGCAGATGTTGATAGCTGAATCCATGAAGTTAGTTTATATTTTTCGTTCTTAATGGTCAAGTCTTGTAAAGGTTGAGTAGCACTGGCGTTTGGTCGTCTTGTATACACCATCTTCGGACATCTTAGAGTTGGCCTGAGCCAAAATATTCTTTTTTGGGTATAAGCATTTATTTCATTTTCTTGGCTTTGTAACTCTGAGGTTGTAACTGTTCCACGTGTGAACAAACCTTTTACGATAAAGGCGCCCAAATGTCAGCCAAAGGCGCCTACCTTTACGTTTTCTTCAAGTGATTCTCTGGAACTGGTGTACACTTAACCCAACGTGATATTATTAATTAATCAGCTAAAGTTCACATTCACATCAACGCATCACACATTCGTACGGTCAAAGCAAAATTGACTAGCTCTCCAAATCGATTAAACTGGCCTACTGTTACAGGCTTCACGACTGACAGACTTAAGATATACTGTTTGAAGCAACTTAGAGTATTTTACTAATCTGCATGTCACCTTTAACCTTCTGTTGATGAACCACATTTGTTTATCCCCTCTCAATTCTCCACAGAGATTTGCAAACAGAATTGGTGGAAAAACAAAAGGTTCGCATTCGTAACGCTGAGGCCAGTGGGGACGGACATTGCTATAACTGTGGACGTTTATTCATGGCAGTATTCAATACCCCGACTGAATGCCACATTTGTCGACACGAGTTCTGTCGCATGTGTTTGGAAAAAATGCCCAAATCTAAGGATCTGATCTGCAAATTTTGCCGATTCGAAAGGTTAGTAGTATTGGTGAAGTGTTCCTATGGTTCAACATCATAAAGTTGCATCTCTTTCGTCTTTTTAACTAACTGTTTGGAATGCTTTATTTAACTGAAGAGACGGATGAACAGTTGGCGCAAACAGATCGATATATACTCATCATTAACCCCTGAATATACTTGTATCTAGAACTTATGTTGCCCCTTACGTGGTCTGGAATTATCACACTGTGTGTTGCCTATTTCGGTCAATTATTCTGGTTGTTGTTTACTAATTGTAGTAATGGTTCTGGTTTGTTCAATCATCTATTTCCAGACCTCTGTGAAATAGACGCTCTTAAAAATTAGATTCTCGAATAGCAATCAGGAAGGCTTATTGATGAATACGGAGAGAAATATTGATTGCCTCATCAAACTGTTCTGTGTCTGTGTTGCACAATTGATTAACTCATGAAACAAATCAGAACACTGAATGTTTGGATGATAGAAGTGAATTTTAATTCATTAAAACAATTGCACTCAGATCAGCATTAGTTGATGGGCCATGGCGAGATTCACTTCTGACTTGTCAGTCATGTATTGTGTCACATGCTTTAGCGCAATCTGTTTGATTGTCCAAGTTTGACATATGTTCACACAGCATTTTTCGATCATAAAGCTCGGTCAAACAAACATTTTGTAACAGCTTATTGTGTTTCTGAGTGACTGGGTTGATCAACTATTGGTTACAAAGTTTTGTATGGATGTTTACCGAGTGGTCCTACACACTCCAATAGGACTGTGTGCTTGTCCACTGCTTGTTCATAGTTAAATCTGGGATGTGATGGTGTTTGTTTTACCGATAGAAACCTACATCTCGAATACACACGATTTTTTAACTCATGTCCTCGTTTGTTTCTCGCAACTCCATGTGTCATTCTTCTGAGGGTACTATGGGGTGCGCTTTAACTACAGCCTCATTTTTACTTTGAGGCTTCAAGGTATTCAAGCCCCGCAATCATTGTACAGTTTCCTTGTTGGATTCATCCAGTGTGTATTTAGTTTGCAACCGACAATTTTGTATGCGTCCACCTGCCAAACGTTCACGGTGACACAACAACCGATTGTCCCATCTGACATGTTTCTTTTTTCTAAGTGCCTTAGAGATCGAACTTCTTCCCAGTCGAATAAATTATAGGTCTTTGACAACCTTAATTCGGCGTTTTCGTTTAACTAACTATAATAGAGGCTGTATTTCCGCCGTTTTTTTTCGGACTTATTGAATCCCATCCACGTAAACTGGAGTCGAGTACCAAAGAACAATACATCTAGTACTTTCTAGGTGGTCTAGCTTAGGAAACTGTCTACGACGTAGCACATCGTAACCGCGCATTGTTCGCCACCATGAAAAGATGTCGACTAGGATTAGATGTCAAGGTCTGTTTGAAATTTTTCTTACCACTATTGTTTCATTCAGTTCTTAAGATTTTTTCTTTCACGATGGTTACGTTTTGCTGTATAACTTGTTATGTTTCTGCTCAAGCGAGGCCATAAGTGAAATGTAACCCGACTGTTTACCCCGGCGTATGCATATAACTTGAAATGACTTTCCATACCCCCTCGGAACTTAACCTCGTCTCTTGAACAGATTTATCACGATGCCCATAATTCGTCACGAGGTCATTACGAAAGTCTTTCCTTCAACCAAACATTTTTCTCACACCAACCAATCATGCAACTGCTGGATTATATTCGATTGCGTCTTGCAATTCTACTCACAGTTCCGTTGATATCATCTTGTAATTCATTGTAGTGACAGTCTCAGAATCGAGATCGCACAACTAGAGACTAGACAGCTAGGTTTGAGAACGAGTAGTAATAGTATTTTTCGATATCTATGCTGATGAACTATAGTTCACAGTCATACGTTTTGCACCTTGGTAAGCTTTTTGCCTGAACACCGCGAGATGTAGTAAACAGATTTCTTGAATGTTGCTATTAGGAGTTTGTTTTTCGTCTTCCTACCGAAAATGCACTACGTTGAAATTTTCCGGAGCAAAAGCCACAATAAACGTTTGTTTTCTCATTCTGCATGTAATTTTGTTCTGTAGCCGAGCTACATCTGCCTTTACGGTTTGCTTGCTTTCCTTTTTCAGCACCATCTCTATCAGCGCGGATTGACTATAATCACATTTAGTCAAAATGTAGCTCAGAATTGTGATACTCATAAGAGTGTTGAGCATGATGCCGTATCTATATGAACAATATATGTATGATATAGGCTGGACATAAGTCACAATTGATCGTGGTTGTCGCATTCCCATAGATTTTCTGGTCGGCCCTATACTACTCATCAGTAATGCATGCATGACTTGACAAATTAGGCTTACGTGATCAGACATCTCTGAGTGGGCTTGATTAGAGTAGTTGATAATACATATCTGGCTAAAAACTGCTCTCCTGTTCTCCGACCACGAACCTCTACTGTCGTTTTGTGGACAATTATTTCATGTCACGGCACACTGTAGAAACATTCCTGTAGAAAAGCTTCAATATGTTTGTTATATCCCGTGTTCACATTACCGTAAGTCAGCACAACGTCTGTGGTACAGTTCGACACTTGAGTTCCTCATGCGTCTTGGTGAAAAACTTCTGAAAGATTTTGGTCGAAGTAATCAGTTCAGAGGGTAAGCAGATACACCGAAAGTCACCAATAGAGTCAACATATCTGATCAGATAACTAAATTCTAATGCCAGCCACCAAAGCGCGAAAGACAAAAATCGAGTCACTGGGGCAAGACGACACCTAAATACAACAGTTCTTAATGTGTTATACAAGTCATAGCGTTAAGGAGCCTAAACTCACCGCACATACGAATATTACCTGCTGTTCACACCGGTACAACATAAACAAACATTAGTGTACACTCTGTTCACACGAGCAAAGCGAATATGTACGCACGACAGTCTTGCGGATGAACTGAACCTGATTACTTCTGTCCTAAAGTCAAATGGCTATTCCAGAATTTTCATAGACAGAAACAGCGAACAAAAATTACCACTAGAAGAAGTGGTCGCTGTAGATAGAAAGAAGATCTACATGGAGCTGCTTTTTAAGGGTCATTATATCATGTATCAAACAACACAACAGTTGAGAAATTCAATTAAATGAACTTTCAGTGCAGCTGAACTCCGTGTAATCGCTCGGATTCAAAAGTTACCAGTGCTTTCGGTCATAGGAGATCAGCCTATCGGTGCCACTTCACACTGTGTTTACCAATTTGTATGTAACTACGGAGAAAGTTACATAGTCAGAAACGAGAGATGTCTGAGCTCTAGAATAAAATAACATTTATCTAAATGGGTACAGAAATCCGTGCTACCGCAGAACGGCAACGTTGCTAAAACATGTAAACAACCAGTTTCCTCAGTCGCTAGACACATTCTGATCACTGGTCAGATTATTGCTCCACCCTTTGCACTCAGAGTCCTGTATGCCATTCTAAACCACGATTTTTACGATTAGTTGAGGCAACCGTATTCAACCGATTCAAACCAGCTCTCTATGTTAAGAAACAACTGTTCGTGAATTTGACTCTTCCCTGGACTTAATGACCTATCCTAACTCGCTTATTGATTATCTATCCCTCTAGTTGTTTGCTATAAAAAAGCCCACCGTTCTACGTTAAATTTGGTAGTGATGAGTCAATACGTAATGTTTGCGTCTATCAGTTTTTTGTTCCAACTGCTTTGTTCAAGCTGTTCAAAGAAACCTAACTGTTTCAAAGTTATTTCTACTTGACTAACCCAATCATTAGTTTCTTCCACTGAATTCATTGCATTCAGTCCACTTAACTCCTCTACAAATGCTTAACCAAAATCTGAAGGAACCCCTTTAACTGATACTATAGGTAGTACGTCATCCGTGATTATAGATAAAATAACAGTATTTGGCGTGCCATCCAAAACTGAAGGTCGAGAACATTCAACTTTGTTGACATAAACAAAACTGCAAACACTGAAAGCAAAAGATGTCCGTGATTTGAATGAAATCTAGACATAGAATAGATATTAAATCCTTATCCACTTCGAAGATAACTATCGTGCTCTATCTGCCAGTTTTCAGATAGGTGATCTGCTAAACTATTTACCTCAACATCGGCACCAACATTGTAGTTGAACGTTGGCAGACTTTGTGTTGGTCGCCTTATGTAACGCTGACTAGAATGTCTTCCAATAAGATACAAACGTTAAATCTGTGTTGATCCAGAAGCATCCTAAACATCACTCAACATCGAGATGATGGAGGAAAGTTTGTATTCCAGAGAAAAATGATTTCTTTCATTACATTCTCTTCGTGTTCTCCAAACACCAGACGGTCCATCGTCCTTGCTGGTTATCGCATAACTGATAATTTCGCGTGTGTTTGTTCAGTTATGCCGAGTTTGGTCTTTCATCCTCTTTTTCGCTGTTGCTTTGAAGTACCAATTAGTAGCACACTGAACGAAAGTTAGATTTCTCACTTGCAACAGCCTCTTTACCACTGCGGGATCTTGAACACTGAATACCATTTGACCAATAATGTGGCTGTACTCATAAGACTCGCAATTCCCCACAACTGTCCGTAGTACCGTTGTACATTGATCGATAGACTATAGTCGGTGGCATTTCTTTTGAGAAAAACGCAAACATTTGTATTACTGTCCACGGGACTACTGTTCTAAGTTGTTCATTACTGCACTCTGACTGATTTTACCCTAGCATCCAACAATGGCCAAGTTCGCCAGGTTCTCTCTGCCATCGTATCTACTATGATAAAATATTTTGCCACAAAGGTAGTCTTTTTGTTCCTTCCTACAACTTGTTGGACAAGGTGAAGTCATGAAAAGTTTACCTTCACACCGTCCATCCCTCTGGCATCAAATGGCTTCCCATCTTCCCTGGAGGGTGGATTGCATTTACGACCCTTGAACACAAATGGAAGTGACTTGTATTTCTTTTTTGTCATCTGACACCATGCTGTTATGTTGACTGGGGTGTTGAACAATTCAGAAATCTAAAAGCCTAGGTGGTACAATGAAATCTGAAGGTATTTAAAAATTGGTACCTCTTCACTAAGAAAACAACACAATTTAATTTAGCTGTCGCTTTTGGGCTGTAACACTGTTCTACCCCCATTTGGCCAGATTATTGTTGTGTTTCAGAATCCTGATTCAATCAATTTAGTTGTCCAGATTCTGCGGAGGTGCAAAAGGCTTGTTTGAATCACACACTCGTTTCAACAACCTATTGTTTCTCTGAATGTTTGCGTTCGTTGACCTACTCTTTGCCCGTACCATCTCGGGGATAGACAATAGTAGGTTACATGTCTTTCAATAAGGTTGTTTGTACAGCCTAATCTCAATACGGTTTGAATTTAAGCAGCCAGCTTGTGAACAAACGATGAAGCTGTCTGAGTAAGACGGCATCTGAAAGACACAACTTTCCTACAGATTTTACTGCTTCACTTCATTACTTGTCCTTACATAACCTACAACACACACACACTGGAAATATTCATGCCAGTGAAATCGGCTAATTGTTAACTCAGGCTGTGGAATTGACAAACATGATTTACAGTCGCTGGTCACTCTGGGAAAGTGTATTCACTTCACAATAGTTTTAGCAATAATTAATTGTTGTCCCATTGGTCTTGGTTTAGGTAAGAACACATTCTATAGCCTACATTCCCTTAGGGCTTGCTTGCCTTCTCTTGTGTTAAATCATTGGTTGAGTACATCGATGACCTACAGTCCCACAAACTAGTGCAAGTCGTGGCAAATGCTGTTTGTATGCCTAAGGCGTGACCTAACCATCTCCATATGTGCAGTTTCGAAGTCCGAGTGAATCAAAATCAGAATCCTTTGATCTTCTCGGTGCTTATCTACGGATGTTGTCATATCTCGACATCCTCGACTCAAATGCAGTTGTAAAGTGAGGCTGGCCAAACTGTAGACCGAAGTGTGTCATGTTCAATTTTTAAACCAGACAGTTAGAAAACAATTTCCTACCTTAAAACTACCCTTTTACATATTCTTGTTACTGTACTACAGACAAATGGGTCATTCGTACAGTTTCATGTTCTAGCCTAGGTTTAACGTTACTTACACCGTTTTGCATTAACGCTTTGTGTTTTAAATCCAAAGGACACCTCCAGAAGGGCTAGGAGAATCAAAACGTACAGTCTGACGATATCTATCTATTTTGAAGTAACTGAAAGATCCATAACTTTTCATCGATGTACTTCAAGCTTTGAGTCTTTGCAGCTGGGAAGAACGGCAAGATTTGCCGCTGCAGTGCTTGCTAGTCCGAGTCCCTTGGTAAAAAGCGTATGCACAGTCGTTGGATTGAAGCATGGTTGTTCATAACAAACCAACGAATACACGTTTGTACGAGGGATCGATTTCTTTTCATCCAAACCTAACCACAATTAACAGTATTGTATACTGATTCTGGCCGCTGACTATGGCAAGTAAGCAACGGCTAACCGGTTATCAGAAGTTGGTTTTAATCATCTAATGCACGTTTTATATCAACCTTCTGATGAATACATATGCTCACCTAAATTGTAGTCATTCTCCGATTGACTTACATGTTAGCAAAATGTACTTACAGCACTTCCCACATTGAAGAGAGGGAGGGGTTCAGCATGCAACGATTCAGTTGTTACATGCATGCAATGTGCGTATGTGTGTGATCATTTTGTGAACATTGTATCAAACCGAAGTCATAGATCTTCTGTCAATCTTGCGCTAGTTTTCGTGCATACAGTTAAAAGGACACATATTTCGCGCCGATTTACGAAAGCCATGTGAACTAGGTCATTTGATTTTAGCATACAAATGGCTGATGGTCTTATTTGTACTGACTATGGAAACATGTGAAGTATGCGTTAAAAATTTATGGTCCAAGCATGGTTGTTGGAGACAGAAAATGTATTATATGAGAACAGCCCTAGTGAGAATGTAACGTGAGTTCAATACTTTCATAAACATTACTCACTTGCTCATGAGCCAGTAATTTCAGTTTTATTATGTGACTAGGTGAAACTTTGATGCATTCAAGTGGTTGGAGTGTCTGACTCTGGATAGTATGTTCAGCATTGCACGAAATGTATTTGGGAGTACTGTGAGTGTTTGGCAATTTTCTTGTTTTGTGATTAACATTGCTCAGTTTACGGAGATTATGGACCCGATCAAACCATGGAGTTTCCCTGTGGATTTTAAGAGGTCAGCCTGCATCATTCGTTGTAATCGTATTTAAATAAGTTAGTGAGACCTAAGTTTGGCTGTGGTGTGTACTTGACATCAGATATGATCATAAAAAACTTATGATTCACTTTCGCAGCCCTTTCACTGGAACGAAGGCCGTGATCTTACATAAATCACATTATATACGAAGATACAGAGAAATCTTATCACGGACGATAGTAACCAAAATCTGTGTGCCTAAGTCTGGTTAAAGATGCAACAAAACATTTCCTGAAGGTGGTAAGCAAAAGAGTGAATTGAAAACTAAATCTTCACGTAGAGTTTCAATGTGATTGAGGGTAGCAGAACCGACAAATGTACATTGGGAATCATACCACACAATATCGATTCAAATTCCTCGATTGACTACCTTCTTCTCTTTTCGATCCCGTTTTCATCGGCTGTCAACTTGTATTAAGGATTGGTTGTCATCATCTAATCGCCGAATCAACTCGCTTACTATTGTGTCAACTGTTTGTCTCGTCAGATATAGGATTCACAGTTTTCAGGAGGAAGTTTACAGACTGGATAAATCTGTTCATCTGAATCGGTGTTGGACGTATTAGGAAAACCAGATGGCTTGTTTCACACTCAGAGAGTCAACAGCAGAAGAAATGCGAAACAGGAAGTCAGAAAATAAATAGCGGATTAAAAACCAAGTCGCTTCTTATAAAACATACAACAATCACATTACAATATACGGCAGGCACCAGCTGGCTGGCATCAACAGCGAAGAGTCGACAGTATCTTCATGCTCCGCAGTTAGTATGTTAACTAGCCTACCTGTGGACTTGAGTTAAGGGTCTTGAATTGGTACTTCGGGTCTGTGCATAAATTCAACTATCTATGACATAGTTACGACAGACCCTGGTAGACATTTCCAGATTCAGCACACCTGGAACCTAAAAGAGGGCTCTCTGCAAACGGGCCCACTAGATTTTGTAACCTTGGCAAGTCATTCCTGAGACTGATAATTTCGCCGGGTACAAGTATTTTTCTTGGAGGATGTTTGGGTTGGTGAAGGATCCGATACACTAACTTCAAGTGTTCTCCAATATGCTGGTAGACCATGGAGAACTGTCTAAGTTTGTACAATCCATCTGGGTAGAGTAAAAAACTTAGTGTCTTAACTCATTTTATAACTGCACGTTAACTTCTCAATGATATTAGTGCCCTTCATGAATTAAGGACGACAGGCTTGGATATATGGTTCAAGATGGAGGCGCACTAGTAAACTGAACAAAACAGTGCAACAGTCTGATTAAAACTGTCCAAACAAGTTGGAGATTAACCCAAATACCGAGATAGCCTTCTTGACCAGAGATGCATTGATGAGAGACAGGTTCAGTCACTAAAACCTCAGGATGGTACCCTCCATCTTACCTAAAAAGCAGCAAAGTGCAACTTGTATTTATTAATAAAATGAACGGATTTGAGCAAAGCGGTCTGAGTTGGAGCTTAGTCGAGATGGAGTTACCTTTCAAAGTGCAGTTATTTGTTCTTTGAGTGAAGGTTAGACGCGAATATAATTTAGTGGCTGGTAGCTACTCATGCAAATTAACTTCCAACATTCACCAGGAGGTCGTTCTTTTCTACCGACGGGTAGTAATCGCACTACACAACAGTATCATTTTTATGGGTATCAGACACAAACAACTGAAAATTTATTATTTCATTTTTAAAATTCATAGAGCCGGATTAGCCCACGCAATTTTGATAAAATATTTTGGTAAATGAGTACAGACTTTTCAGTTAGACAACTTTTATACTTTGCCCAATTCCTGTCTGAATACCGTTTTTGATTGAACCACTAAAACCATACTTCCTGGGGATTAGTTCTGTTCACCTGTTGATAAGATTTATTATAAAACCACCCAGCTTATATGGCATTAGAGTTAGGACTAAAACTTATCAACTGTCTGGCCAACTCAACTAGGATAGTCAGACCCTAACTTTGACGAATCGTGAGCACAATTAGCCACCAGTTGGGATGGCGCCGACCGTTTTTATGCCTCAACTGTCACCTAAACGATATGTACATAAAATTAAAACTTTGTATAGCTTCCTTAACATCAGTTAATAATAATTAATAATATATATGTGCAAAAATAGTAGATTTGGGAGAAACAGGAAAAGACAGCGAACTGGTTGAAGGACATTGTGGTGAACTATCGGGTTTACTGGATTAGGAGGCCTACTTATGATTATTTCTATGCAAATAATGTTGACTTGAGAAAACTAATCGCGATCACCTCAGGAAACTGTACAAAGCGCGGATTAACGTGGTTTATTGTAATCCTGATTGTCTATTCGACATTAATTCGGCGATCTCTGGTCAACATGTGTTTAACGATAGACAAAGCCAGAAGTTTGCATGAATCCGAGATTATGGAATTAGCCTGCCTATTCACATCACAACTCGATTTCGGTAGTTTCTTTTTAAATATTTTGCTTCTTTTTGGGCTTCGGCATAAAAAACTAAGTATCCAGTTATCTTTTGACAGTTTAACAATAGACTCGTAAACAATATCGATCAGCTTCGTTTGTTACGTTTACTCGAGTTCGTAAAATGTAAATTTGATAAATGGTGAGAAAGATTCTCAAACTCTACGTTCACTGATATACGGTCTAGCTTTTCGAAGTGAACTTTGTAATCACTTTTCAATGACAGTCCTTCCAACTGTAGAACATTAAATGACATCGAAGATGAGTTCAGAAAGTACTTACTGAAATCTCGGAGGAATGATTCCTCTTTTAAAATCGCTAACGGTTTGTGAAGACTTTCGAAACGTGATTTCTTCGCTTGATCACAAATTAACAAAGAGTTCGCCAAAGTGGACGAACAGCAAGCGTGAGTTCCAGGTAAATTGGTTACAAGGCAGTCTCATTTTGAACAGTGCTGATGTATAGCAGGTTCCCACTGTTCCGTTTTCGTCCACTTGTTTCCAGACAGTTCGGGTGGAAGTGTGTTTAATGGTCTTTTGATATACAACCAGACAGCAAACATCATTCAGACATTCTCAAGCAATCTTTCATTTCAAATAAGTAAGTAGGTTGCATAAATCAGCGTAAATTCATCTGGACAATTCACTCATTTTACAATCCAGGTCTAGTTTTAACATGATTTATGCAAGCTAGACATGTTTTTTCGTTAGGTTGTTCAGCTCACAACTTTCGATTATTACTTTACCTACAACTTGTTTGGAAAAAAGGGAGTTTGAATGAAAATACAAACCGCTTACGTAAAGAAGAGAAATGAAGAAATAATTGAAACCTGCAGGACGATTTGGTGAAGTTTCATAATGGAAGTTTTGTATTCTACGTGATTAATTCACGTGAAATTAATGAGAATTCTTTTCAGTAAAAAACTGTAAATGCTGCCATACAGTGAATTGCTACGACCCGGAAAACATAAAACTACAATTCTTCACGGTTCGTATGTAGGAGTCATAACTGCATGAAACAGATAAGCTACGGCATCAAGGGTGGATCATGACTGACGGTATGCACGAGTAAATGTCTTAACAAGCCTAATTCTAAAGACTATGTGGACCAACACTACTTTGCCAAACTCATCCAGAACTACAGAACTGTAAGCAACTAGCTGGATTCTTAAGGTGACTTGTTTGAGTTTTGGAGCAATTCTGACACTTATCCAACAACCGGGACTTCTACCAATGGCATAAAACTTGTTAAACCTGGCTGAAAGAACAACTGGAATGTTGACACATTCTTTAGGAACTACGTGTGATAGTCCAACTTGTCCGGTTGTTTTGTTCAATGTCATTCATTCCACCTGACTCTAAACTAGTCAACGTTTATCGGGAATAGTGGAGTTCAACACTGTACATAAATTAGTACATAATTGTAATTTATCGTAGTGATTTGATGAACATGTACCAGTGTTGTATAGCTCATAGCGTCATTAGTGATTAGCATGAAATCAGTCGAACAGGCTGAAAATAATGGATAATTATTAAATGGGAGATGAGGGCGAATGTTGAAAGCGTGTATACGTACTATGCAGGATGTGTCAACAAACAGACTGGTGAGGCATTACTGCCAACAGAAGGGGATACATGTCAGCTAGGAAAACTAGTGTGTGCCTTCTTGGCTGTACACTCCCAAACAGTTTATAATCGGGGTTCAGGAAAAAGGGGTTTCCTAGGTCAACCATTTTTAGTGGTCACAACATGAAAGCTATCAAATAATACCTATAACCAAATTTCTCCTACCGCTTTACATTAAGGAATTATTTTTTTCTAGATAGTATGTAATGAAAAATATTTATCTGTATCCATATCCGAATCATATACATTTTTGAGGATTTAACACGCAGCAAACTGCACCGTCAGACTGTAACCGAAAAAATTGTGATGCACCAGGAAAAGTTGCGAGTATAACTAGAGGGGAATACACAATAAGTTTAAATTATATTACTTGATGTTCCGAATTATTTCACGGACAAAAGTTTCCCATTTACCGTAACTCCGAAAGGAACTTGACATAACTTTTTTGAAGAATAGCACTCACACTCAATTTGACTCTGTGCCACTTGTGTCCATAATCTTTTGTTTAAGTGCCCTTAAATGTAATTCATCAATATTTTGTAAATGGATGTTGCATCTGGTCCATCGATGGTGAAAATCAAATGTTATTGATCATTATTGATTGGTAATGCCTACCTCAATATGTCATGTCTGGTTGTCAGTTTGCAAGCTCGAGATGCCGGACTCGTTATGATTTGATGGACGATGTTTGAATTTTTTGATGGCAAATAAATGTGGGCTGTTGGACTGTTTAGAAACTGAGAGGTATGTAAGAAAACTAAGACCCTGAGATTGAAGTGTGTACTCGTCATCGTTATTGCCATCGTTTTCTGCTTTGAGGTGTTCATACGGGTATTATGACTTGGACTGGAGTTGGTCATGACAGTGATGCACAGATTAGTAGGCTAATAAATGAGACGATAGAGGAAAAGTTGAGAAAGAAGGAAACGAGAAAAATGTAGTAAAGGTTTATGCAAAATGGGAAATCAACGGGTTTTCCGACATAGGTTTGAATTTGACTGCAGTACACCGTTATGTCAGATGATGCTTCTAGCCACCTATGCGGATGATCACGAACTCTCTAGTCAGGCAAACTGCACTCACCAACATTGCCCAATGAGGCAGCCAAGAACTTCATAGCCCATGACTGTGTTATCGCTTGACAGCCTTGTACTTTCTTTCAACCATCAGCTGGACAGTGTGTGGTGCAGCAAACAGTCCTTTATTATACGGTGTAGGTGACCCAATCAATGAACACTGTGCCTTTTTTATATCCTGATTATCAGTCACGAACTTGCAATTTTTTCGAATTCGGGCCGATGGGCTATCGGGTCGCTGACACAGTCAACTTATGTGACACAGGCTAACTGGCGGAGATAACGTTGATCAACTATCGAGAGTCCATGTTCATCTTTCGCACGACTGAGCCATTTCTTTGAACCATAGAGTAAAAGCGAACACAAACGTATTGTAAACCCGAGTCTTTGATCGACAAATGGACATATTTGTGACGCCATATGTGGTGAAGGTCAATGAATGCACTACGTGCTCTTGTCACCCTTGCTCTTAATATCCTCGTGGATATCTCACCCGTAAAGTTACCATTTGTTGAGATGAGACTACCTACGCAAGTGAAGAAACCAAAAATATCAAGCACTTTATCTGCAATAACAGATACGCGGTCAGCGCCAGTCAGGTTCAAAGCAAGTACCATCCAGCCGGCTCAACGTGATCTGCATGTTCTCTGTCGAAGGATTAACTAAAGTGCTAACGTCTGCATTCTCAATATCAATCAACGAATTACTTGACAAAAGCTTCACTCCCATATTCTCAAACACTTATTCCAGGATACCGTCCACCTCGCAGATGAAGAAGAAAGGGGGGTCGCACATCTCTGTCGAACGCCACTTGATATAAAGTGCGCACGAATTAGTTGCTCACAAATGTGCACTCTGTACTCACGACGACATGCAACAACTTCAACAAATGGCTATATTTCACTGGCATTTTTTGCACCGGAAACTGCCCGGGAGAGCTCAACTGGATACCGAGTTATAAGTAACCCTTGGGCTCAGAAATACTACAACCGTTAACTGAGGAAAGGAGTGCCAATGCTTTGCTGTCTGTCGGAAGGTGAAAATAATATTCATGCACCAGCGACCAGGCCGTAGATCTGTCTAGTCTTCTCTTATCTGGCACTCTATTTGAAAATGAGAATGACTGTTGGTAACCATCAGTCATGAAGCACCTCTTCAATCTCCCTGATGGGTCAGTTCAGACAACAATCTTTTACCACCATCTTTGAAAAGTACTGAGGAAAGAAGGTCCGAACCTGCGGCTTCATTATGTGTTCGACGGAGGATCATACAAGGTCATCACTAACCACACAGCTGAATGAGGTGACTTAGATCAACAGAACTGTTCCCTGATATATTTGACTCTTCTATCAAGTGGCCGAAACAGGCTGTAAATTCATGTACCATGTTTCTCATACCTAGCCTTACTAACACCTCGGTGACGACTAGTGCAACTGCAAATCGGTCGTTCCCTGATACAAATGCCCCTCCATCTCTTTAACTTGGTTGGAGAAGTAAGCCTCACTGATCTTGTGCAGACTCTTCATAACTTTGTGTTTCAGTTTGCGGCGATCTTTGTCGTAGTCTGAATCAGGAAGAATTAGCCGACGTTTGTTCATGAGTTCTGTTGAATCGGCATAAATCAATTTCTGTCGTAACTGCAGTGTTGCTTTGGAATAGACTTATTCACAGGAGGTTCGCATAACTGTTACAACTTTTTCCCGTTGCTCGCTTGGGTCACTTCACTGTTTTAACCCCGGCAGCTTAACTGTCAGTGTTGGTTAATAAGTGCTTCGAGTACCCTTGTCGTTCAATTTCCAAGTTCGTGCCTTACGCTTGCGAGCAATTGATCTCTGATTATTCGATAAAACAAAATGGGCACGAACAACGCATGATCTGAGTCAAGGTGGTTAGTCCAAAACAAGCGACAATTTTTAATAGAATTACGCCACCGACAGCTGACGACAATATGATCAGTTTGCATCCGTAGTTGAATAGTATCAGTTAGTGTCCACATGACGCATTGCCGTCGGTTGCGACGAAACGCGCAACTAAATATACAGGGTTCGTGAAGTGTATATAGTTTGAAAGGGATGGACTAGAAAGTCTGTGGAATTGCGACGGTTGCGATCAATTGGAAATGATGTCCAACTCATACAATTGTGATAATCGGTCACTGTTGTCAGTGCGTCGCACCCGGGCACCAGACATGCCATCTAGCTGATAGGAGGTTCGCATCACCGGCACTCACACGATGTCTGAGTGCTTAAGTTGTCTCATAACATTAAAGAGGACATCATGGTGGATGACTGTGACAGCATCTTTATTGTTGTCTATTGGGGCATATACAAATATGACAATTAGACAATGTCTTTCGGGTTTGTGTCGACGGATTTTGGCTGAAGTACAAAGTCTGACGGCACACAGGCGACCGTTTATTTTGATCCCGTCGAGTAGGTACGGCTCTGTCTTAGAGCACAGTGGAATTTCAATTTCATCCTGACCGCGAGATTCAGATTCATCGTCACCGGACTCCCTAAGAAAGAACCACTAATCTGTAGCGTTATCTAAAAGCAAATTCACCTGAACGACAGTGATAAGATCGTAACTACGCGTTTTGTAGACACAGCATACATTCAGTCGCAGACTCAACTCATTTCTAGCCAGAGCAGCTCCTTTACCTATTCATCGAAGACTGTGGAGATTAAAAGTGTCAGCGTTTGTCAGTTCTCTTGGCTTGAGTGAATGAATAGTAGAAGTAAAAGAAGAAGAAAATGAAAATGAATAGACCGTATTGTTATGGCAATGATATGTTTTCATACTTTTCGGTCGATTGCTCCGCAGTGGAGGGCTGACCTGAGGAACCCCATTTGGAGCTCCTGACTCGAATGTTCAACCTGGGAGGCAAAAGGGGATGGAATTTTCCTGGAGGCCCTATTCGGAGTCAGTGAGTCAAGAACCCGACTCAATTGACAATGCATAGTCTGCTTACTCTGAGAACGCAATGAACTGGACGTCGATATCTGATTCCAATCACCGTTATGTGTAGTGGATGTACTTGAATTTACATCAAGTTTTTGAATGATCAAAAATTTTCGGCCGTATTCGGTAACACGCCGACAATCCCGGCCAACTGTTTGCCAATTGAGGTATTCTTATGTCCGGGGGGGGGGGAGGGTACATTTCCTAATCCCTTTTTCCTTTAATCTGAATATAACAGTGTCACAGCCATAGAAAATAATCCCACAGTGTGCCCGTAGGATCGTGTCTCGCCACCTAAGCATCCGTGTCTGCTTGGCAGTGTCGCGCAGAATCCTATCAATAGCGGTAGTTGGCTAAATTATTATCATCGTAAATAGGTGAGAGCAGTCAAACTTTTTGTAAACGTAGACAGACGTTTACTCGTAATCGACACTCAAAGGTAAACAATACAGTGGTCACCAATGGTTACGTAAACATTTTCTCAAGTTGGCGAATTTATTGCGATTCGTTTATCTGATATGGGTTTCCTGATGTTTGTGGGAATTCGATATTGGATAGTGTTCAGTCTACTTTATATACTAAACGTATACAGTCATTGACAAGCTAAATCAGTGCAGTGTATTTACACAATGAGTGACCGGACGCATGAGTGGAGCCATGAAACTCTTTCAGAAATAATACATGACACAAACCCAACATTTATATTAATGTGTAATCCGCATGATGACCAACAACAGCTTGTTTAGTGAAAATGGATTATAAGGTCAAATCTTTGGGAAATTTTTCTGCCAGCTCTACTCATACTAATGGTTTTCTTGTTATTCCAACGGAACCTGTCTTGTCACTGAGGGCGGGAATTGAGCACAGTTTATCATTTATTGTAAGTATGCATCTCTTATCACCAAGTCTGGTGAGTTCAAAAGTTGACAGTTGAATTGCACTGGAAACTAGAACTGTCTAGTTTAGTCCACTCATCATAGTTTACTTCGTATGTTGTTATCGGTGTACATTTTCTCATGGAAAAAACTTGGGAAATTAGTTTACTAGAGTGACCTAAAAATGACCCATAGAAATATGAGAATTTGTAGGTTGATGCAGCGAGTCAAAAGTTTTCCAAAAACTGCATATATATTTCTGTAATAGTCTTGACATACACACAACTTTTTGATGTAACTGGTTGTTTTCAGTTGGGTTGATCATAATGTTATTCATATTTTCTTTTGTACAGGTTAAAACATGCGCTAATAAACAGTAACCGATTAAAAAACCTGATTTTGATCATTACGCAAATCTCTAAATTGTAGTTAACATTAAGTCCGAAACTTGACTGCAAAATTCCGCTGTAGACGTCGAAAAGGAAACGTTAATCTGTTGGAGTTGAGCGACACATTAGACTGCCTCGGTTGTAGTATACCGTCTTATAGGCTAACGTTTTTGTCAGACGAACAAAACCAGGGTTGTTGATTGCTAAGGTTACCAACTGGGCGTGGATGTATGCTCATGTTAACAATTCAGGCAAGGTAACATTAGCGTTTGGTGCTCACAGCTTTTGTTCAGACGTAGTGATACCTGCGAAATTGTTCCACATTTGCTCGGCTAAATTGCTTCAATCCTTATTATAAAGTCTCACAATCCTTCAAAATTGGCGAGTATAGCGCTCAGTACCGTTTCACACATTATTTATTCCCATAACTTTGAGTACTAGTGACAATGATTTTGGTGAACAGGTAGCTAGCTTGTCAACGGGATCTATTTTTGTATCGTCTATGACCTACTGTCAACGGTTTATACTAAAACAACCTCACAAATCAATCTCCAATCAAGGATGTTCGCCTAGATACATGCAAATCTTTCGATAGCTCAGTGATAACCAGGCTGGACTACCAATCATATAGTTGTGGGTTCAAGCCCGACTGCCACTTCCGCTGCTATCAAGGTCGGAGCAGTACTACCTCACCCAGCCCGTGTGTGATTCTCTGTCTTGTTACAACAAATATTTTGTGGTGTGGACCGGAACATAAACTGTTTAATTGGATTACAATAATACATCTTAATTTCAGGTTCACAATGACTACTACTACTCCATACAAGGGTTCACGATTGAACGTGCGTTATGACGTGACTTCAACTCGGCACACGACGGTTGAATTCGACGATATTGTCATTGACCGTCAGATCAAGATTACGAAGCGCGAATTCGAACCACCATCTCATGTGCTATCAGCCTGTTCATTCGGTCATGTGTACTTTGAATGTTACCAGTGCGGGTTAAGTATAGTCTATCCTAGGGTGATAGTCACGGTTTCACTGTCGTTTCACCTAGGTGTTCTGGTCAACTCCATTTTGCATCCAACCATCAGTTTAACGATACTCATATCTCACGCAAATAATCGGAAGTATTTTTTTACACCACTCGACAAACTAAAAGAGAACAAAAATGAGAGAATCTGCATTGACTGTGGTTTCACTTAAATGGCTGTCTTTTCATCCTTCTATTCGACGTTCTGTTTTATCACTTGTCTGTTCACCTAATTGGTTGATTAGTTCATTCCAGTTCGTAGTTTTGAAGCGTGTACTCTGAATTTGAGATCAGATGCATGTTTGATACCACATCTTTAAGTTTTTCCAAAGAAACATTAGTAGTCAATTCATATGCTTTGGTCAAATCTTATAGAACACGTGGTCGTGAGAAATGCGGAAGATGCAAAGAATGCTACAGTGTAAACTAGTGTGTGGTCTGCGTAGAAAGAGAGAAGTGAGCAAAGTGCAAATCTGACGGGGTGTATCTAAAACATGTGTGCAATATGGAGATAAACTAAAATCTGCGAAAATTAAAACGACTGTTTTTACGTTAACATTTTGCAGTACACAACAAATATTCCTGTTAGTTTTTTAATCTGTGGTTCTTGAAGTTTTCAAATATAGGATTTCCAACTTACTCATCTGTGTACAGTGACAGGTGAATATTCGTTGTTCGCGCTTCTCATAAACACATAGCTGATCTGTCAGTGACGGAATTTAAATGACGCCTGTGTATATAGTTCATCAGAAGTGACTTGTGCTACACCAGTTACAATTCTTTCAATCATCCTGTACCTGGTGTAAACACAAAAGAGCATGAGCAACCTAAGTCTGGTCAGTTGCTGGTGAGTTATCTCTAATCAGAACGATAACGATGTAAATTCTATCAGACATAAGAATCTAGGCTGATAAATTAGCAGGCTAGCTGATTGAAGTAAGCCGTCACTATGACATTATCGGAAAAGGTAGAAATAATCGTAAAATTAGCAGTCAAAAGTGCCGCCAGAATGAATTAAGAGAAAAAAATAAGTATGCCAGAACAAATTTTATTGAGTCTTTTGGCAACACAATCCGGTAACGAAAAATAATTTGCTCAGTAATAACATGAAATCAGAACGGTTACAATCAATATTGTGTTGTGTGAAGGTTTCTACAAAATATCATACATTTTTTGTTGCGTTTAAAAACAACGCAGAATGCTGTCGGATTAGAAATGTCTGTGGCATGTTGGTTTTTTTCTATAGTATCACTTAACTATGAAATCATTCATGCAGCAAAAAAACGAGGTTTGTACACTGGTTTTGGTCCACTGCTTTGCTTACTGAATTGGTTACTCATACGTACGTACCTTGGGGATAGCAACTTATGTAAACTGTTTACTGATAAGCAGTAGTGGGTTGGTTGACATGAATTATACAGTTCTCACGACTGTTCATAGTTTTGTAGTTCTTATGAAAAATTTTAACCAGTTACTTTAAAAAGTAGAGAATACTCCTTTTAGAAACGAACTGACTGGGAAATCTTTGTGGAAACAAAGGCCGGAGGTTCATAATTTATGGTGACTTGTAAGCAATTTCTTCTCCCACATTATTTTTAGTACTGTCCTTCTTCCAATGCATCTTGTATAGTTTAGTTTATTAACGTTTTCATTCAGTAGCAAGACATCAAACATTGAATGGCTGTTAAGAACTCTGAATACAGTGACGACTTCCACCGAATCACCTTGGGTAGATAATTCAATCAGTTGGAAACTTTGAAATAATGGAACAATCTGTTTGTGTTCGAACATAGCTCTGCAATCCCAATAACACGAGCTATGTAACAGTTGAACTGCCCACCATTTCTGTATGTAATCTGTTATGTTAAGACACTGTCATCATTCGTATACTCCTGTGACCAAGGCAACATATTGTCAAAATGAAAAGATGTAGACTGAGAGAGTAGACATCGGACCTGTAATCATGTTCCTATGTTATGGCTATCTAACAGCATGTTGCACTCTCGCTGTTCATTGGGTAGACCGTATATGGCTTCAGATTTCTTGATATTCTATATTTCATGTGTAACTATTAATGAACTTTCAATGCTTCCGGTGGTTCTGCTAATAGAAATCATCTAGACTGGCTTTTCGCGATGGTATGTTTTTAATAACCGAACCAAAAGAGAAAGGAGAGTGATTAACCACTTTGTATTATTAATGCTCTGTACACTGAATCTCTCGCCTCATACCGTCCCTTGCTATGACGCCTGAGCCGGACACTATAGAATAGCTGAGACAAATTCTGTCAGGTAGAAAGCTTCGGCATGAGAATGTTTGTAAAGCTTCTTGATACTTACGCTAAAACTGACACGCCAGGACCGACTTCATCCTCATTTAGACCCATCAGACAGAGATGGTCTGCTTGGGGGATCAAACCGGCTGCCTTTAGCGTTACGAGATAATGCTGTTACCCGCTCGGTTAACACTTCTGCTCCCTTGAAGCCGTAATCATTGCAAACTGCCAGTCCGAGGTGGACTGTGTCTATCCACATTAACGGGGTGAAAACAAGTCATGATTATGTTTAGTGTATTTATTATTCTGACCGTCCATATCCAAAAAGCAATTTCGAATGAGCACGAACCAATCAAACCAGTGACTCGGTCGGCTGAACTCGAGGACAAACGGACGGACGGACAGACGAATCAGTTACGGTTAGAACCACACGAGTAGTCTTTCCGCTCTAATGACGACGAGCTTATACCTGAATAATGTATGGTCTGTTTATCTTAAGATAAGTTGCAATACAGTTTTCTCTGCTAATCCTTAAAATAAATTACTTGTTTTGTTTCAATAACTATGAATACTTGGTACTGTACAGGCAGTAGGAAGTAACCCTACACCAACTCTGTTTAAATTTGGCTGACGTTGGCATTTTTAAATCCAGGCATTTTGTAAGGACTCGTAGTATCATGGGAGTTAGCCATATCTCTAGTGATCTTCAGAATAGCACTACAAACTCTCCACGCAACTTATTTACCGCGTTTATTTTGAGTTGTACTGTTCTACTGTCCATTGCATTTCTAACAGTTGGTCACCGGGACAATAAAATTATACAGGATAATAAAAGTGAACCAAAATGTCAGATTGGTCACTGTCGAAGTCACAACAGTCACCCATCTATCAGTACACATAAAGATGTCATCATTCACGGTTCTGGACACAAGATAGGTTTACGACTGATAATCGAATTTGGTTGACTGTGTGTATGTGGGTGACTGAGGAAGTGGAACCACTAACAATCAGGGGAGTTGCAGAGTCTGAACGGAATATTTTGGTAAACAAATCACTGAGTTACGCAACCTGATTTTGATCGATCCGGCCGTTGTCAGATTCCGTTATCTTACCTGCATTGTTTGGTCGGTTGGAACCTTGTATGCAACCGAAATGGTCTCGATACGTCTGCCTGGTGGATGTTTACGACAAGACGAATGATGTGCGTGATGACATCTTTGTGCATACCGATAGATGTGTGATTGTTGTGACTTCGATTTTGATCAATTTGACCTCAGTTCTTTTTAGTGTCCTTTATAAAGTGTACTGACCAGATGATGAAGTATCGAAAGCATATATCCGTCACGCTGTGTGTTCACATATTAGCCCATATCAAATTCACTGGGATAAGTGTCATATTCACTTGGTTCGGAAAACAAAGTTGCGCTGATTCATGCCGGTGGTTTTTGATCCTCCAGACAAAATTTAGACTTGACACCTGTGTCGGGCGTTGATCAGATCTCAGCTTGCTACGACGACATATAGCTTTTGTTCACGAACGGTTTCCATCCTCTGATAGTTCATACACTGACCATTGTGTGAAAAAGTTGGACCTTTTGTCTCAATCGTATTTTTGTAAAGAGGACTGGACCCATTTTGACCTTAAATATACCGTTTAGTATGGCTCTTATAGACTTTTTATTCGACAGGATTTTCTGATACCATGTGCACGCGTTTCGTGAAGAGGAGTGTTTTTCTTGGAGGATGCCTTTGCGGGGGTTGAACGCTCTAGGCATATATCAGAACGCATATGATCCAAGAATAAATAGAATGAATGAGCGAGTTGAAAGAGTAAAGGCTAGAGTAGACTGATCTGATTCATCCGGCTGCTTGTTCACGTCAATAGGAAGTATTTGTCCACCGGGTGATGTCAACATTGACACTTTCAATGAGACTGGTTAGCATTAGCTTGGTTGAACCGCAGCTATTACTGGGCTTTGTTGGTGAGCCGTTAATCAGCAGTCCACCAGAACTAGTTTCAGCTTATCATCTGCATATGGGGCAATGGGCGAAATTCCAATTAACATTTTACTTTATCTCCTTAGTAACGACGTGTTTAGTTGGCGTGTGTTTTGAAATTGTTTCCCCTCATAGGGCTTTTTCACCTCTTGATGAAAACTAACTGATGTCACAGGATGGGTCACGTGTCCTCTACGTCGTTGTAATGTTTGTGATTAGATCTGACCTACTTTCTCGCAGATCGTGAAATAATTTTACCGTGACAAATTAAAGAACGGGTCAGCTAGCCGTGAGGTTAATTAACTACAAATTTTCTGATGAGTAGTAGGAGATTTGGTTAATTTCAAGTTGGAGATCACTTACCTGATAGCAGCCTTCGCATTCAGATAGACTTTCCAGTCGGCCCATTTCGAACAGAATAAGCACTAGACACGAATTTCGCTCTCATTAGAGCTCGTCGGTGGTGCATATCCTTGCCACGACTGGGACTAGGACTCCGGCTACGCTTTCACGGGGAAACCGTATTGACCACTACGCCATTCACCTCACATTAGGCACACCAGAATTATCATATGCGAACGCTCAACCACTTTCGCATGTGAGTAATGATCAGGTTGTCTGGTCGTCTCGGTTGGAGACACAGTAACTGCCTTGTCAACTCCAATCGATGACCCTCGATTACGGCTTCCTAGACAGATCGAAATTTTCTATCTCAACACAATCAACTAGGAGTGATGTTCAACTTGAAATTCCAAATATTTAACACCATTATAATTTGTACGCGCTTTAGCCGATAACACTTCAATGAGGGAGTGGTGGTGTTGCGACTTACGCAGTCTGGCGTCTTCTAACGGATTTCAGATTAAGTGCGTACTTTTGGTTTGTAAACAGTTTTATTTAAGAAAGTAAATATGATTATTTTTATTGTACGTCATACTTTGAGCTCAGGATGTCGTCTATCCTGAAGGCAGTCCACAGAGTTACAGACTACCAAATAAACAATTAAAAAGCGAATAATATATAAAAGCCACTTTATTAAATACCAGTCGATTCAACTGCGGCCGGTGTGTATAATGGGACCGGTTTGATAGGCTTCATAAACCAGTGGCTTCCAAACCTTATCGTTGCCTCCTCTAAACTAAACACATGCAAAGCAATTCGGTAGAAAACTACCTATTTGTTCATAGGTTTACGACGGTATTATCGGCTTATCTGCATCAAACTGAAACCATCCCGGAAACAATCTTAGACTTTTATCTAGACAGCTAAAGAGTCTTTCTGTTTCCTTCTTCTCGTTCAATTTGTTCCTACTATCTGTTCTGATCTTTCATCGCTTAATTTGGAACAGAATGGTGTCAACAATACGGTAAGATTTATCGGTTTGGATTTCACGGTAGAAATCTGTGTAGAAACGATAAACGAATGGAAGCAGTTGTCAAGTTAAATGCAAGGGAACGTAGGAGGTGTTATTGGCAGCTATCTCATTACACTAGCATCCACCTAGCTTGAGATGTCAGCCCTGTGGTGCAGCTTAATTGTTCCAACCTGCTTAAATGGGTGTTGACATGATTGGATCACAATGTCAACGACCGCACTTACGCAGGATGTAAGACGTTCGAGGATGAAGCGCGTGTACTTATTCAAACAAGTGACAAGAAGCCTAAGTGTAAGTTGAACATTGCAGGCAATAGAGGACAGAGTAATTTTTCGCATGAATTTATCGTTTTGGTAACCGTTCTATCAATTCCACCGACAATCGGTACTGGTTGGTATGCTTTAGTGCGCTTAAAGAAACAACCAATCACAGGTTGAATGTATTCCCGCCGAACAACAATAGGACAACGATTGGACAACTATTTGGTGGATACTGTGTCGTTCAAATTAAACTTCAGTATGGTTTCAATGGGAAGTCAGCTGCAAAACGTGGCAGATGGAAATTTCATTTAGATGATACCTAACTGTGAAAAGTCAGGGATTCGGCTGGATTCGAACCAGCGACAGAAACACCATGCCTCAACGCGGCAAGCGCTCTACCAGCTGAGCTACGAAGCCACGCCAGGAGCTCGGAACTTTTCACATTTGGACTCAGTTATCCACCCCTCCCACTGTATCATATGGAATCCAGCGTAATAAGGCTCTTGGTCCAGACCTCCTTTCTCTTTCTCTTTTCAAGGATGGTGGGGAGAGGTTTATATCAGAACTGACAAAACTCCTTCAGACGGTCTGGGAGACTGAAGAGGTACCACGTGATTGGTGCCTATCAACAGTCATTCCCGTTTTCAGAAAGGGGACCCGAAGTCAATGTGACAACCACAGGGGTATCAGTTTGGTGTCTATTGCGTCCAAGTTACTCACCGGTCTCATTTTACGTCGACTCACTAAACCCAGAGAAAGCCAGATACGTGAAGAACAGGCAGGATTCCGATCCGGTCGGGGCTGCGTTGATCATATTTTTACCTAGCGACGGATCTTGGAACATCGGTACTGTTACAGACAGCCAACAGTCGTGGTCTTTTTGGACCTGAAGGCTGCCTTCGATTCAGTTGCTCTTAACGTTCTCTGGAGCTGTCTTCTCCGCAAGGGAGTACCAGAGAAATACGTGAACCTAATGAGATCACTGTATGCTCACTCTGCAAGCAGGGTGAGAGTTTATGGACATTTGTCTCGGGCGTTCATCACCTCTAGTGGTGTTCGTCAGGGGTGTCCGATTTCCCCCTTCTTGTTCAATTTTGTCATGGACGACATTCTGGAGGGTGCGCTTCGAGAATACAGTGAGCTTGGTGTTGAGCTTCTTCCTAGCGCTAGATTGACCGATCTGGAATATGCGGACGGCATTGTCTTACTTAGCCCCTCTGCCGAAGACATGCAGACCATGCTGGACAGGTTGAGCGACCGAGCTGGTTTGTATGGAATGCGCTTTGCATTTTCAAAGTGTAAAATGTTGCTTCAAGACTGGGGCACTTCAACTCCTATCTTCTTCATTGCAGGTAATCCGCTTGAGACTGTAGACAGTTTCACATACTTGGGTAGCACTATCTCATCAGCCTGTAATATTGCTGATGAGATATCAGCGAGGATCGCAAAGGCACGAGTTGCCTTTGCCAAACTGCGTCATCTGTGGCGTCGAAAAGACGTCCGGTTGTCGCTGAAAGGAAGGGTATATAATGCCTGTGTGCGTTCCATTTTGCTTTATGGTTCGGAAACGTGGCCTGTTCACAAGGTAGATATCAACAAGCTTGCTGTGTTTGACCATCGTTGTCTCCGCGAATTGGCTCATATTAAGTGGACTGATCGTGTGAGTAATGTGGCAGTTCGCCGGCGCGTATTCCGGAACGCTCGGGATGCGCGATCAATTGGTCAACTAATTACGGTGCACAGCTTGCGATGGTTGGGTCACGTACTCCGTATGTCATCTGATCGTTTACCGTACGGGACATTATATGCTGAGGCCACCAACAGTTGGGTCAAGCCACGTGGTGGTCAAACAACAACATGGTCACAAGATATGAAGACCTTGACTGCTCCATTGAGCAAAGTGGGTAGGTGTCGCCTACCTGGCTGGGGTCCTCGTGATCACTCAAACCGCTGGTTAGAGACGCTATCCGAGATGGCGATGTGTCGCAGTCAATGGCGGACCTGTATCCATACCATTTCTAGTTCTTCCACTTAGTCTTGTTTTAATAATTTTCGATCTTCTTAGTTACGTTTTCTTCTAGGATATTCCACGTCACTGTTGAGGCAGTAGGCGGCCCGAGCCACAGTACCTCTTTGTCAGGCTCATGGCTGTTGTGATGATGATGATGATGATGATGATGTCTCATATGGAATCCACCAAATGATCCAGGGGATCAACTGCCCCGGCAGGATTTCTCAAACAGTTCACGCTGGAATGACGAAGTCGGTGATTTACCGATTCAGCTGCTATTTCTCAATGGAACGAATGCTGTACAAAAAGTGACTTCTTTTCGAAACTGGTTGCTTAACAGAAAAACCACAGTATGCTTCATTAATAAATGTTTTCCTTTGAAGCGTGTGGGTAGTTAAATACGTTACATTGTAGAAGTTGTCAGCAAAGCAATCGCTTTTGTTCAGTCCGTTAGATTATGTTTCTGTGTGAAAAATATGCCGACCGCTCCATGTTGATATTCGACGAATATATCATTTTTATAGTTTCTCAGTGTCGCATTCAGAAATCAGTGCAGTTTATGAATTTCTCTCTTTGGCGTAAACTTTGAAGATGAAAAATCCTCATTCCACTCTTGCCTTAGACGCTGTGCTCATGGGTGTTCCTTAAGGGTTCTCCATCTAATTCACCTGGAGATTGACTACAGAGTATAAGTACAGCTTCTTCTATTGTTGTCGTTGGAAAAAAACAGTTCCATACTAGTTTCCTTCACGTACGCTGGAAGATATCCAACATTTGCTTATTTCTAAACACATATCAGTTTGGCTGATTACCCATAGTTGTTTCACAACAGTGACGAGGGCAAAAATGTCATTCAGACTAAACTGAAACTAAGAATAGGTTGCTGCACATGAAGTACCATGACATCATTCATGCTCAGTCTAACACTACGAATTTTATAATCAAAGTGACTGTCATTCGGCTACATAATCTTGCTGTGTTACTGTAAAATCTGCTGTACGGTTCCGGAATCAGATCATTTTTGGACAGTAAAATGAGTTGAGTGTACACTCTATTCTGAACAGATGAAGTGATTGACGTGGAAGTTCGCCGCGTCAAGAAGGAAAACTAGTTCCACTCTCTTCTAATTACAACCAGATTGCCAGTGTTGAACGACATAACTTTCAGCTACATGTGTTTTTACTTTGAGTAGACTGTCATTTAGATATGCTCAAATAAAAGTGCACTTTACACCGATCGAACCGCATATGTGCTGCAACTGATTAGGTAAAGCAATCAAAAACGTTAAGGCACACGATTTAAGGTATGACAAATTTCTCTGCATAGTATCAAGTACATATTACAGAACATGAGACTATAAAGCGGAAAAAGGTCAAGTGTAAAACTAAACATACAAGAGAAACACATGGCGGAGCTACTCGCTAATCAGTCATTTATTTAGTTGGTACCATGACAGTGCTAAGCTAACGGAAGAGTCATTCTGCGCACGAATAGATAGACACTAGAGTCTGAGATCAACTACCTTAGTGTATCACAATAACCGGGGCTCGTCACTTGCGTAAACAACTGTGAATGTCTGCTTGGGATCCAGGCGATGACGATCGACCGTTGATGCTGATGGTCTATGTGGTGGTTGCTGTGTGCTCACGGGTGTCCTCTTGCATCTGCGTCACATGCTCCCTTACCCATGTTGGGATGTGTTCCGAGATCCGAAACCTCAGCTGCCGTTCCGTCATGCCAATGTAGTCGACCTGGCAACTATATGAAAGTCAATAAATGATATGGGATCTGGCGGAAGGAGGTGTCTGAGATTTTAGGAGTAGGATTAGCACCCGTTTTGTTGCGTAGGTCAAACACGACCTCTGAGGCGTTATACGTCCGTAATACAGCGGCTTTTATTCGGTGTTGTAGTGACGCAGTTGAATTATCCCCTATGAAAAGTAGTTTTTAAAAGGACTTTCAACTTTGACACCACCATCACTGTTGGCTAGTGGAGTTTTTCTTTAGGAAACTTGGAGATCAGTGATTATGGATACCCATTGTCCAAGAGAACTTGACTGTTTAATTTCAGTTTAATTTGGATTGTGTCCTGTGTACAAATCTTTCTGGCTCTGTTGAATAGCGATCTAATGAGGCCTGTCTTATAATGCCTTGGCATAGAACTGTTGAAGTGTAAGTGTTGTCCGTTATCAGTGCATTTGCGATAAACTGAATGTTGTACCGAATCGTCAGTCCTTTGTGTAAACCCCCACTATTACGATGTGCTGAATCAGTTGCCCTGAGAATTTGGTGTCCATCTATTCGTGTGCAGAATGACTCTTCCATTAGCTTAGCACTGTCATGGTATCGACTCACTAATTAACTGATTAGCGGACAGATCTGCCGTATGTTTCCATTTCATGTTCAGTTTCATGTTTGACCCGTTTTGCACTTTATAATCTCCTGTTCTGTAATACGCAGTTGATATTATGCAGAGATTTGCTTAGCCGCAAATGGTGCGCATTAACGTTTTTGACTGCTCTATTGACAATGATTTCCGGAAAATGCTGTTTTACACTTCTGGGATGTACCGTGTGCTTGGATAATCGTTAACAACATTTGTTTGCGTATAAATAGCCACTTACAGTCTCTCTAACAAATCATTCAATTATTTTCACGACAAAATGATTTCTTTTTGTAAATTTACTAGGAACGGATCAGTGACAGTTTCTTTGTAACAGTGTTTTAAACACCCCTCCATCTCGTGACGATTCTTTCGTAGTGTTACTGATCAAGTAGTTTATTTGTATGATAGTTTCTTTACGCTCGCGCAAAGTTTAAAAAACCCTGGGTTCAATAGGTAATTCTTTATGGTTTGGTTTGCAACAATGCTTTTGTTTAATGTACTGATCTTCTCACCCAGAATCGTTTATATGTTGCGTTATAAAACCTCGTGATATTGATGACTTATGCTTTTTCATAAATGTTTTTTTTAAATTGTGAGCAGTTGGTTATGCGCTTGATCACGTGATTTTGTGTTGCAGCGTAACCCGTGGGCAAACGGGAGTATGGTTTATGGAGGAGTTGAAGAAAGCCAGAGCTGCAGGACGTGTTCGTGGTGTGAGCGGTCCGGAAGCTTTACGGTCGTCTCTGATGCGAATCAAACGTGAGTTTATATCATCATCCACACTTCCCTCCCTGAAACCTTCTCACATTGAGGAGTGCCGTTTGCAATTCTGACTATTGTGTTATGTCAGTGCACGAGATGCAAACTGAGAATGTGCTGAGATTGCCGGAACTACCGATGGCAAAGTGTCTGATGGCTATTCCGGTGAGGATTAACTGGTCCACTTCTGTTGAGTCCCAAAAGTGGATTGATTCACGGTATCTGTGGTAAACGAACGATTGTAAAATGTGATTTGCGATTTTGAACATGAGTTCATAATTGAAGTGGAATCCTAGAAAGAAAATTTTGACACATCGGAGTCGTATTCTGACTCGAAATCCTAAGTGGAAAGTAAGACCATAATGCTGTTCATATTGGCCGAACGGTTCTCGAAATGCCTGTCAAAACAATGCAATTTCATTAACCATCAGGAGCCCCCTATAGAAACCCGTTAGGTTATGAGATATTGATCAGACGATTCGCTCAAAGCTATGCATACCAAATGCATGACCAGCCGGGCCGGTATCCAAGCCACTAGGCAGTGTTTTGTCCGGTGCATGAACGCATGTTTACTAATGCGATTGGAAATTTGAAAATTTACCACGTTTGTGAGATGAAATCAATGACTCACAAGTGTTATTAACCGATTATTATCAATTAATTATTAAAAATACTTTATAGACCAGTAGCGGTTGCTTAATGTATTGAAACCGGTTTGAATATAGTATTGGAAGAGAGTTAAGCTTGGTGATATGTTGTTGTCGTCAGTTTCACGTGATATGCTACTGGTGAAAGTTTAACTGACTTGGCGCTTGCCCTACACTACTCCGTAGAAAACCAATGCATGACAGACCTCAATAATTGTGTCACTGGTGCTTACCTATTTCCTACGATGATTCAGTTGGGCATGGTGCAGTTCGTGTCGGATTCGAGATGGAACTGCAATAAACTCTACTGTTGTTTATTCAGAAATTTTTCTCTGAACGGTAGTAATGTTTTAACGTTCTAATTCAAATTTTGTAAAACAATAGGAAGAAGGTGACGTACATTTATGATCGTTTGTTATCCGCTTTTATTGAACACTTGTTTTATAGTAAAAGGCGAGGTTTGTTATCCAACACCTGAACAACTCATGCACTCAAGCCTTTATGGTCGTATATTCGTTCCAGAGGGAGGTTGATGTGGGGCACATAGATAAACAGATACCAATCACCCTAGTTTTATTGTCTGTGACAAATAAGCTGAGTTTGGTGCGGCATTTTTTGTACACCAAATTCAAGCACTATTGTCAGATAAGTTATGTGAAGTGTGCCAGCCAAGCATGCACCAGCAACTTGATTGTAACTCTGCAATGAGTCATTGAAGACGCACTGAAAACAGTCAGGGTTCCACTACATATTCTTTTTTAATCGTCACTAGTTCACTCATGAGCACTACTGTCGCACCTTCCAAACATAACTTCTGATGAAACATAACCTGCATAAACTTGGCTACAGAGTTCATCATCATAGAAACGAATCGTTCACTTGTGAAGAATCTCACAGCCGATGGGGTAGTTCTTGTAGGTGGGTGCCAACGAGCATACCTTCTAATACTTAGACTTACCAAACTTACACGGTAGCCGACTTTCTTCAAAACTGAGCCTTGTTCTTTGTTTTCCTTGATGCTTTTGCGTACTACGGCTATTCAATGCATTCACTAATTTACCGCACTCTTTAAATAAACAATCAAATTTTTGCATGCCACAATTCAGCCTATATCTTTCTGAGTTCAAACAGCCATAGAAGTACATTTACTTAAGCACGTGTAATTTTTTAGACTTTAGACATTGTAAAGGACAGCACAGTACTTTACCTATAGCCAGAGATATTTCTTAATTTGAATTAATGAGTAGCAGGGTACTAAGAGGCCGGACTTCTCAACACATTCAGATTCTATCCAAACAGATACCGATCGATAGGGTATAATATTTTTAATCTGTTGATAGGATACAGATCCGCATCGATTAATCCTACTGGTAGGATACAATCCATTTCGAGATGGCTTACCATATGACGGACCTTTGATTATTCTCATGTTTAACGATGTCCCGTTAATTAACCTGTCAACCTGGATTCCTCCTCTGTTAATCTGGTTAACAAAAAACCATATGGTACTCAAGGAGAGGTTATTTAGGTTTACAATGGAAGACTGACAGAATGCCTGATGGATATCAGACAGCAACAATTTACGCTACTCTTGAAAAGTTAACGGTGTTATTTATATTTTGCTGTAAGTGCGAACTGTTTAACAAATAGTGGCTGATTGATTGATCAGTATACCTTACGTTCAATCACGTGTGATCAGGTTAATGAAGTGTTCAATGTTGTTAGCAGTATGTAGTCCGCTTGTGATTACGCATTGACATTCTTGGTTGCGGATAACTAGTTATCTTATCAATTAATATTCAGGGAACTCGATCAATTTTTTTCATAATTAAGAAAGTGAGACCAAGCAGCGTTATGCAGTTTGCATTCACTCATCCGAATATTTCTGTCGTATTCTCAGACTAGTCAATGTATAAGGGGCTAGATTTATCAATGTTTCATAAGCACCCTGAAGGAGATTGTGCCTCCTGAGTGTACCGGCTCACTACTTCACAGTAGATTTAAACTGACGTATAACTGATCAATTACATTTGATTCATCTGTCTCACAACCAGCCTTATAGAATCCGTGGGTTGACGTCAGAAAGTACACGTGTTACTTCAATTTATCAACCAACGTGATCGGATTTTGTGGCCAATAAGAATACCTCAACATGCCCAAAACTTTCGCGCTGTACTCTGTTAACAGATGTAGTCCATAATTTTTGGCTTATCAGATAAACGTTATTCAAGTTCTACACATAACAGTTTTATTGACTCAGGTTGATCAAAATTACGACATTAAAGTTGTCCCCAGAATTGAAGCTCAATAATTGTTAACAGTGCAGTTTGATGGTGAGCTTGAATACTTTTCAGCAAATATATATTTATTGCGCTAAGTCGCACCAATTCTTCATTCCGACAAAATTATTATCTGGTAACACTGTTTTTTTGTTACAGGTGAATCACGAGCAAACTCTTTGATGCAGCAAATTGGTAAGTTAAATCTTTAAAAAATACCAACCTGGTTTTCTGACAAAATTTTTGTAATAGCACTTACTTGACTGTAGTGATTAGCACATTTAATCAACTCAATATCAATGAGTTCAACATGATAAACAGTCGAATATTGTTCAGTATATGACGGTACAACAACAGAAGAACACCTTTAAGCGCTTCGAGAAGCTTAGTAGAGAAAGGATGTTTTTATTTTTTAGAGCAGACAACAGACTTTCCTTTTACACACCCTAAACCACTGATTGTATTTACGATAACTTCACAACCAGTTCGATCGTAGGTTGATCGCCCGCCGATACCCTTTTACCGATTTCATTTTTGATTAATTTTATACTACTAATTTATTTTTGAGTAAGTTTTTGAAATATAGGTTACGGTGCATACCACGGGGAAGGGACCAAGACGCCATAACAGGAGGGTAGTATTTTTGCCGCAGTTAAACGTTGTCACTTCATTTTGTTTCCCGAGCAGTTGTTAGGCTTGAATGACTTTTGGAAGATCATACGAACCATTTAGTAAGCCGCAATTAAAAACGACTCTGTTTTCAATACAAAATTTCTGGTGTGCACGTACACTAACTGAGGAACACTGTTTGTGAACTGTATGGAGGGGATTCTCAACAGATTATTGGAGAGTGGCAGCACAATAGCCGGCCTGGTCCTGGTTAAATGAGACAATATATGTTGAGGTGGGTATGTTGCACACTGGCTGAGGGAGTATTCAATTGTGATTGAAAATCCTCGGGGTAGTCGTCAGGAAAGCCGGTGTAGTAAACAAGCTGGTCTTAGTTTATTCATCATCAGGCCAAATACATAGTATTAATATGAAACATTATTGTCGGCGGGAAACAGCAAGAAGTAACAAGTTCAGCTGAGGTCAAACAAGTCATCAATACACATAGAGGTGTTTTGGTACAAACTGCCAGAGGACCAGTTCTCTGCAATCGCGAATGTAGTTTGCCAAACTCTTCTGTCTCCTCTGTTGTGTAACAATTCACTTGCAGCCAAAGTACCGTTTACATAGACAGAACAGATCGACGACTATCACCGTAAGTCACCGAACACATCCAGTAGTGGTTGAAGCAACAGATGACGCACCAGCCTCAACTTGATGCAGTGACGGCTCGAAATCCAACGTCATCGATTGCTAAACACCTCACAACAACAGGTCACCAAGTTGATCCATCAAACTCATTCAAGATACTGTTGCGCAGTCGAAACCCGAAGCTATTGGCTTTCTGTGAAGCGATGTTCCTCCAAACTTACCAGCCGACGTTGTGTGCACAAAAGCGGTTGAGACAACCTATCGGGTTGCCATGGTCGTGATTACATAATAATTGGTGTGCTTGTCGACGTGTCTAGTCCCTGTTTGTCTATTTGTGTATGATGTATATAACTTGCATGTTTTACGTTTGCAACTGATGAGAATAAATGAAATGTTAACATTTCGCAATGTACGTCTTCGTTATGCTCTAATGAAGATACGTTTTAATTGTTAAAAATCACAATTATTAGGTGAAATCTGCCAAATAACCTGTCTTTTTGCACTCTACTTGTCATAAATACCAACACTGGATCTCATCTTAACAACAAATTAGCAAATGGCCACCACCCTCACAAAGCATGACGGTTCGTCTACGGGTTAGAACTTCTAATTTGTATCGTTATACTTAATTTATTTTCTTCCCGCTACTTCCCTTCGTTTTAGCCATCTCTCTGTCCGATCAAGATTTCGATAACAGTTGTAGTGATGAGGCAACCCATATCAGTATCGACGAATCTGATAACAGATCAGTCGAAGACGAAGATGCTGACATACATACCAGAGAAATTCGCTTGTCCACCGCGTCCATATATACACACAAAGCTGATAGTCCCGTTAGTATTAAACCTTTGACAGCTTCAACGGCACTTTGTGTTCGAAGCGGAAAATATTGTTGTGATTCTGACGACCCAGTGGAACTGGAATTAACCGATCTGGACGTTGAGGTCACACCCATTCGTTCTATCTCAAAGGGACTCTGTTCGTGTGAAAGTGGTATGAAAACACCAGACTCAACTGAGTTGTCAGGACACCTGAACCATTCTGAAACGGCGCATGAACCAGTGGGCTCCGAGGCGGAAGCTTTGTTGCGAGCAAAAAGATCTTTTCGTCGTGTTCGATGTATGTGTACTTTGAAAGGATAAGGCAATCTGGGTGGCTTCCGTCTAATCGTCATGATTTTATATCCCGCCTCGGGTGATCTCTGTTCCTGTCATCCCTGGTTTTACACACAGTTTGAAGTTGCTTTGGTGATACTGTTAGCGTTCACTTTACAACGCACGCAGTTGTGCTCGGTCTGAATCAAACAGTGTAATTTTGTCGCATTTGAACCCAGCAATTTCCACTTTGCAACCGGTCGGTGTATGCACACCATAAAAACCATTTTTAAAAGCACTGATTGACGAAAGTAACGATACTTAGTGTGACCTTCTGTTTCTTGGATATTATTCCAGTCTTGGCAGCTTTGATGCGGACAAAAGAACTGCCTAGCCCGACAGAAGGTTAGCCTGCAATTGTCTAGGTGGCTTTTGCTTGTAACTGAGGTTGCCGCATATTAAGCTCGCATAATAAGAGCGCCTAGTTTCACATGTTTGAAGCATTCGCTCGTCACTTTTAGACCAACAAAGTTATTATTCCTGGGTGCCTTCAAGAGATGTTCGGTTGCTTTTTTTGTTTACTTTTACGGTTAAACGCACGGTTTTTTTTCAGATAGATTGTGTCTAAGGCCCTGACAGGATAGCGTGTTGTGTCATTTTGCAAAAAACAGATAACGGAGTACATGTGAGCTCAAAGAGTGCACTACAATGATATTGGATATCTAAGTAAACATTCATAATCAAACGTTTAAGCGTGGTCTTCTGCAGTTTTCTGCAATAAATTTCATTGGATTTACCGTTTTCCAATAAACCATAGATGAGACAGGTATTATGATAAACCTACAATATGTTTCGATTAATCATAAACGTGTTACAATTGTGCAAGAGTAACGATGTTGTCACTAGTTAATAGATTGAGAAAATGTATAGGGTAAGAAAAAAAAGGAATCCATAGAAGAATTATGTAAATTTTGGCCGAGGCCCCAGCAAACTTTCTGTGTTACCGGTAAATTTACTAGAAATGAAAGTCGCATTTAAGTGTCAATACTGTGTGCTGTTTTATCTTGGTATTTCGTTGTCAACTTAGCTCCTGTAAACCATGCTTATGTAGACATGCTTTTGAGTGATTTGGTTTGTTTTTTGTAAGATACTTTATATTCTACAGTAGTTATGTATAACGTACATATTGTTGCCAAAACCCGTTTCCTGATTAACCAGTCATCGTGACCGGAGCCACAGGATATCTGTGCATAAACATAATCACGAATAGATTGCAATGTATTACTTACGACTCTACTCTACTCATGTACACGTATCCCTTATAGTCCCAAATGAAGGAGACCGGGAGGCTTACGAATGTGGATCTTTGTAGTCTAGTCGGACAACACTGACTACCCATATGTTAAGCTAATGTGAAATTAAAACCATGACCTTCCGAAAGTAAAGGCGATTAAAACTCCATTGCAATGATCTAGGCTGGAAAGAACGATACTGAAAATCTGCAACAATCAACGTTTTAGTATAGAGGTATATACTAATGTACTCTATGTGGGATTAGAGGGATGAAAAGATGTGAGCGTGAAACGAAAGCAAAATAGAACTCAAACATACCGTACACCAAAAAGACTGGGCAGAAGAAAATGTGGAAAGTCACAGTGATCCGAGTTTTTGACCAGGACAAAAGATGAGTTATTACATTGGGGGGAGGAGCTCGGTGATTAATACAAAAGAAAAAATATACAAGATAACAGCTTATTTGCTTCTAATGTACTCGAAGTCTCCTCATTAACAGCTTGTTGTTGTTGTTGATGACTCACAACTCCAAGTCGGCCAGCGCATTCGTGGCCACGATTTATGGCATCTGTAGTTCAACTGACTACTTTGTGTTTGGATTTACGGCCACATAACTGTCGTTCGTGGAACTACGAACATTAACTCGGATTGGACGGCAGAAGACGATCTGATCCACATATATTTCCTCTTGAAATCAATAATTACTTGGATAGTATCCTGGTATCGCAGATTTTGACTTTCAGGATTTCTGATAAATAGTTTGCAAGATTAGATAGTTTAGAGGAAACTTAATTGCAAAAAGTCTTTTAGTTTCCCGTGTGGCTTCGCAAACCAGCTGGTAGAGAATTTGCCGCGTTTAGGCATGTTGTTTCTGTCGCTGGTTCGAATCCAGCCGAAGTCCGGATATTTTACAGTTGGGTTTCTTCTAAATTAACAGGATTTCGCTTACTTGCTTTTAGCAGTCTCCATCAAAAGTTGCTCCAGAGTATGTTAGTCATTCATCCTACGGACGTGTTCTGGCCAATGAAATTGACTGACCATAATTATGGATGCAATCCAGTCTATGTATTTTTGGCGGAGTACCGAAATGCTCGGAACGATGTGCTGCCAATGAATACTCAAACTGTGATCTGGATGTTACAAACGGGAACGAGTCAGGCAACACACAATCCCCCCGTAAAATTTCCATGTTTCACAACTGTAGGAACCGCACCATTATGCGGTAAACAAAAAGACTGG
>JTDE01000400.1:249369-272332 GCA_014338405.1 Paragonimus skrjabini miyazakii
GGTGAGTTTTCATTTGCTATTCTCAAACGTTTGGGCAGAAAACATTACCGTATAAATTGAAGTTTCATTACTCCTTAAGATGGAGAGATTCACCATTTGCAATAGGCATCCGCGTGGACAGCGCTTGAAGATAAAAGTTATCTTAACATCTTGAGGCTGAGAAGACGAGGTTTGTCTTTTGGCAGATATTTTTAAAGGACCTGTTTGCTGTTTCGAAGAAGTAGAGGGGAAATATCAGCCCTGCGGAAGACATCTTATAATCATCTTTTGAATTGTTTTCGAAAGGCTGCAGCCTTCCGCCGACCGTTTAGTCCAAAATAAACAAATTAAGCGACTGAAAGTAAATAACTCAAGTGGATTTTATGGCCCATTCTTAAGGATGCTGAAAACTTACCAATAAACACCAGCAACTCGCCATCACAGTGAACTGTGTGACGCCATACTGTTAACTGTTGGAGGACTGCTAGTATCACAACAGTTTCAAATTGGTATTTCAAACTTCTCATCAGCAGCATTCACATTTGCGGTGCTGAAAGATTTCGAAGAAGTTATCTCTGGATATGTAAATCTGACCAGATAAAATGCTACGTACCCGCTTGTTTGCCGTCTACAATCCCTATTCGATTAACTTCGTTCACCCGTCTGATTTAATACCATGTATTGTGTTATGATCACCAATATGTGCTTCAATACTCAAAAACAGGAGCAGAGTGTGACTTACACACCGAAGATTTATCGCCAGGTAGACTGTTTCCAAAGACTGACGGACTTCAATCTTTTACGTGTGCGTGCTAACCATGGCGGATGCACTGCTACGGAACAAACTGTTTGGTTACTGGTTCCTCCTTATATGGAATTCATGACAGGAAGTGTACCTAGCATCTCTGGAGGCTTACACAAACTCTCCCTCTCTGCAACTGGTTAGCAAGACAGTTTTGAATTACACAGGTGAACCGGTTATGCTCACCACGTTCTGACCAAACTAACATTTTAGCCAGCTTTGCGAACTCCGCCAAGTTTTACTATAATAACAAGAAAAACTCTCGTTGACTTTGCAACTGTTCAATTCCCCCCAGTAACCTCTCCTAACTGTGACATGCCTTCTCTACTGCTTGCTTATAATGCATTAATACTTTAGTGTTGAGGCAATAACTTTCCTGCAACTGTTTTAGATCTTTCAACACTACGTAATTCATTAACCTTGGTTACGGAAAGTTAGACAAGCTGTTGGGATCACTTAGCATTTTGTATTTCTATAAAAAAAACAACGCAAGTATAATATTCGTCTTCATGCAGGGGACAGGATGCCGGACATATTGATGTATTTAGGTTCTCAGGTGTAAAATGTCGACCGGCAGTGCATTCATTCGACGATCGATCTGATGGACCATTCTGGCTCGGCTTTACGGTATCAACAGTAAACAAATTGGAATCTGACCGCACTTTTTACACACAGTTTAATGAGTTACAAACTTTTTAGTGGCACATTTATAACTTACATAATGAGCTTGATTGCTCGATGGTATTCATTTTATAGGCCAAATATTTCATCTGTTTTCTAAAAGCACTGGAGTCCTTCAAAGCGCAAGGTTATTAATAGTCACTTTCTCCATTCACAGTTTTTCAACTCGTGCTTTCTGAAGTATAACGATGGCGTCGTAGCTGACGCGGAGCAATCCACAGTCTCTTCCGTCTTTTTGACCTAGTTGTTTTGTTGAAAACCCGCAGTGTGTGATTTACTATCTCCGTCCTCAGCTAGTAATCTGTGCCACCAGTTATTCTCTGTTTAGGTACACAACGTTTTCCCAGTAATGTGGTTGTAACCCATTTCCATGATGTCAAATGGAATGTGTATATGCAATACAAACATTTGTTGTACTGTTCTCTGTTAACTTCTGATGGTTGGTTGATCATAGATTGCAAGTTGACTCTCGAGATCACCACAATATTCTTCAAAGTAAATCTGTCGGTATACAACATCTTATTGTTTGTCAAAAGCCGACTTATAAACTGCTATCCTACCCCAATCACCTTTCGTCTGACCTCATTTTTAAGGCCGGAGTTATGTCTTCCAATGAGAATTTGCGCAAATCTGTATTCAATTAGATAGACTCGGGCTTTTGCTGTATTGCAGCCTTAGCTAAATTTAGTAGTACGTACCTTGAAGTTAACTGGCGGTATTATGGCATTCACTTCGTTCTTTTATGCCATGCAGTTGGTCAGAGAAACCTGAAAACAGTTTGTTGCTGAAAGGTTATTTCGTGGGTTACATAGAATTCTTCTTGGTTTGTGCTTATCTGAACTCATCGGGAGAGACTTAAGGTCGGTTTATATCGTCCGTTTGACTGGATCCAGTAGTCCTTTTAACAAACCAGGCACCTTTCACTTAGTCTGTCTACTGTAAAAACTGGGCTTGGTTGTGGGGTATCAAACCTTTACAGCAGCAATCTTTAAATACATCCATCGAAATACATTCCATTTAATCTATTACTAAGAATACTGATCTTTCGGACGAAAACATCGCAAAGAAGTGTGTTCCATACTTTTTGGACGTGCTGTAACTATTTTTGCGTGTGTTTTATGACTGAAGCAAGGATCATTACACTGTTTACCAGTCTGCGGATGTCCTGAATCAACAGGTAATTCTTTTCGTAATTGGCTCATGAACTGCACTTTTAACCCATCTTTCTGCTGAAAGTTAACATCAGTTAGAATACTCTTGCAGCTGCTCTGATGAACCCAAGTTCACTCTTCGAGCCTCAAGCACAGGATTCAGATCGATAGAACCAAAACGCTACGGGACAGATGATCCTAGTCACAAATTTAAGAATCGATGGGTGTAGGACAACTCAGCTGAGTAACCGCTGTGTTCTTACTTCCAAATAAATTAGCCGATTCTGGTTCTGTAACTTTTAATCCTTGACCAGGTGTTGATTTTGTCACACACTCCGTTACGTGGCATTGTGACTACGGGACATTCAATCGCGTAGCTTATTGTTTATTCATACTGTCACTTTCCCCAAATGTTAGCGCATTTCCCTTGATTAAACAGGTAATGTAGATGAGTGCACAGTAGGTTTTTATTTACACGACTGTTTCAGTATGATCAAATATTTTGTTCATAACCAACATACTTGCCGGGATAAATCATTTTCCGCATAACTTTTATTGTCAGCTGGTAATTTTTATCCCGGTCGTGTCTATCACGAAGATGTTGGTAGTCGGCACTGTAGACTTATTTCACTTTGGTTTTGCTTAAAAGGTTAAATTAACATACCGTTAATAATAAACAAACGGTTTTATTGAGAACCGTTTTGTCCAATTCATGACGGATTTTCCGTAAGGTATTTTGGAATGTTTCAAACACCACAGAAACCCGAAAAAATCTCACATTAGCCTTGTGATATACTTTGTTGCTCTGGGGCTGGTCTGTTTCAATGCGGATAATTTGTATTGAATTTTAGTTGTGACCTTCTAAAATTGTTAGTGAATGCTACTGATGACACACAGCATACCAGTGCAGAATAGACATCACTAATAATGCTCGCTCATACTTCAAGCGTGTCTGAGTTATGTCATTACTTTTTGATCTAGTTTTGTTGTCAGTATTTATGCCGATTTTAATACTTATTCAAGTGCTTGCAATATCAATTAAATTGACAAGTGTCATGTAACATTTGCTTATCTATCATTGTTCCAAATGTGTGACACTAGGTCGTGCTAGAAGGAATTTCGAGTTTGTTCTGGTCATACTGTCCCTACGAAATTTGGTGTGTTCACGACTCAGGTGACTACGTCCCGAGGACATCGACTGTCAGAGACCGGTACATTTAGCATTTCGGTACATACTACTGATTTCTGGCAAGTAACTATATAGGAAGTAAATCTGTTGTGTCGATTCACATGTGGTTCGGTCATCAGTATCTGTCAGTCGAGAAAGGGATTGATCAGTTTCGGTTACCATACGGTTAAGATTGAATTTGCTACGTTGGTTCCTGAGCGGTTTGTAGAAATCGCTTATTCTACCCCACACGGTTACTTTTTGCTGGTAAGTAAAGGTTATATTGGTGTTTTTTGCATGCCACCCATACTTGATTGTAACGTTTGCATGAACATAAGAGTTTACAATGGTCGTTTCCAAAAAATGCAGTTGACTTGGGGTTTGATCTTGTTGGAACTCAGCAATAGTGCAAACGGAATTTAAACTCTACCCAAACGAAAGTGGTCCAGTGTTTTAGTTTGATACCTCGAAGATACCTGGTGTGAGGTCAGTGGCTCATTGATCAGCAAGGTTGCTTCAAGAAAACCCGACTCAGAGTTTAAATCACGGTCATGACAGTATATTCGTTAATGACAGAATTTACCAATAATAAAACTGTGATCTACAGGCTCAAGACAAATATTTTTATAAAATACACGGGACTCGAACTGAAAATAAGGTGACATTTTTTTGACTCAGTTGAGACATTTTCTCTAACAGAGTTTGAAACGAATTTTCTAGCTCCCCCATGCAAGTGAGAATATTGTGGATAATGTGATTTTTTCAAACGTTTTCCGAGTGAAATTTTTCCGATCTATTGTAAAACTGTTAGTCCTGCCATCTGTATGTAATCAATCTAAATAAGGGTCTTTCTTTCTAAACGTAAAGTTGTTTTCAGCCCAATGCTTAGATTGAATACATCCTATTTTGTTTTGTCTCGTGTGCCATCTAATCTTTCTCGTTCAGTTTGGAAGCTGAAACATTTCATTCGAAAATTAGAACCCGCCTACATTTCGGTAGTTTTATGCTCTGTAAATCGCTTGTGCTTGCTTTTATCTAGTCCTGAATGGGACACCGTTTAATCTAAGTTGTTGATTTATTTAACCAGAGTCGTGGATCAATGCTTAGTATCTACAGTGAACGGGAATCAAGTTACACTCATGGTATCAAGATTACTGGAGATTTGAGACTGGATATTCAGTACGACCATCAGAGTTCCACATTGCGAATTGCTGTTAAACAAGCTAGAGATTTGGCTATTGCGGACAAGAAAAATCAGAGCTGTAATCCGTAAGTAACAAACTTGCCGCAAAAACTGTATAGGAAATGTTTTTTGTGCATATATTTTTATAATCAGATGAAGCAGTTAGTTAGCTTGTGAGTCTAGTATGAAACGTATTCTTTCGAATTCCACGTATTATTTGTTTCTTTATAGTGAGGTCAATTGAACTTATCAACTAGTTTTGCCTGACTGTTTGAAAGGCACCACGCACCCGTATGGTCGACTCACTAAAAATTTCAGACTATTTTGTAGTGGTTTATCAGTGCCTATAGACGTATGTCATCTTACTGATGATTAGTCGGGGATATGGTTTATTTCAAGTTGAACATCACCTACAATTGATCGCAGTGGCGAGGATATGCACTACTGGTGAGCTCTAATGAGAGCGAAACTCGAGTCTAGTGCTTCTTTTCGAAAGGGGCCGACTGCAAAGTCTATGAAAATGCGACAGCTGCGATCAATTGTGGGTGATGTTCAACCTGAAGTATGTCATCTTGCCAACACGAAACACCCGCAAAAGAACATCGAATGCGTACATCGTTTTCGGTCAACTATTGTTGTCTGATTGCAGGTCAAATACACGGTGCACAGTGCTTACTTTGCGATCGCCTGGTTTTACGGTTAGGTGCCTTAATCCACGACCGATTAGTTGTTGTTGACAGCCTACCATTTCCATTCAGTCAGCATGTATTGAGTCTACTGGCAGTAAGCCTCGCGAGCCTATAAGTTGGTAAACCTCTGGTTCGATGAAACCATTCGCAACTGGTGTAATAACCCGATTTTCACAGTCAGATAAGACTTCTTAGTCAGTCACCACAGCTTTAAGGCAATGGACTACTGTACAGAAAGTTGCACTTTTGCATACAACTCAAAGCAACCAAATCATACCAGTGAGATTTCTCAAACGTATACAAAGCAGGATCATAGGCGATTTGAGCGAGACAGAATGATAAAAATTTGAAAAGCTATCACACAATGAAATTAAAAATAGGCAAAACAATTGCCATGGTTTTGTGTGTCCATTATGGCTTAACACCGACGGTACAACCGCGACACTAATGTGAACTGTTTTTGAACATAGAGAATGATAAGCTAGTGTTCCTTTGGAGACCTTCTCTTTTGTTCTTGAATAGCTTACTGAATGCTTCGGGATCGATACTCCGTATCCGGTTTCATGTGGCTGTTTGTGGATAGGTAAAATTGGTAATAGACCCCGTTACTTCACGAAGATTAGTCAGTCATGCGGAATTTGACAACAGAGTCCTGATAAGTTTTATTTCAGTAGCATCTTTGATTTTTACTACTTTATATGATTCGCTAGACTGAACAGCCAAAGGCATTAGTGCAAGTGGCGGCTGGATCCATTAAAGCCGACTGGGTTTTCCGATACCCAGAGAAGGACGATCGTTTTGCAGATTAATAGAGTACTCAGAGTGTACTGGTTCATATGAACTCTCTCTAAATAGCTGATACACATCTAAGTTTTTCCACTAATGTTCTGCTGATTTAACGGATTGTGTACTGTAACCTTTGTACAGAACTTTGTCAGCGAACATACCTGAGTTACTAATTTATGAATAGCAATTAAAATTCACTCGCTGATGAACAGTTTGACGAGAATTCGAAAGTATACCGTGGCTGTACATGAGTTTTCCTGTGATGAAGCGATCCACATTGTTAAAAGGGATGCGTTATCTATAAAACTTTCTCTTGAAAGGTGAAACGCCAGATCAAGTTAACCTTTCTGTCTACCAGTAGTTAAACACATATTCCTTCAGCAACAGCCTTAAGAAGCTGGTTCATCACAATTTCGATGTCAAGGTTTGGCCTATAAACGCTTGTATATTTTTTTCATGCTGCTGCTGTGCAGCAAAATGTATTGGTCGCACGATTGCGCTCTTATCAGAAAGGATTAGGATATATTCTCCAGTCTGGATCAAAACCGGTTGCCAGGAATCAGTTACTATTGCCATTGTTGTACATCTCACCAACGCCAAGCATCTCATAGACTTCAACGAACCATTTCGAGTTGTCTACAGAGTTACCATCACTCAGCTTAAATCAGTCTGCCAGCGCATCCTGACGGCAACCAAATCGACTGCACCTGATTGCGCTGGAGTTCTCACACTAAATTTGCTGAGTTCCTGCATACTTAGTGGTCACCGATCTAACTAAGTAAGCATTTGACTCAGTAGTTTAACATCTATCGACGTTCGGTCCAGATCCAATCACTTACGTGGGGTTTAAAATTCACCTTTAATACCACACCTAACATCATAGGATTTTGGGTGAATAGGAACTGAACGTCACTCACAATTACTCACAGCTCTCACAGTCTCACGGCATTAACGGTTTGTCTCATGATACGCTTTGATGCTACCTCTGCAACTGTGTTGGTTTCAGAAACAGCTTTTGAAAACGTCGGTTCATCACATCATTATTTTTATTTCACGAGGAATTTTCCAGAAAAACCCACCACCAGTTGATAACAATTTCCAACCTGTTCATTAAGGTTTAAATCCTCAGGCAGACATATCTTAAGCTGGAAATGACTGTCTCTGAGCAAAGCGGTGCATCAATTTACATTATCTTTCCCCATCTCTTCTCTCTTCCCCGGGCAACTTTGTACGTCAGTTACGTGAAATCTTATCTGTTGCCGGATAAGACGAAAGCCAGCAAGCGTAAAACTTCGCATAAAAAACATACCCGCAATCCAGTGTACGAGGAAGAAATCAAGTATCGTATTTCCTACAGTGATCTGTCGGAACGTTCGTTACAAATCGCTGTCTGGCACAAGCCAGGTGTGGGCACCAATCTGTTTTTGGGTGAAGTCATCATTCCATTTGCGGACTTTCAATTCGACACTGGCGCACAATGGTACCCTCTTAGTGAACGTGTGAGTTTTAACTCCGTGTATACCGTACTACATTGTGGTTCCTTTTTATTCGAAATGTCTCAATTCGTTTTTACTCTGAAGTTACAGTACAGAAAGAAAAGCGGCATAATATAAAACATCTGAAGATATAATGTTTGCAATCTGATCGCAATTGGTTATGTGCCAGATGCAGTTAACTAGCTCAATTGATGCGCATATTACTGGTATTCACACTCTCGTCTGTTTGCTTCATATCGTGTGTGAATCCACAACTCTTGATTTCTAGCTCGTGAACATCAAGTCTTGGCCTTTTATTGTCAACTTAGTCAACCAGCCTGTCTAATTGACCCAGACCAATCACCGGAACTGATGAACCATGTTCATTCTGAATCATCGGACGACCGACTCGAATTAGTACTCGGTGCACACCTTGTTAGTGTGCTCGTACGGTATGCAAAAACACGTGTCAATGTGTTTTTTATTTAATACGTTTGGCTAATCGTGGAAATTGCTGTCAGCGGTAGACTTGACGTTAGAACGGCTCAGACAACCAGGCTGCATGTGGCTGAGTGATGGCTAAGCCTGAAACTGTTGACAACGTCTTCGCCTGTTGTTCAGTCACCTGCTATGAACCATCGCCACAAAGTCACATTGGAATACGACTTACTGGAAGCCACCGAGGAATGGTTGAAGATGACAGAGGTAAAATTTAAAAAGCTGTGCTTTATTTAAAACTTCCTGCTCGTATATCATTCCACTAATTCCGCGTTTATCAGCCCAAACGACATCAAAGCAAACGGTTTAGAAATGTTTAAACGTGTACATCTAGAACTAATAGACTAATATGACTTTATGGAATTTAGACCTCAGTCACTAATCAATGGAGACGAAACTAGCACAATAAAAATTGTTTCCAAGTAAAAAAATTGAGCATATACCTTACGTACTCGCACATTCCATATAACATCTGTAAAACAAACTATTAAAAACGTGTCTTTTTATACAAACTTGATGGCATTAATTGTCAAGCACATGGCCTCCAGTGGTATCTATGTACTGGATTGCTTGAAAGATTTATTTATATCTCAAGAAATGCGGTTATGTTATGCCGGATTTCTTCTATAGCAGAGTAACCACGAGAAACAATCGCATTCGTCTTCTCTGATTTGGTCACAATGTTGATCGCACTTTCAACCAAGGTTTCAGACATTCTGAAAAATATAATAAATAGAGGGTTGTTATCGTTACTGTCCTTCGCCGAACAGTTTATTTAATCGCTATTTTTTGAGATATGATAAGTATTTATTTCACTGCGTACTATATACGAATAGATTGGCGCCCGTAAAAATGTCTGGGAAACTGACAGCTTGTATCTGCTTTGTCCGGAGAAGTGGATTTGCACGTAGATTCTCAAACAAACCAGTGTGTACGCGTAACTGCCGTTTACTGTAGGTCAGTGAGGATTAGTACAATCGTCTGAAACAGATACCTGAATGGGTGAAATACCACCTGGTTTTTGTTTTCTTTCATTATCTATCACTTTGTGTCCATGTTGGTTAAGCCATCAGATGAATGATACACAATACCTAGTAGGTCAGCCATAATGTAGATCACGCGATGGATGCCAACTTCGGTTTGATCCCACAATTCGGTCATAAGATAACCCTAACTTGAAGCGTAATGTATTCCGTTGACTTTGATGTGTTAATTCCTATCAACGAACCGACCCACCTGAGCTCCCGAGTTACTACTACACAAGTGGGATTGAGATGCGCTGGTGATTGATACAATAGTTTACCCCTGTGAACTACAAAACAACAGACACAGTTCAATCGAGTTTGTTCACATTTTCACACTGAAAACCACTCAAACTTGATCGCAACCACAACATTCATCTACATCTTTCTGCTAGCCCACTTTTGTTTTTATTAGAGATCTACATTAGTGTATACTCTCGTCCGACTCAGAATATGTAGCATAAGGGGGAGTTGTTACAACCAGTTTGAACACTACGAACTATTCTGTGCAAACCCTTTGTGATAAATTTGGAGTCACTGTATAATCACTTTCCATTTACTGAGGAAAGATACAGTTTTGCAAAAGCTTATTTCTTCTTATACTTTGTTACCAAAGTTAGTTAAGAGAGGTTTAACTTGCTTTGATTACGAAATAAAGCAAATTCCCCCAAGGGATGCAGTAGCTTTACTGATACCCACCCAAATTTCTTGAAAACGTATCAGCTCTTCGGCCTTTTTCAAGGTGAAGAATGCGCTTTAGGATTGTTCGGTCCTGTCCTTCTCAGGTCCTCCTCAGCTAAGAAAACGAAAAAACATGTCTTAACGGCGTGGTTTACTGGGAAGCTGACCGGAGCAAAAGCAGTTGAAAAATGGTTACAACTACTGTCCGGGATCATTGAGCACACACGAAGGAAAAATTGAACTGGTCCGGGTGATGTGTGCGAACTGTTCGTCTGGAGCGATATGTGCTGAGTGAGATGACACAGACATAATCATGTGCGTACGGCACGGTGTTTCTGTGTGCCCTAACCATGTAAAAGAGCGGAGTTACCATAGCATTAAGGGAGACCTCTGGTGAGAACGGAATTGCACATCAAATGTCTGCTGTTCGTCACATGGTTGTTGCTCGTTTTGTGCATTTCAGCATATTTTCGGGCTCTGTCCGCGTAGTTGCTTCTGTATCTCAGACTGAAAAGTCACTCTACTTAATTCAACCTGTAGCATCTCATCCGAGCAACTGATAATAGGCAGTCAAAGCTGAGTGAAATAATCTGCGAACTGAGTTGTGAGCTTATTCATAAATTGCAACTGAACGTTGAATGCTAAACTGGGCTCTTCTAACAAACATTCGGCTGGCTGCTGTCGCCATTGGCTACGCCTCCAAGAGTGTGCTTGTGCTCTTTGGTCTGTCAATGTTTCTCTGTTCTCGAAGACAAGACTCTCATTTGAAATCAAGTTCCTGAAACATTACAAGACGCCCGGTCCATATTCACTCCCTCTCACCCTCTATGCAAATGGAGGTCCAACCTTACTCCGAGGGTTGATGGCTCTGCTGCAGAAACTGTGGGTTAGTTAATTTGTTTCATATGACTGAGGTTCAGCTAACATCATCTCATTCATGTGAAAGCCAAACAACTGTTGCCTTTTTAAACATCAGAAGTGCCTTTGATTTAATTGACAGCGTTGCACTCTGGAACTGTTTGTCGAGGAAAGATGTGCCAGGACAGTATTTGAGCATCCTAGTAATGATTTACTCTTCACGGATTGTCTGTCTTCAATCAACCGTATCTCGAAAACGTAAGCGGTATGTGGTGGACACTGTTTCAGCAATGATGAAGTTCGCCTACGTGTCTTCGGGATGGATAGACCGTTGAGTATTTGGATATAGTCTCACAAGCTTGTTTGGTTTGGACACACCTAACGAATGTCAGCCTGGGGTTTATTTACAGGCGATGGGGTAGGTTGAAAGGGGCAGCCCGGCGACCATAACATAACTTGGGTTCGTGGTCTGAAGACAATCACGTCGAAACTTGCTTCAGTAGGCTGTTCTCACCTTCATGGCTGGGGTCCTAGGGATAGTGAACATTTTCGGTTGAGAACGCTGTCTGATATAAGGAGGAGTAGAAATCAGAGGTGTTCACGTTGCGAACTTCTGTGTACACCGGTGTAATTTCTCTTTTCCCCTCTCTTCAAATGGTCATTATGTGCTAATTGTTTATATAATTGAAAATCTTCACCACTGCTTGTCAATTGCGCCGATGCTGTGGTTATTTTCGAGTTGCTGTATACAAATTTAATACTTGTTTTGCAATCCTCCAGAAAATGTAACGTACCTGACTAGATAAAAGATTCTGCCAAATGGGCGGCTTTTTAAGCGCTGAAGAAGAGTTGAGTGAGAAAAGATACCCAACATAAATCACGTTGTAGTAAAGCTGACCGGCCCGGAAGTGGGTTAAACTACTTTCTCTTCGTCACTAGAATAGCATACTATGGGTTTATAAAATCTGTCTAAAAAAGATAAAATTCACGAAACACCCTGTCAGTTAATTACTAGTTCCGTCTGATTTACACCGTGTTTGTTACAGTAAGTGCACAGATCCGAAGGGTATTTCTGCAAATTTTAAACAAAATGTTATTCTTACACGTTGGTCAACGTCTTACTCATTTTCAACATAGTCCCGCTTGTTTTTGACCTTCTGGATTGTTTGGTCTAGCGTCAAGGAGCCCTACCATCTAGTCTTCAGATTTACCGCGGAGAACTATTGTTGGCTCTAAAACTGGTTCCTGGTGGCACATTGGGTAATCAGAGCGAGTTGCACGTGTGGATCAAATCGGCCAAAGGTTTGACCACGTCAGGTAGTGGAGCCTCAAAAAGTGCGTCGGTCGATCCGTATGCAAAAATGTAAGTTCGGTCCAAGATTCATAAATCCTACGCTTGTATGTTTCCCCTTCAAAATAACTGCCCGATTGGGCTGTAATTATAGAGTGCTACCAGATTTATCATGTCATGTAAACAGTATACCGCAATTGAGTAAAAGGCAAATTGATCGATATATCGAGTATTCACTTCATACTTAGAGGGGGAAAACATATTAATAGAACAGAAATCGAGCAGAATGAAACAACACGTTTGATTGATATAAAAAAATAAATACATACACTGTTTTCAAGTTGAACATCACCCACAATTGATCGCATCTGTCGCATCCCCATAGACTTTGCAGTCGGCCCCTTTCGAAAAGAAGCACTAGACTCGAGTTTCGCTCTCATTAGAGCTCATCAGTAGTGCATATCCTCGCCATTGCGATCAATTGTAGGTGATGTTCAACTTGAAAATTAACCAAATCCCCGACTACTCATCATTAATCTAACATACACTGTTCCCAAATTATTTCGGTACACAGTAACCTGGTTTCGTCTTTTATTGGCCATGATTATGCAGGATATCGTTTAATATTTTTTTGTTTTTCCACTTGGGTTTACGCAAAATCAATGTTGTTAGGACCTCTAGCAGTGTCTTGAATTCATACAAACTACTACTACTTACTAAAGAGTTGAATCAGGCCATGTTATCCCTGAACCAGGATGAAATTTCTAGTTCCGTTGATTCTTCGATCGACCCTTTTATTTGTTCGGATTTTCACCTTCTCTTTTCATCCATGCAGCTATTTATTGCCAGACCGAAACAAGGACTCAAAACGTAAAACCAAAACTTTGAAGAAAACTAACAACCCTGACTGGAACACCAATTTTGTCTATAAAAATATCAATCGAAACAGGTTGGCTGAAATTGGCATCGAAGTATCTGTGTGGGATCATGATCGCTTTTCGACCAACGATTTTCTTGGCGGATGTCGCTTAAACAATGGGTCTCGTGAGTTAAATTTCAGGCACTCTTTTGTTCTCAAAGACTTGTTCAACCTTGTCTGAGCGAACGGCAAATGCCTCTTGAGTAGATTAAGTCATTCCGTAATTTCCGTTAGTAACGTCATTTGAAACCGATCAACAATGAATGTGGTCTGATGGTAAAGAACCCGAGAGATAACAGATCACATGGAAAATACTTCCAGTAATTCATCCACGGGTGAACGAAATCACAAAACTATTGAGAATGCTACCAGTCACTCGCTTAGTAGGTTAAGGATGCGAAAAAGACACGAAATACTTAAAGTCATAGCATTTGTGAGACAGGAATTAAACACCTCTGTGAGCAATCCATCAGTTTGCGTTATTTAACCTAGGATTCGCTATCTAACTACTTTAAACCGATGAGCCGGAACTCTGTAAGTTATGAGAAAGCGTTTCACACGTCTACTTGATGGCTGCCAGTGACAGGATGTGATATATCTGCAATAGTTGGTGACAATGTCACCCAGATTCTGAAGTAAACAGGATAGTACCTTTCACTCTGTTTATACAACTGCCTAGTCGTTCGATCGTTAACAGCTGTCATGCAACTACAGATGTGAAAGTATGTACAAGCCATTTCTAATCATGGACAGATTCACTGATCCTGGGGATAATCCTGAGCACGATTTCAACACAAATCTTGGCAGAAGGTTGGATAGTAACATAGTGCAAGCTTCAGTAGGGTTGAAGACTGCTCTAAATTTTCTTTTATCTGACTATGGTTGCAGCGTAATAGTGATAACCAGACGTTTGTTAAAGTGCAGGGCATTGCTTGAACTTTCAAATATTCATCTTTCTTACAGTTAGTCAACGTTGGATGGACGCTACAGGCACTGAGCAATCTGTGTGGTTGGCTATGATGGAACGTCCCCAAACCTGGTTCGAAGGTCTCATTCGATTGCGTCCAAACTTGGATTAGCCCTCATCCATCGGGCTATCATATCGATGCGTCAGGATCACATTTTCCAGTGCCTAACTTCCTCTGTTCCCATTTAACAATCCCGGATAGTTCATTCTTCGTTACCTATTTTTGTACGCTTTTTTAAATCATTTTGACTGGTGTTAACCGACGACCATGACATACTACTGATGGTTATATAAAACAGAAAAATGCATTTTGTATCTGTCCATAACCCACTTTCTCTTCCTTCTCTTCTTCCACCGTTTCTCTCTTTTTTTCTTTTTTGTTTACAAGCTACCGTTCGGACTACTGAAATCAACTATGCAAGTTTCGTGAATTGCCGTGTCTTTTGCTGTCCCTTTCTATCATCATTCATGGTTTGTATTCTTCTCAGCCCAATGTTTAATGTGGCCGAAGCTGACAAACTTTGTCAGTCTGATTGCAGCCCTTTTTACTGTTGGTAGTCCTATCAATAATATTGTCGTCAATGACACCTTTGTCACACCTAGTGCTCCGTTTCTGCAATCTTATTGGTGGTTTTTGTTAAGTACGGACGTATACTAGTATTAGATCGCTGGAGTCTTTGAAAGCAAGTAGTAGTGAAGAAACTGTGGAGGACGATTCAGTTGGATTATGTGCACTGGTCAACGTTTGATGTGTTTTTGCATGCAACATGAGTGTGGTATAAAACGTTTGGATGAAAGAGGTGGTCAGATTTAACAATGTAGCTTCATACAGTGTAATTGTGGTGTCGGTTTCATTCAAGACTTCTTTCAAAGTCTTCACTTTAATATAGTTTTAAGACTTCTATATTGTCTGGTTGATCTTTAAAGACTGACCCCAACACTTGTGATTTCGGGTAGTGAAAGCAAGAGCTTTAGTCTTTCTTACCCTGTCATCAGCCATCTCTATCAGACAGTGATTGTATTCCACAAATTCACGGACAACAGAATTACAACTCTTACGTGGAGTACTGAGACAAACCGTTGTCTTGTCTGTAGATATAAACAACTTGATATTCACGCCAAAAGGGTTATATACTGCTACCATGATGACGAGGTCTTGAATTGATTTTACGTTTTACACGTTTTCATAACGCAGGACTCTACCGGGCATTATATGCTGAGGCCACCAACAGTTGGGTCAAGCCACGTGGTGGTCAAACAACAACATGGTCACAAGATATGAAAACCTTGACTGCTCCATTGAGCAAAGTGGGTAGGTGTCGTCTGCCTGGCTGGGGTTCTCGTGATCACTCAAACCGCTGGATAGAGACGCTATCCGAGTTGGCGATGTGTCGCAGTCATTGGCGTACCTGTATCCATACCATTTCTAGTTCTTTCAGGATGTTCCACGTCACTGTTGAGGCGAACGGCGGTCCCAGCCACAGTACCTTTTGGTCAGGCTCATGGCTGTTATGATGATGATGATTCTAGCCACGTAGGAATTTTTTGTAGAAATGTACAAAACGTTAAACACAGCCTTTGATATGTTTTACCATTAACGCAAATTTGAATCAACAACAATCGTAACACTCAAAAATGAATGAGGAATACTTTTATGGCGTGCAACTTTGTTATTTCGCCATGAAACTCAGTGTATGATATACCCAATGTTTTCGGTACTGATAATGCTTTTTCATTGTCGATTGGGAGGGTTGAGCTCATTAAGTGACTTAGTCCGAAGATCAGTAATTGACATTTCGTTATTGTGATTGCAAACATCTCAAGCTTGTTATAGCTTCTATCGCAAGAGAGAAGGAAGATATCGGCTTAATGTGATACAAGAATGGCTGGGAGCGAGATTGCCGGGCATTGGAAAAAATTTAAGAAACTACTGTGAACGTATTCTTGAAGAATTTCACTTTATAGTGTATAGCCAAATGATCATGTGAGCAGAAGAGTTTGGCTACGAGTAAATGATTATTTGCTTCGCGGCTTAACTAAGTATTGGAACTGTATACACTTGTACGGTGAGTGCGGGAATTAATCAATGATGTGCCAAAGTCAGCTACTCGGAACCTGATGCGTATAGCGAAAGTTCCGAAGTGATAGCAGATTACTGTCCGATGAACTGCGTTAAATTAACGGAACTTCACTGCAACACCTAGCTGTAATCTTGAAGAACACTTGGGTTCTCAGATTGTATGACTTGGAACACAAACAAACTAGTGCTGCGAGGTTACCGAACGAAATATCGCCCGTCAAACCAAGTAAGTTCGAAGGTCAAATTTAACAGATCGTGACCGAAGGAAGGAAAAAGAAGACATCCTGAACGCGAAAGAAAAGTAATTCAAAAGGTTGAGATAGAATTTTCAAGAAAACTGCAAGTGTACATGGATCACTGGATCAAGCGGTGTTGTCCCAAATGTGATTTTAAGCAGGCGGATCCACAGGGCTAGTGGGGAAGTATTTTTGACAAGTTAATTGGTCTTCGATTATCGTCAACCCTGAGGAGGAATGCGAACGTGTTAAGGCTTTGTCAAAGCTCTCGAACAAAGCTGATTGGCTGGCTAAAAGAAATGCGCCACTGAAAAATCAGATTTTAAATTGAACACCTCCCACACCCAGTCACAGTTCTCATATTCATATAAGCCTTTTGGCCGGTTTACTTCGTAAGGAAGCACAAGACTTGAAGTTTGCTCTCATTAGAGTCTATCATTAGTACATATCTTTGTCCGAGTCAGGATTGACGCTGTGTCCGACTAACTTTTTATGATCAGGTTTCAATCTTTTTGACCACCACACTATTTAGTATCAAGTCCTTTTTTGTTCATACAGAGGGTGAATTAAGAAACGTAATTGAATATAGGAACACTTTAACTCTACCCACAAATCTACTCAGTTTATATCAGAACCGGCTCAGTTCGTAGATATAATGTTTTCCTGAACGAATTCAAGTTCTGTCTTAATAGTGATACCATACACCAAAAGTTGGAACAAAAAGAGATTATAAACCGATACTTGATGGGTCTAGCCATGAAAATGTGTCTGCACCACGTCGTAGAAGATGGAAAATAATCTCCTTTTAATAGGCTTGTTAAGATTGGCCGAACAGAACAGTTTATACCTATGCACATGTTAATTAACATCAAGGTGAATAAACTACAAACTGCAGATGAAAAGTTTGTTCATGTTTCGTTATCTTTCAAAGACAGTGGTTCTGTTAAAATCATTACCAGTAGACCCAGTGCAGCAGTTGGTAAAGCCAGTTACAAAGTTCAGGTAACTTTTCATTTTACTTCCAGTTCAATTTTGCGTCTTCAGGTGCAAGATATATTGAATGTTCAAGTCTCTTTTTATGATTGCTGTTTTGTTTGGTCTTGTGGATCGAGTACTATAGATTATGTAACACGGCGGTTTGCAAACAGTTGGTCAGATTGACCATCGGCGAAGTGGTGAACAGCTGAGTCTCATCAGCACCAGACAGGCAGGAGAATTGATCCCACAACCCGTGAATAAATGACAGATTGTGGTTAACTCACCTGTCCACTAGACCACGAGTCACCAGGATTGTAGAAAGGTGTGTAGATTAGTTTCCATGGCCGTTACCTTAGCTCATCAATTTTAGCCTATATGCAAAAGAAAATGCAACAGCTATGGGGGATAAAACGACGTTTAGCGGAACGTCTTCGAGAATAGCGCCCAATATAGTAAACCTAGAAATCAAAGAGGGTCGGCCTGTGTTGCGGTCTTTGCATATTAAGTCAAATCAAATCATTTGTTCAATCCAGTAAATTTATTCAAACCGATCTATCGAGTCCCTGAGGCGAAATTGAGGCAGGCCAAATGTTACACACTGGCAGTTATAGAGGCTATGAGAGTCCACTTGTGTATACCGTACGTTGCAACCCTTTAGTACTACTGATTCCCAATTAAAAGGTAGAAAATTTTGCATCGTATTCGTGGTGTTCACTTTAAATGGGCATGGAAGTTCTAATGTCTTAATTGTATGACTGTTTTATTTAAGTACTACGCGAAAACTTTGTCTTACATGCATAAAGACAGATCAGACTCAGCAGTATTGTGTGTTCGTCCTTTCATTCAACCCCTCATGTGATAACTAACAGAATACTCATTTAGAAGATATCCATTTGCGAACAATCTGGACTTCGGCTGGATTTGAACCAACGACAGAAACATCATGCCCAAGCGCAGCAAGCGCTCTACCATCTCATTAATACTTAGAAATTCTAGAAAAGTAACTTCACGTATGTCTCGTGTTTCTTATACATCCCCTCCTTATTTGTTAGTAGACAGTTTAAAACTGAACCTATCTACATGAGCTAGGTTAACATAACTATAAGACCGAAATAAATCCTTAAAATCCGTAAATTTATGAACAAATCTAACGGCCAAACACTTTTATCACCAGAGCACACTGAGGGAGGGTCTCTCATGAACAGTTCAAACAACCTTTTGAGTTAAACCCACTCATTATATTTTTCCGAGACAAGGCCAAATCCGAACAAGTTTGGTTAAGCGCTTCGACCACAATCCGGAAGTCTCAAAGAAGTTTACTGATTTACTGTAACTCCACATGAAACGACATAAGGCACAAGTGTAGTTATATCTACGGAATTTTACTTCTTTTGACTAATGACAACTGGACTGATATAATTTGTTACATAAGCAAACGAACATTCCTAGTTCTGAACGTCTGACTATCAGACAATGTAAGTGATAGACGTAATTAAGCTATCTACAGCTGGTAATCTGATATCTCCGTGATCAGGACTTCTCAGTTAGGTTGAAGTTACTGTCTCCATTGAACCAACTGAGTCTGGTTTGAATCAGTAGTGAAGGTTCGGGGATTTAGGTTATTTCAAAATTGAACATCACCCACACTCGATCGCAGTCTTCGCATTCAGATAAGCTTTTCGGCTAGCCCACTTCGAAAGGAAGCACTAGACTCGAGTTTCGCTCTTATTAGAGGCCATTAGTAGTGCATATCCTTGTCCGGATTGGAGTTTGCACTCTGATCCTCGTGCTTGTGAGACTGGCGTGTTAGCCACAACCTTGTATGAACAGTGTTCAGCTTGTCCAATCATTTCGAAAGGAGAATGAATGATTCTGTTCAATGAAGACAGTAACTTCAAACTAACTGAGAAGTCCTGATCACGGGGTTATCGTTTGGATAGAACAGAGTGAATCTGATATCTGTTCCATAACTTGGAATTTGGCGTGTCTCAGATTTAATGCACGGTATAATTATTCACGTCCCACTTTGAATTGGCATTACATTCACCAAGAACTTCTAGATAGCAACCTGCTTCACACATACCAAACATGGAAGACCAGCTCGAACATTTTCAAGTTATATGGTACTCCAAAAGCATAGTACTTTCAACCTACTCTTTAAATCTTGTATTGTATATTTACACTCACTTCAGCGTATTCAACCACATGTGAAAAATAAGCAGTTACTGTCTTAGATGCAGACTGAGTTCCCAGCAAGTTGATCGTCAAAATCGAGCGATTTTTTTAGTGGGAAATTTGCGAAACCTTAAGCCATTGGATATGGAATTACAAGGTGTGTAAATTATAGATTTTTTCCATTGACTGTATATACATGTTTTTGCATCTCTTGTCAACAAATTGATAATTTCTGAAGGATTTGCGGTGTATTAAGTCAAGTCATTGTCGATACAGCAGAAGCCTAGCTTGTAGCACCTGTTGAGGACGAGGAGCTAAATATATCAGACAGTACGATGTTTCACTAAGATCGCCAAGTTGCCAAAGACAATGTTGCAAATGTTTGTACTGACAGTTGGCTAAACTCCCCCAGAGTTACAGGACCTATTCTGAAACCGTATGGCGTGTCACACACGTTGACTAATTTCTCCTTTTGTATGGCAGATTCCAAGCGGCGATTTCCGTCAGCTTCTTCGGTTAATAAGCATCTACTTAATGACGTCATTTGCAGATTTACTTTTTTTATATAATCATAATCTTACATACATGTGGATATAACAACCTTGAGAATATTTTCAAACACTATTGAAATCCATGTTCGTTCAACACTGTCTGCTTCTGAATTCTTTCACCTAGTTAAAAATACCCATTTAAAAGAGGATACCGGAAATTGTTCACCATGTAAAGTCTCGTAGAAACTGTTCAGACTAGGTTACATCTTAACCAGTGAGAAGTGCATGATCACTGATCTAAGATCTAACCATTCTGTCGACAATACTGGTCAGTCATCAATAGTGCTGGAAATGTTAAATGGACGCTGCCGACGAACTGAGTCAGCCAAACAGTGAGCATGATCTGTGTCGCAGCTGAATTTCATATTCAGTTCACATCCCCGGTTCTCTAGTTTGTTTTACATCCGGGACCACCAACCGCATGGGTTGAGGCACGATTAGACACAGTCGACCAGCTGTTCCATCCTTGTCCACCCGGCGGAAAGTGAGCTGCCGGCGTACACTGATGAAACTACTCGAATGATCTATTATATGTCAGATATCCCATCAAAGGCCATCCAAAAGAGAATATTCTGTACTGTTTAAAACATCGTAATCAGTTTTCTTGACCCAACATCATATCATCGGGAGTGATTTGTTCAGGGGTTGCATCAACCCTGACTTCAAATTAAGAGAATCCGCAGGGGAAATTACGTGGTTAAGTTAATGAACAAGAGTGACGAAATGGATCAATCAAGTCGTTAACAGCTAATTAACCAATAGCCTAATGCAGCTGTAATAAGTCAGATCAACAGTCCCATCTAACTCTGTCACCTCATTATATAACTGTACCAGCCTGAAAAATAATTACGGTCGCCTAATTGTTCTGTCCGATTATATGCCTTTTTGAGGAAAACGAACACTCTATTGCTTTGTTCGACAACATTTTATCGGAGCCCTTTTGTCACATCGTTTTTAACAGTAGACCCTGTCTTTCTGAAAGTATATTCATGTAATTAATTCGATATAATTACTCACTTTGATAATAAAAAGAGATGGCATTATGATATTTTGTACAATTGATTTATTCCGATCGAATTCGTGTTGATTGGTGCAGTTAATGCAATTGACCAAACTTAGTCTATCAGAATTGAGTTCGCAGTCTAGAAGCATGCATACGTAACGAGTGCACCAGACCTATTCCTAAATTTGTTCAACTCTTCTCACTTTTAGACCTATCAGTACGTGTGATAGGTGGGTATAGTCTATGGTTGTTCAAATGCATACAGTGAAAAATTCGTCTTTGATGGCAGCTTGGCAGGGGATGTCCAGTTGATGCAGGATTTCTTTTCGGTACTTCATCTGACAGAATCTTGGAAGGCTGGTGTATATCAATGTTATTTTAGTTTATATGGCTAGTTGATGAGGCCACTTGAACCGTTTGAATCTGTAGTTGAGGTCACGATCAGAAGAATGAACTTTTGAACATGTAAATGCTCTGTAAGTTCAATCTTCGTAGTGGGTTGTAACAAAGTACTGCTCAACTGTTTCCATATTAAAGTTGGCCTCACGATGCTGAAGTTCATGCACCTTCAGAGACGATCTGAGGCTGATGGTGGTTGTAACCGGTAGTTTTCCGGTGACTTTCTACCTGCGTCTGAAAAACAAAGTGACAGCTGACGCTATGTTTAGTTAAGTATGTATTAGTGTGTTGCTTCTTTCAGCTGACAAACACCTAAATCTGGTCAGAAAATCAACTTTTGATAGTGTACCAACCTTTGAACTTCCGTTTTTTAAGTCCTGTTGAGTGTTGTAAAATATGTCTGTGCTGAGGTTCCTTTGTATCTATCTAGCTGGCTCGGAAATAAGCCGACTGAGGTTCTGTGTGAAGGAGCTTTGGATATCCACATGTTTCGAACAGACACAGACGGACATATTTTCAGTTATATTGCTAGTCTGTTGTTGTGAGCTTGTTGGGATCTTCAGATGAGGACTTTACTTATGTTACTGTACATGATCTTCTGATGGTTTCATTCTGGCTTTATCCTACTCCAAGAGGATTACTCCGATATTCGGCAACAAACTTCTTGAGAGTGTTGTTGGAGTTCCGTTCTATAGTTTTTAAAAAACTTGCTGTGATGCCAGCACCCTTTCGTGACTTATACGCACAAACAAACATGTCATTTGAATTAATCATCACAGGGGATCTGGCATTTGATTCGTTCGCATGAAAGACTAAAGCTTTTGCCTAATATACTATCATAATCTCTTTCAGTCTTGACCAGTTTGATCTGGTCAAGACTGCTGAGCAATGGGAACTTATCTGGATACTTCTCAGTCAGCTATCTAAGGTTTCGTTTAACGGCGAAAGCAATGGACATACCCAGGAAAAGAGTATTAATGCATCTTCTTTTGCCCGTGTGTCTCAACCCTACAGAGAGGCAGTTTTATTTGAGACACATTTTCGTATCATTCGAACAAAGTCTCGAAGATCAAACATAAATAAATTCGGTATGGCTGTTCCACTTCGACCCATAAATTTTGACGACTTTTTGAAATGAATCAGTTATGAGAGGTTGGAATTTGAATCATTGCCTCATGACCTTAGTCGTCTTTCAATTTAAAGTTTTATTTTGAGCTTGCTCCCACTGCATTTCTGCTTAAAATTTTCTTCTTGAAAATAGATTTTCTCACTTCCGTCTATTAAATTCTCGCTAAATGAAACGACAAGTTTTGAGATTAGTCTGCTATCCTCCAAGGAAATCTCGGTTAACATCTATTGGATGAGAACTGCATTGATTGGATTCTACAACC
>JTDE01000401.1:45831-60489 GCA_014338405.1 Paragonimus skrjabini miyazakii
ATTGATAAATACGATTTGAATTGGAGGAACGTGCGCCATCTAATGGTTTATTCAGAACCGTGGTTGGTATTCTCGTTGGGTAAATGTGGACAACACTAGATAAATTGCGAGTCATTTGCATTGCAAACTACTGAAACTGGCGTCGCCGCCCCCAAATTCTCCGACTGATTTATTCTATTTGTAAAAGATGAATATTCGCTCAAGTGTAGGTCGAGGATTGTTTAGAAAATCTGACGTTCCCCGATTCCCCTAGTTCATTTCACAACACCCTCTTGAAGCATTTTTCGCCTGGCCGTGTTCAGTCAGTCACCCATAAAATCAGTTGGAGAGATGAATTCCATACTTCACTGAAGAAACAAAATCAAAATATCGGTCAGTCCACATTACAAATTCGAACCCAAGCTGTACGGCTCAATTTTGATTATTACGGACAACCTAAATCAGGCCACACTGATTTGTTGCAGAAATCAATTAACCAGGTCTTCGTCTAAAGTTAGCACTACTTCACGAACCATCTTTCTAATCTTTCGGATACCTATGCAAACAATTTCAGCATGTTCAAGCTGCTGTGAAAGAGGAACCAGTAGCGTTGTATAATGGTGATAGCCAGGCACATAAATAATAACGACAACTCCAACAGTATCGATTGAACCATTTTATTCTAACGAACAATGATCATAAACATTTCCGACTTGGGTGATCATTTTGTAATTTCAAATACCACATTCAAAGCGTACACCACGGTTCAACGACCTGTCTAGTTCACAACGTTTCCGATGAGTAAAATGTTATCTAATTTTCGCTTAACTGCTCTTATGTCAACGCTGTTAATTTTCCCGATTGTACGCGCTATTTTACATAAAATGCCATCATTAAAGGTTGCCCCACGTACTTCTTCGGTGTTGACACAGGTAGCGTTTAATTTTTCCACTGCAGTTAGTTGTCTTAGGGAACTTGTGTTTTTGTTTGTTTAGAGTCCTTATACGTTTCCGGTGAGGTGTTACTGCGCACGCTTCATCTGCTGGTAATCGTTAACCGTCGATTACGAACGAGCACTCCACCATTGACAGATGTTTATCATTTGTTGTCCAATGTGGTCCAAACATTAAATGTTTGAAGTGTCATCATCATCACAGACAGCAATACATCAGTGGATCACACTGATGCTTAACTGCCACACAACCACGAAGGGAAAAGAAAAGAAACTGTATGAAAAGAGAGTGGAAAAAGAAAAGGAGGAGAATGGACCTAACTACTAAAAATAGCTACGTCTACGTTCAAACATACAACATCAAAGTGCCTACACCTTGCAAACAAACAACCAAGCTGTAAGTGAAAGTAAGGCGTCATCAGAAAGACATCTTCTTTATGACTTTCACTGCCTCGCGTCATTAAGTGCACTCACTTCACAGACAACTCGGCCAAACAACGACAACATTCACGCCACTGAGCTCGGTTAGCCGCCATCTCACCTAACGTCTCAAGCCACCGACTCTCTGAGTCGCGAGAGCTCCAGCCCGGAAGACGAACCCAATCTACAGTAGCCAACCCCTTCGTAAACGATTTTATTTGTTTACGCCAGGTCATTTGTCCACCTCGCACCTTACGTCAATCGGCCGTAGCGTCGGCAAACAGTGCTCGGTGTGGCAAACGATTAGCTGGCATCCTTAGTACATGATCTAACCATCTAAGTCTGTGCAAATGTGGTGAGTGAATAAAAGAACTCGTTTGGCAATCAATACCAAACACCTGTTTTCTAACCTCATCGTTGCTTACATGCTGGTGCCACCCGAAGTGTATGAAGATTTTGGGTGCTTCTAGTTTTCTGATCCAAACTCTCTAGCCTGATTCTTCAATAATCTAAGGTATCAGGTATTATGCACGTAAGATTTACCAATCTTGATGAAAATGGTCCATTCGTTTTTTGACGAATCGAACTGTCCCATCATTGGTTTACGTCAACCGGTTAGTAAAGCTGAAGAAACCGGCTAACGAAAGTGAGTTGACTCCGTTATATGTTTCACCCATGTTCGTAACTACTCCGCTGAAACATCACGAGGAAAGTTCTGTGCTACGATAACTGTCGTATTAAGCTAAACAATTTTACACCACAAGGCCAGTTTATTTCTTTTGAGCTGGAAAACATTTCTTCAGTAGCTCCATGTTCATCAAACCTGGATTTGAAAGATATCCATTTTCAAACAACACTTATCGATTAATGCAGTGACTTCGGCAAGATGAATACGACATGTTGCAACGAAACACTTCGAATTCACTGACTAGAGTGCTATTTTTTAAGAAAGTATGTAGTTGATTACTGCTAAGCTGGCAGATGATGCTTTTTATCGGGATGATATTACTCACACTCCAAAAAAGAATGTTTATCAATAATTTTGCTTGAAGGAATTCGAGTGCAAGATGTTGGCATTAATTCTTCTTAGTGTACAATTCTGCGGATCCAAATGATCGTGCCTCGACTGTATTATCCAATTCCGATCAAATGCTACCATTCAGTAAAGTGTTCATGAACTTCGACTGCTTGTAACAGCATTCTAACGTTAAGCCAGGTTACAATGTTTTACGAATAAGACCACATTACTGTTTCATCTTCAATTTCAGAGGAATTTTCTCTGAACTAAGCTGCATGAACGGGCAATTCAATGTTTTTGTTTTTCTTCTAACCACTAAAGCTGTCGCGTCTTTTTTTCCAAAATTACCATCAACCGAGATCGCACGTGCATCATTCAATGGCAATAGAGTAGAACTAGAACACGATGGTCATCTTGTTTTGTGCATTTCCGGATGTACCATTTCAGTTGAATGCTGCTGTCTGTATGTCAGAAATAATGGTGAAATTGATAGTGCAGATTGATGGTTAAGGAATACAATCGTTAGCCGAGTTTCGTATCTAGATTGCAAACAGTTCCTGAACAAACAGGATGATATTATCAGCATGAGGTTTTCGGTGTATGTGTTTAAGTAAGGAAGTTGGCAGACCTTGATGGATGCCTGCTCTTAGATGCAGAAGCGAGTGTGCCTTTTGACCTGAATTCTGATTGCCGATAAATATGACATGAGTCAAAAAAATACATCAACTACCGAATCAGCATACTTGTGAGGCAAGAAGCAACGTGGAAACGGTATCTTGCAGAGTTTGTCCACTGGAACTCAAGGTACTGGATAACACGGCTGGCGATGAGGGGCTACGTTTCTCCAGAGTGGGCGTCACTACACCATTCCTGTAGACAGGCACCATAATAAACATGCCTCCACTGCAGTGCACATATATCCGCGGTTTAGGCAAGTCAGGTGTGTTCAGGATGGACTCGATTGACAGTCCAGCTGATGCCGCCCTCTGATCATCATGCCTCTCGCAAAGGAATCCGAATCTAGGAAGAGAAGAAATCAAAATGACGAGAGACATTCCCGGATAAAACTGAAATTTGCAAGATGAGATGTTACTCGAACAAACAATGCAAAGTAACTACCTGTCTGTGTCTTGTTAATGAATCCCATGCCAGATTACACCATGTTCTCAGGACCACACCTACTGCTTGAAATCTCTTAATAAAAGTCAACATTCGATGATCGATTACACATTCTATTCCAGAACAATCAAACGATGAGAGCATAGCTATGAACTAGACTTATAACCGGTGTATCGTGATCCGCAGCTGTAGGATCCGATAATCGAACATCATATCTTGCCATCAAAAGTTCCACAACCAGAACAAAACCAGGTCGTAGCCATGTGCTCGAGTACTCGATAATCCATCAGGTCTTCACTTAACTGAATGTCAAGACGAAAGTTTCATTGATGACAACTGAGCAGTAATTCTAGTAACAAGCACAATTGTGGAGGGCTGTCAGGCAGGAAGTGCGAGCATTCCAACTCTCGGCTGAATATCTCAACACAGAAGAGAGGTGCGTTCAAAAACCCACAGCGAGCGGATGGAGGACGGCGTGGGCGACCGGACGAGTCATCGTTCGACCGGATCGGACCAATGGGCGAGACATGGCAGTCAAAATAGGATGGATGACCAAATCGGAGGGGTGATTATTCCAACATTCGCAGGAATATCTCCACACGGTCGTGGAGTACGGTCAAAACCCAAGGTGGATAGACGGAGGACAACATGAGCGACCGGACGAGCCATTGCTCAATGGAATCGGATCAACGGATGAGGAATAGCAGGCGGAAAATCCCCGGATAGAAGACGCCGATCACACATAAAACCGCGCGGAAGTGTACACGACGTTTGAACGGAAACCGGGGGGTGTTGTAGAGTGGAATTGTGATTCAAAATCGCGAGCGCGCGTGTGGCATCGTAACTAGCGTGTTGGACAACAGAAATTGTACTTCATTGGACGCCTCTTCGCTACACAATGTCTTCACATTAGTTTCCATGGTCATATACGATAACATGCGTGCATAAATAACTAGTCTGAATCAGTTGTGTTACAATAACTCACAGTTGTAGTACTAGGTCTATCGGACGCACATTAGTGAATATGGTCCGACGTGTCTCAATAAAAACATCGCCTGATTCGGCATTAGTGCGACTTCAGAGCACCTGGCAGACGGAAGAGTTTATAAATATTTTAATGTACTCCTGCCGGGTTTAACAATGGTACAGATACTCGTGGCTGTAGTGATCATCATTCGCGTTTCGAAAAAGAAGTTGTGAAAATAATGAGAATTCACCAAACCCGTATGCTTACTGTGGACAGGAGTAATGCAACCGAGTCGTTACATTTGTAGTAGAGTTAACAAAAAGCTTATTTTTTCACCCCTCGGTCTTAGTAAACGCATTATTGATGACTTTGGCAGTTGTGTTACTGCTTATTCATATTCCACCTACCCGTATTTATGACCTAATTCGTCAGTCACCACTGCGCAACAGTTTACTGGTTATTGTTTCTGCTACTTACACTAGTCGACCGGAATTTTGTACGCCACCGTGAGACACAAAAGGGACAATCCCGTGCGAGCTATGACACATTAAATTCACTCAATGGGGTTATTCTACAATTGCAACACTAAAAACTGAACCGTGTTGTATATAAAACAAAACGTATCGCCAGAATCAGTCGAAAACAAACACGTATGATTGTGTTGGCATCCAACCAAAAACGCGATAGGCGGGGTTTTGCATACAGGGCATTCGAATCGGACAGGCTGTCAGTCAACTGTTTGCTTCGATTATCCCGTCAGAGAATGGTCGGTGAATCACCCTACCCATTCTTGACTTGAGCTTAGGGTAGGCTTTAAATGGCACCCAACAGAAACACTTTGAAGTTAGCGGGCATGTACACATTCATCAAAAAGAAAGCACGTTGCCGTGTGACAATATAAACAACGATGACAATTAAAAGATACTTGGATGATTTCAATTGATGTGTATGTGTGTCCCGAAGAGCAGAACACACCATTAAATTCAATGTGAAACGGTGCGCATTAAAGACCATTAACATTTGGCCGCAGCTTTCACCACTGGGTAAAAAAAATAACCGGATTCAAGGTTCGTTTACTAAAAAATTCGTTTTTCTTGGTCTACAGCATTAGTTCCTGCATTATTGATTCCTCAACCTCTTCTCATTTAACACGTATTCAGCGAACACAAATATCCGACTAGCGATAACTGAACACAGTTAACGAAATACATGCATGTCCAAAGATCCATGCAGTAGATGAGCTCGGTATAACCATGTCAGCAAACGTTTAGTTCGAGAATGAGAGAAAACGGTAGGCAACTATACTGAAGGCAGCGACACTGGTATGTATGCATGAGTGGAATCAAGATAAAGGAACTAAAATGAAGATTCTGAGTAGAAAAGGAATTGATAGACGATGCGAGGTAGTAAGTGAAGGGGAATTAAGAGTTCAGTAGTTGATATCCGAACGGAAAAAATGTGAGGAATAGGTTAAAGTTGTCAAAATTCAGTTCAGTAGAATAGAATCAGAGAAAGAATATACAAAGAAAGGAAATGCATAAGTATAAGGGATAAATTGATTGAAAGCTCACCCAACAGCTGCACACAATAGCCTGCTATGAATACAATCAAACAAAAATGAGCAAACAGGCTGCGTCTCCGGGCATATGAGCTCGAACAGGCACTGAGCAGATGAACTGTGGAGAACCGACCAGTTTGGAACCGCACGGCTCATAATAACAGATAACAACATTCACCCATATCAAATATACACCAAGCTCTATGTACTACATCATCGCGACACCCCTACACACGGTTGGCGGCATCCGGTTCGGATTAGCCTGTCACTGTAACCGAAGCCAAAGGACGCCTATGCTTAATCATCATCACCGCAAGTGGCTTGCGCTGCACCATTTGCGGTTCCACTCACACGCCACGCATGCAGTGTAAACTCGAAGGAATTAGATCAGAAAGTGTGTGAGTGAAGCCTTTGTGTGCAGCCGGCCAATACTGTTTAACCAATCCATAGGCTAGCTCCAAAATGAAACCCCTGTCTTTCGAGAAATAAACAGACAGACTGCAATGGTAAGATCCACACTGGAAAGAAATGTGTTGAAAATATGACGCAAGAAGCATTTCATTATAGGAGTACATGTTAGTGCACTCTAGAGAGGATATGGAGTGAAATCAAAATGCAAGGTCAGACTGGAAAGAAAACAGAGAAAACATTCAGTACACAGTACACCAACAATGCTGGAGAAAAGGAAAGACAGACAACCAGATTTCTGAAAATGGAAGCGGGTGAGTTGTAAACGACGATAGTCGTTGGTTAATGTGAACGAGAAAAATATGGATATAACTGATATAACCTGCACACGAACACACACCAGAGAGGGCCTATGGTGATTAGTCCGAAAGTCACTTGAAAAAAATCCACACATGCAGACAATTCAAAGAACTTTTGTCACTTTCTCCTGTTCAACTTCCTATTATCCTCCTCCAGAGCCGTAACAACATCTCCCGGCTGGAACCATCGGGTCTCAGCCCAACACTGAACGTCAATCCGCATGATTACGGCTAACAATCCCATCATATGAAAATGTTCAGTCACATTCACTTGTGAACAGTGCTTGCAGTCGCGAAATACCAGCACTACTCACGAACAAATGTGATGACTTTGAACCGATGTAATAAAAAAAACCCACCAACATATGCCCGCTGGATCGGAAAGGGAGGAGCCCCATAATAAGATCAAAATGTATACTGCAGTAAATACTTTCAAATAAGTAATGAGAAGTAGTTTTTTGAGTCAACTTACTAAAATTTATGTATGGATCATATGTGAAAAACGAAAGTGGTAAACACGTTCTTCCCAGTTGGCAGCTAAAGTCCAGTGAATATATACATGGAGTAGAAAGTCAGTTGACCAACCGAAGCTGACGATCTAGGAAAGAATGCTTAGAAACCTATCCAACATCGATTAGGGGACAATGAGGAGCCATATATGCAATGGTATGCCGTGACCGAACGTATTTTGAGATAAGAAAATCCTTATGCGCCAAAAAGCTAGATATTCAACACTGCAGCGACAGAAGGGTGGGAGCGAAGTACATTTGAAAAGTGATCATAAGTAAAATTCGATGAACTAACAAAAGTACTACGTGGGGATTTTGTGAAATGGTCTAATACAACCTAGAAAAAAGATAACAGGTCGAATTTAAACACAACAAGGCTGTAGGGAATTCAGTGGTTTACCAGGAACGGCTAGCGCTGATCAAGAGAAAAGGGCCCTTCTCTTTTGCGACAATACCGACCATACTTTACAAAAATAACCTCTTAAGAATTGCAACACTTGGATACTACTTTATCTCATTCTCCGTACTGATCGGATCTACCACAAATTAATTGTCACTTTCCGCTCTTTTAACATGTTAATTGAGGGGAACACTCTAGAGAACAAAAAGATCTTGAAAATGGCTCCGAGATGGTTTTGACATCTGAAGACGTAACAGTTTAAAGAAACGAGATTAGTACACTTGTATCACATTGGTGGACGTTCATAGTTCGTATTCAAATCTTGAAGTTCGACCGGGTCGCACTCTTTTAAAATATATTAATCAAAAGTGCAGAATCTATCAAGATGGCTACAGTGAACGAGGTAAGGACAACAGAACAATTTTTGTCAGTATTGTGCACTACTGAAAAACGCCTTAAAGTAGTGAGGTGAGGATAGGAAATGGCGGAAATCAACAAGAAAGCATCAAGAATACGACCGAAAATAGTTCACATGAGACATTCTGCCAGAAAACTAACACTGTATTACCAAAAGCTGATGTGTGGACCAACACAGAGTACCAATAAGTTCACTCAGTTGTAACTGGATCACCGTTTGTATACCTCGGATCGGTTTGCCCAAATAAAAAATCTCTATGACCCCTTTCATATAAACCAAAAAAGGACCCACAATAAAATACGAGACGAGTTCTATCTCTACTCATCAAACAGCGAGATAGGTCACCTTCAGTCATGTAGCAAGCCAACTAGTGAATGGAACGGCGTCGGAATATAAAAGTTCTTTATTATGGTGGAACGTTGTGACCGCAAAAGATGTCTGGTCAGCAAAGTTGTTTATTACACGAACTCCCGTACAAGTTATGGTAAAACATGGGACTACGAACACGTACACTCATTTGCACGGCTGACGTGCATTCACATACATTGGGTACGTTGTCATTTGCCATGGCAGCACTTCCCGCATAATGTGCACACGTTATTCCGGTCCGTCGTTTTCCTGGTGTTAATGCTTGCCTTTTAGATCCTAAATGTCGCTTGTGATCAGTATAATATTCACAAACGAGACTGCTTTTTTTACAACACGGAACACGTAGCAAAAAATGAAACGGAAAAAGCGCCCATACAAATTAATACATGCAGAGTAGTACATATTTGACACTCGTAAGCATTTGAACAGTAAAGTCACACGGTCAACCAAATAGTACTTGCGGTTATACGCAACCCCGACCAACATCCGTTCCGATATTCCAAGTGTCAAGATAATGAGGTTATCACTGAGTAAACATGTTACTTCTAGGGTGACACGCTTCAAATTTTCAGATTGATCTACAATCCGAATGGAAATAACTATAACGTACCACTGTATTACAAACAACAGCACGACACTACATAAATTAAAACCCGAATAACATCTGATGGATTACAAAACTACCAGACCAGATTCAATGTTGAACAGACTGGTTGAAGTGGATATTCGCAATCTATTTTTTTTGTTCAGCAGATGATAATCCTGTAAATATGGTGATCCAGCACAAACAGACACTGTTGAACAGGGAACCCAGAAGCGATTGAAAAAACGGATCAGCGCTAGGTAAGTAAACGTTCAGAACCACTAGCATAACACGAGAGTAAAAGCTAACAATACTCCGGGTCACTAGGTAAGTGTCGAAGCAATCAAAGCATTTGTCAGATCTGGGTGGACGTCAGCGAAAGTTGTTGATCCAAAAAGAATTAACCGAGGTACACACGAAATAACATATTTCGAAAATAGTGGTACTCGTGAAGTATTTTTTTCAGTAGACATTATTTCGAATACTTTACAAAGCGTTTACAGTTTTAGACGTAACAATATTTAAAAAGCACAACATTGTAAACCAGAAAACTTATCGACTCTACGCGGCCCTGCCTTTACGTGTATAAACCGTAGGTAATTGTACACTTGTATTACATTTGAAAGAGCCGACAATACATTCGATTCAATGACAGCAGAACTGCCTCCTGATAAACAGGGTGACAGAGTTTGTGAAGGCCGTTAGCAAAGGTCTGAAAATTCACTCAAATAAATGTGACAGGATGATTACACGGTTTCGATATTGAACAGATCCTTTTGAGATGGCAGAGCATACGGAAGAGACAGGGCTAGTTCACCGGTTTGTGAGAGAACCACGTAAACAACAAACAAACACTGTACGTATGCCCGTGGGCTCGAATACACACAGACACATCTGGTCTATGGCAACTTAGAGACGAGCGCACTCTCGCGTGATGCAATTACACGCACCCTTTTCAGTGGCGACGAGATAGTGAAGGTGGGCAAACTGCGACAATGATAACAACATCGTCAACCACGTGCAAAAGACTCACTTCAGTGATTTGGTAATGTTGTCAAAACAAGGAACAACAGAGTGCATTAAAACGAGCTATGTTCCAAAGCCCGTGACTGGGTGGGTAGTGGAAGCAGGAGAGTAAAAACGGGAGGGTTTGGTGACGGAAAAGATGGGAATGGGGTGTGTGTGCTACAACTTAAACTCCCGAACGCGACTAGCGACCAAACCAAACAAACTTGATCAACTTGAATGCAGAGGAAAATACAGTGATGCCACTTCTTGGTCTGTCCGAATAGTTCAACTGATGAAACAAATTCAAAACTCTTGTGATTTGATCAAATCAAGGTTAGCTGGAAAATGAGGCAGTGTAAAGTTTTTCTGTCTGAAACCTTAATCCGGTCTCATCCAATGAAGTCATTCCCTCCCATCCTGACTGATTCGCACGGAAACAATTTCTGATAAATGCGCGTACAAGTTTGAATACAACATTTGATGAGCAGAAAGACGTGCCAATTGCGATGAGCAGAGGGGGAGGGAAATAAATCAAAATTGAACATCTTCACGCTGGCTCACAATGTGGAAAACAAATGCGAAACATAAAATAGACTTCAAAAACATAGGCACATATACAGAAAACAGGAACGAAAACAATCGAATTAATGTACGACGATAATCAACAGGGAGGATGTCTGCTTTCATCATTACGATAATTCATAAGTGGACCACGAAATATACAGAGATTGCAACAGAAAGAAAGCACCATTAGAAACGTTCGGGTTGATTAGATTTACAAATTAAGGGGTGTCAGTAGGATTGTGCTTCACAAACTTTAAGCCCGGGAGATTTTCTACACTCCAAAAATCAAGCAGATCGTTCAACAGCTCAGACTACCAGCAAACCTGTCGAGAAGGTAGATATGTGAAGTAAAGAGGATTCTTATACTGCGACCACCTTGAAAGCTGAGATACAAACGAAATATGGGGAATACAATCTAGAATTCAACATCTTCTCATATCTTACAAAATCTAATATATTACCAAACAAACTGTCCTATCAAATAGTGATCTTTGGTCAATTTTCTAAAGAAAACAACTAGAAGACAAATCGGTGAGACAAAAGAAAAGCTCACAAAGACCGAGTAAAAATGATTCGAGAAAACGCAAACATTCCGATAAAGACAAGTAAACAAAAAAAACCCAACTACACAGCCTTATACCTGACAATTAAACGTCATACAAGAAGCAACCTTCCGATGTGTCTAACTCAGATCATTCAACTATGTGGTACGGAACACGGGGCAACCAGTAGGAAAGGCAAATTACGGAAAGTATGTAGTTCGCAGAAATTGACTCTGAAAATATGAAATTGTCAAACACATAAAAGTTCCATTTTCTCAATTATACCTACTATCTCAACTCCGATTTAGAAATCCCGCCAAAAAAATGATAATCTTAATGTAGTTGTACGAATATCATCATTTGAATAGTACCCCCAAACCAGAATATAGAGGCTGAACGAAGCAAATGGTGAGTAATCAACGTGCCTGCGGGATATGGGGATAATACGACTGATGATCTTATTGCCACTAATCAGTAACCTGACAATCACTTACATCGGTAGCTATACATCCATGGTTCATTCGGATAATTTCATATCACCGTGAAAAAACGGCCCAATTTTCAAAATAGAGGAGGTGGGGCGTGGTAGGATGTCATTCATAAAGCTTGTACAATACTCATGACAAACTTTGAAAACTGAGACATAAATGTGATATAGCTATGAAACAGGTAGGATATCAGTTCAGTATGTACAGGGACCATAGTTAAAACAACGTACAGACTCGCTCTAAATGCTTCTAGCCTAATTGAAATACAAACATCAGCGGACCGACTTGACTGTCGAAGCACCGAAATAGTCACATTAGTTACAGTATAAATTCAAAGAAGTCCATCAACAGAACATGAGTACGCGAGAGAACAGAGTGAAGGAATAAGAAGCGATGATGCCCAAATTAATTATAGTAACAAAAGAATTTTTCAAGCTGTGACTCCAGTACAAGGAACTGGCACAACTTAAAAAGATATGGAAACTGTGAACATGTTCAGATGATAGTCGAAACACGGAAGCAAACAAGTTGCTCCGGCGTACGATGATGAAACGTAACAAAAGAACATCAATCTCAAACCTAAGTTCACAGTAGGTGAAAGAAACAAAGCGAATAAACTCGTACAAAAAATGTGTGCACATGATACACATACGATTTGCATATTAAAGGACTACCGATGTTACCATGGTGAGCAAACGGGATTTTGTTTAGAAAGAAACGACTCCATTTAGCTCGGTTAGACGTTGAACTGGAAAACAAAGCTAAAGTTTTGCCAACGAACAACAAGAAGTTCAAAAATTAATAAACATGAACACTTGCTCATACAATTCAAATAAAGAAAACACCAGTTTAGTTCACAAAACAGTGACTTAAATCATCAGATACATAATCATGATCACCACCATACATCAAAACATCAGTGGTTCACAATGATGCTTAACTTCCCGGAAGACGAACCCGATCTACATTAGCCAACCCCTTCGTGAACGATTTACTTGTTTACACCAGGTCATCATTTGTCCACCTCGCACCTTACGCCAGTCGGCCGCAGCGTTGGAAAACAGTGCTCGGTGTGGTAAACGATTAGTTGGCATCCTTAGTACATGATATAAACACCAAAATCTGTGCAGATGTAAGAATTGAACAAAAGAGTTCGTTTGACAATCACCACCAAATGCGCGCTTGCTAGCCTCCTCGTTGGTGCCACCCTATACGAACAATCGAACGCAGACACCAGTGGTCAAATATCAGAAGACGGTTGACGTCGTCTATCCTAAGCGGCCATGTTTCGCTACCGTAAAGTAACATAGCCCTCAGTGTTGCCTTATATACGCGACTTCCAAGCATCAGAAAGATACCTCTGTCGCCAGAGGTGTCCCAGATTAGCGAACACCACCCCAACCTTAGAGATACGCGCCTCTATTTCATTCTCTGCACTACAACAGCCGCTATTACAGCTTCCCAGGTACACAGACCGGTCAACAACCCCCATGATTTCATTATTTGACGATTAATCTACGTAATCACAGCAATCTTAGCAGAAATATTCTTTAGCGTTGGTTGTGCTACTTGGAAATTATCAAACAACAACACCTAATCATCGGCATAATCAAGGATCTACGCCGGCATTCTGTGATTGTCGGTGACAATCCTGTATTACTTCGTCTACCACAAAATTAAACAAAAATGATGAAGATGGACAGCCTTGAAGAACGCCGCTCCTAGTGCTGAAAGTGTCAGACAGTTTACCGGAAACCCTAACCTGGGCTGAAGTATGGAAGTAAAGCGCCGACAGTATATTCACATACTTGGTCGGTGAAACCTTGCGTTAAAGCGACTAAAAAAGTGTAGATCGATCTACCGAATCGGGCGCACATTTATAGTCGAGAAATGCGGCAGATACATAAACACAAATAAGACCAGTTTTAAACTAGTTGGCGCTGATTTCGTCAGCTAATGGGACGTGCAAAAATCCTTATAAGTGAAATTTCCCTGTGTATGTGTCGTGGACTGCGGAATCAGATTTTGAAACCACTAAGATACTAAGCTTCATTAAGCACACTTTCCGGTGCAGGTTATTGCGGAGCATTGTTACACAAGAGAGCGGAAGTGAGCACCGTTCACATTTGCTTTTAGTCATCACAGTCAAACAGATGTTTTCGTCAGTTTCTGAGCTCACTTTTCGCTATTGTTCGAGCTTATCAGTAAGCATATCCTTGAAATGATCAGCATTTGAAAACCGATGCACTTCATAGACTTGCAAACCGTGTTTCCTAATATGCGATTGATTTCACACCAAGCATGAACAAATTATCCCATGCAAACCGTCAACCACACCTGCCTATGAGTAGTGTTCAGATCACTCGATCGTTTCCAAGTGAGAAATAGTAACTGTTTATGACAATCCATTTTTTCGATTGGATGAAAATTTATCAAAAATGCATCAGATTAGACAGTGGGGTTTCGTACGAGTGCTCAGGAAATGAACAAACTGACAAGCCTATTGCATCAAACAGTGTTAGGCATGAGAGACACAACAGTGCAAAATAGGTATCTCCCAGAGTTCCACCCGTACTATGACTGTCAAGTATCTGTCAAAACGGTAACAGATAAGAACCAAAGTGAAAAGAAACAAGAATTTCGCTCGAAGGCAGACTGAGACTATGGAGACGAACGCTGAACACATTGGGTAAGATTACAGACAACAGACCCAAACGTGACAGATTGCCGAAAACCGAAATGAATCTTGGCAGAGCGTTTCAAATTATCCCTAAACTTGTGTTACTTGTAAATTAACGACCAAAATCCTAATGGCTACCTACAGAGGTTGTTGAGTACTATCTCTACTAGGCGCATTTGGTCGAGAAAGTCACGACATCAACAGGCTTGCTGCGTTTGACCATCGTTGTCTTCGTGAATTGGCTCATATTAAGTGGACTGATCGTGTGAGCAATGTGGCAGTTCGCCGGCGCGTATTCCGGAACGCTCGGGATGCGC
>JTDE01000401.1:61378-72552 GCA_014338405.1 Paragonimus skrjabini miyazakii
TAAATATATATATATATGGTAAGACAAGTTGTAACTAACAAATGACTAACTTACTTGAAGACCAAATGTTCTTGAAACAAGCGAAGCAGATACAACTGTTGGACAGATGTGTAACCTGAAAAGCGTGCATCAAGAAGAGTGTTAGTAAAGCCCGGGAAGGTTTGGACAAATGGACTCGTGGAAGACAATCTAGTGAATATTATGGATGGTTGCTCTTAAACGATCATCTTACAAATGATCAGATCTGTTATTTGTTCACATAATGTACACATATGTAAGTTTGCCGAACCTATTATAACCCATCAGGCATAAATAAAACGATAACTGAAAAAAAACAGAGGGCGACAGACGAAAATGCTTTATTAAAAACACATGGTCTTACAACGGGAGCATGACTAGCTCTAAATGCAATCTGACAATGCGATCAAGTGCAGACGAATACTGTTTTCAGAGCTCTAGCCGAGAAACAACATGCTAAACAAAGTCAAATCGTCAGTCTTCATCCCGCGAAAGCACTTCACACACTAACCACTTAGTTGTTGTGACTTGCAAGCCATGCACTAGGCGCACAGTCTGACAAGCGATGGCTATACGTTACGCAAAATGTGTTTGAGCCTATTAAGCTGGTACATAACACGATCAACATGCATATCAATGTGCCAGACTTCAAACTACAAACATACGTTTGCGAACCCTACCGGTACTTCTGCAAAGCCTCTGCTCCATGTACACAATGCTACAAAGACACCGGTGACCGATGATAAACAGTCCTTCAATACCAACAGCGTGGATAGGTCAACGTTTACAATCGTACTGAATGCTCATGTAGACGTTGTACACTGTGTTTCCGACCAAACGCTGGTGTCAAGCTGACGTCATAGATAACAGACGTTAAAATACACCACTTTAGCTTTAGCCAGTCGACAAATAAACATGGCTAGTCTGTCGAAAACGCATACAGCGGCAAAGTCGAAGAGTAGAACGAGAGAACCAGCGTACTCCATGTTCCAAATTTGATTATCGGGAAGTAATTATAAGTCCTTGCATAGACAGTAAATCAGGATTGATGCCAAAAGTGGATGAGAAAATGTAGAATGAGATGACCTTGAGGTTTGACAAAAGCTTTAGTACGCATTTCACAAATTTCATTCCTATTGGAATTTTCAATCATGTCAGTCTGCGGAACGCTACGCTAGTTTGCATTCTTATCAAGCATACACGTCAGTCGTCAACTCAATCCTAAACTTGACTGAGCGATAGCCACATCTACAAGCTCAGTCAATTTTTCTCACAGGCCGTCTACAGTCCAAAAAGGTTGACGATGATATCCTAAATCATAGACTTCACAGTTTATTTGACATTACAAAGAATTCACCAGAAATCGTTAGTAAGTAATCCCATGCAAGAGGAAGGAAACAGCGAAATAATACTGAAGTCAGGTCTTTTTGAACAAATGAATCACTCTTTAATTAACAAATCTGGCGTACTGCTCAGTATCGGACAATTTGTAGATCGCGGTCAGAATGCAAACAATAAACCAAATTATGTAGCATGGGCATCAGGCATCGAAAATGACAACCGGAAGTCCGATTTGAAGAAACACTCGAATAACGGCAAGTAAAACAAGGAAGAGTAAAACTAATGTGGTAACGCAAAACCCAGGATAAACAATTATATGAGGCAAAGGAATGTTAGTAAGTTAAAAGGAAGACAAAATAAAAATTGTCAAACGCACGGTGAGACACAACAAAACATAGTGCAATCAATGAACACGCTGGAAAGTAAAATTTCAAGATATTTAACAGATTTGGAAGCTGGTGTGATGGTTGAACCAATAGATTTGGGAGCTGAAAGGACAAAACATATGCTAGCCTTTAACATTTACATAGAATAGAAGCCATGTTTATGCACACCGTTGAGTTTCACAAACGGTGACGGTTTCAGCACATCCTACTGCTCTTACCCGTTTATCATGTGGACTCGAAGCTTGAATACTGCCAATGAAACTGTACAGTAAAACAACACCATTCGCGTGTTTATACAGACACAGTAAAGATTAACTGGGGATCCTTCAAAGAAACAGTAAAGAGTAAGAAAGAATTATAGCCAAAAGAATTTCACAGTTGATTGAGGTACTGGATGGTTTGCGAACAGCTACCATACCAGCTGTTTTCAATGGAAACACGAAAAATGATTTTCATAGATCAGCTGGTAGAACACTTGCATCGTTCGAGAGTGCTGTTACACTCGCTAAGTCGAACCCAGTTGAAGCCCAAGTTTGTCACATGTGAGTCTCCTGTTAAATTTAGGAAATAGTTGATCCCGCCGTTATTCATTTGTTCCCTTGATTAACTTGAATAAAGCAGTGAGAAGACGTAAATCATGTGATGTTCTCCGCAGTAACATACATGAACATGTTACTAATTTTAAACATTAAGATATGGTTCCATAGGGTGGAAGTCATGGCTTATCTCCACTTCCGTGTCTGTCTGTTTAATCCCTTAAACCATGACTCCCGCCCGATGGAACTTTTTCTCAATGTTTAAAATTAGTTACATGTTCATGTATGTTACTCCGGAGAACATCACATGATTTACGTCTCCTCATTGCTTCATAGGTAAATTGTAACATGGTACTGTGATCGAGGATTTCAAAGGCGGTACAGCAGACAAGAAAACAGCGTCTTGCCAGGTTTATCTAGCAATCAGAGCCACCGATGGCTGCACCTGATCCCAAGTCTAGTAATCATGAAGTTTTGGCTATTTTCCGGAAACGGCGTGATGGAGGATCATATACAATCACGGGGAATAAACGGACGAGGTGCTTGCAGAGCACAAACAACAAGGGTCAAACATGTAAATTGTGTATAAAATGTTTCGCCGCCGTTCAAAATTGCGGAATTTTAACGGGCGAGCGCTGATGGAGCGACCATTTCTCTAGAGTGAATAAGCCAGGTTGTTATCGCTATTGACCTTTCAGCAACGACCACCTATGTAAACTATGTTGAATAATGGTTATTCATCCAGTCACTTGCTCATTCTATTCAATGTATGACCTTCATAAGATCGTCTGAATCGATACACTTTCATCAAGTTCAGTATGCAAATAAACAAAAACCCAACGTTTCCTGATCGACTGGAATGTGAAAAACAGATTGAGTGTTCGCAAATTCACTTCAAGAAACTGAATGAAACAGTGTATGTGTGTGTATTGGTGTACTGTATGGCCTGATCTGATTCTCCGTATGTGTGATTGGTTTGTCTGTGAATGTGCCGAATGTGTTGGGTTGTGACTGTCGAGCCTGTTCCGGATGGTTGATGCTGATGCATATGTGTGCATGTGTGTCACCTGCTGCCTTGCGGTACAGGCTTTTGAGCCAAAGGCTTTGGTTGAGTGGCCTAATCGCTCTCCTGTCTATGTCTGGGCATCCTGGCAGTATCCTAAGCCCATAAAAACCATGACTTTACAACATAAACCAAATACCATACTGCATCCGCCGTCGCACAGGTTAAACCGGGTCGCCATATCTGCTACACATGACAGGGTGGATAGGCGAAAATATGCTACTGCCAATCACTCACCCTCATACTGTTCCCTCAATATTATTCCCCGAACAGATAATGCTCACTCAAGTTTCAGTAACCCGAAGACAAACCTTAAACAGGTCAGGGGACGCAAGACGCTCTGTGTTGGAGCATGGAATGTGCGCACGCTGCTGAATCGATGCAGCTCCAGCCGACGGCCAGAACGGCGCACTGCACTAATCGCGATGGCACTGCATCGCTATGGGATCGACGTAGCAACCGTGACCGAGACAAGGCTTGCGGACCAAGGTAATTTACGCGAAGTAGGTACCGGGTACACTATCTACTGGATAGGTTATCCGACAGACGGTGCTCGGGACCATGGTGTCTGTTTCGCAGTCGCTGATCGTATCAACGCTTTGATGACAGGCGAACCGCACGGCATCAGCCCTCGAATCCTGTCTATGCGCCTGCGACTCAGCCGAGGTAAGTGTGCTACATTTGTTAGTGTTTATGGTCCAACGATGTGTCACACTGATGATACAAAGGACCAGTTCTGTGATAAACTGTCCGCCATAATCCGGTCGGTGCCGCTGACTGATCGACTGTTTGTTTTGGGTGACTTGAACGAGGCAGCTTGGCCGGGAGTCCTCGGACCTTACGGCATTGGTTCGGTAAACGAGAACGGTGATCGTCTGCTCCGCCACGACGTGGACCCATCCACGAAGCGGCCATCACCATTTGCTTCACTACGTGATTGTGCGGCAGCGCGATTTTCATGAAGTGTGTATTACGCGAGTGATGCGCGGCGCTGAATGTAGCACCGATCATAGGCTGGTCAGGAATAAATTATTTATCCATGTACGCAAGTCTGTTTATTGTAGAGCTTCCGGACAACGGCAGAAGTTGGATATCAAACGACTGGAAAACTGCGAGACGAAGACTGTTTTTCAATGTACAGTTGCCGCCTGTCTCCACGACGCTCATGTATCCACTACCCCTGAGGGTATGTGGCAGTTGATCAAGGAACGGATCACGACGGCAGTCACCGAGACGATTGGTGTCAAACGCCAGAAACGTCCGGACTGGTTCGACGACAACAATGCGGTTATTGCCGAACTGGTACGAGAGAAAAATACCGCGTTTGCTGCCTGCACGGTGGACCCGGGCAATGAAGCAAAGAAGGCGACGTCCCGAAGTATCCGCCGTCAAATGGCCGAGCGTGTCTGCGGAATCAAGGACAACTGGTGGATGAAGCAGGGTGAGCGGATGCAGGGCTTTGCAGATCGTCGACAGAATAAGGAGTTCCACGATTCGCTCACAGTGATATTCGGTCCTTCTATCCAGTCTACTAAAGCACTGGTAGATGCGGAGACCGGTTGTTCGTGCACCCAGCCAGAGGACATCATGAAAGTCTGGCGCAAACACGTTGGTAGCCTACTAAATCGTCCTGCTACCATTGATTGGGTGACCGTGAACAGCCTGCTGCAAAAGGCCATCAAGCCTTCACTTGTTCTCACTCCCGATTTACTAGAATTGCAGAGAGCGACTGGTCAACTTCGCCACGGGAAGACTGCAGGTGAAGATGGATTGCCAGGCGAAGTCCTGAAGAATGGCGGGCCGGCGATTGAACGTGCACTGCCCCCAGCTGGTTCACTCCATCTAGGAGCACGAGGTGATGCTGTGATAGTACCTTTGTTTAGAGGTAAGAGTAACAAACAATGTCCCGACAGCTATCCGGGCATCAGTCTGCTGAGCTACGCAGGCAAGGTACTTGCCAGAATCCTTCTGAACCGGCTGAATACGGATGTATTGGAGGCCAATGTTCTTGAGGAGCAACGCGGATTCCGGGCGAATTGGAGTACGATCGGCCTGGTGTTCGCTGCTCGACAGCTTCAAGAGAAGTGCCGGGAACACAACCAGCCCCTGTATGCCCTCTTCGTCGACTTCACCAAGGCGTTCGATTCCGTGAGCCGAGAGGCGCTGTGGATGGTGCTTGGTAAGTTTGGATGTCCAGGTAAGTTCGTCAATTTGATTAGATTGTTGCATGTGGGCATGAGGGCGAAGGTGCAATCGCGTGGACCTACCTCTGACGACTTTGACATTGTCGTTGGCGTGAAGCAGGGTTTTGTCCTGGCCTCAACCCTATTTGGTTTATATTTGACTGTCATGCTAACAGTTGCTTTTCAGGATTCTGGGAAGGACGGCGTTGAGGTTGAGTACCAGATGGATAGACGCCTATTGAATATTCGACGTTTCAGCACCCCAATCCGGTTATATACCTCAATCATGCGCATGCTTCTGTTCGCAGATGACAGCGTACTGCTGACACACAATGAAGGAGAACTGCAAGTTCTGGCGACGGTCTTCGCGACAGCGGCATTCAAGTTTGGACTGGATATCAACACAGGTAAGACATTTTCTTTTTTTTCAGCCTTCTCCGGGCGGAGGTGCTGTCTGTGCACCTTCACCCCAAATTCGCATCAATGGAGATGTTGTCGGCAGCTGCACAGATTTCTGCTACTTGGGCAGCAATCTGTCCACCGATCTGTCCATGGACTGCAAATTGAGAGCCCGTGTGGTAAAGGCTAGTACTGCTTTCGGATGTCTTGAAAGACGTGTTTGGAAGAACCACAACCTGAAGCCGAGCACTAAGCTCCTTGTCTACTGCTCAATGGTGCTGTCTACATTGCTATGCTGCAGTGAAAAGTGGACATTGCATCAGCGGAATGTACGCTGTCTGAATCGCTTTCATTGTCTAAGACGCATCTTGGGTATTCGGTGGTCGGACATGGTTCCGAACACTGAGGTACTGCGGCGAGTGGACATGAACGGGATGGAAGCCCTGCTGATGTTGAATCAGCTATGTTGGCTGGGTTACGTCCGTCGGATGGGCGATGACCGTATTCCGAAGCAGGTGCTATATGGACAGCTGAGATCAGGTAAGCGAAATCCTGGTGGTCAAAAGCGGAGATACCAGGATGCTGTGCAGGTCTTTCACGTTTTCAAAGTAATTGTAGATGTTGAGAAGACTTAGCGTTGCACCGGACTGCCTAGAGGAATACGATTCGGACGGGCGTCCGCGAGTTCAACGAGCAGCTATTGCGCGGCCGTGAACAGAAGCAGGCGGTACGCAAGGGAAACAGCGAGGCTATTAGTCGTGCGGATATGACTATATGGCGTTGCGATGTGTGCGGCCGCGAATGCGCTGGTCGTTTGGGATTAGTTGTTCACCAGCGTACTCATAATGCACCGTCGGCGAAGAGACAACGAGTACGCTGGGCTCAGGTAGGTCATACCAGCATATCCGTTCAGTTTTTGTTAATGACTGCATCGACCAAGACCATGGTCGTTTGGCGACTAATCTGCTCCTCTTTTCAGCAACTTGGGTGTCTGTGATCTTCTACCTACTCTTTTCTTGGGCTTTGCTGGTGTATTGAATAACGAATCGTCTGTCTGATCTTTTCATAGTTCAAGTTTGAGTTTTGTTTTTCAACTTTATCCTCTCTTGAATGCAATAGCATGCATTCGTATACTTACATTCTTCTTGTCTTACATTTTACATATCTTTCTTCTTAGTATAGATTTTGTCATTGCATTCTCTGTTTATTTTCCGAGAGATAGGGGTTTCAGCTTCCAGCTAGCCTATCAATTGGCTAACCAGCATTAGCGGGTTGGACACAGAGGCCTCACGCACACACCTCTTGATCTAATTCCTACGGGTTTACACTGGATACGTGGTGTGTGGGGAGAACCACAAGTAGTGCAACGCAAGCCACTTGGGATGATGGGTAAAGCGCGGGCGTCCTTTGGCTTCGGTCACTGTGACAGGCTAATCCGAACCGGATGCCGCCAACCGTGAGTGGATACGTTTAACGATTCAGTAGTGACACGAACATTCTAACAATACAACAGTGTTAGTTGCTGATCCGAGCCGACTAGTCAACGCTAACTGACCGTGCTGAAAACCACTTTGCCTGTTTTCTCATAAAAATAAGCTATAAGTACTTCGGTTTACGGTGATAACATCGAGCCCAGGACAGCAACCTGTAAGCACACCGTTATGATATGAGTCACGACTCAGCCACAAAATTGTATATTCGTGAACGATCAATTAACACCCACAGTGCACAAAATGTCCACCTCATGATTGTTTTATTGGCAGTATGTTATGTATCCAAATAGTTTCACTCAATCTAAATCTTGAGATTAACGCGCACCCTGATGGTACAGCATTTAACAATAAGTACATCCCATTTATAACACGTACGTGTGACCAGTTTTAATCAAAACTAGAAATGTCCCACAAAGCAGAAGTGGCCGCAGCGTCTAAATACATTGTCGATGGAATAGTAACGTCTAATTGTTAAAACCTCGATAAACTGAAGAATGTGTCTGCAGTTGCTTCTTAAAAATCATACATATATCTTATAGACTTTTCCTTTGTATCTTATTTGAATCGTGCGCTTCGCCAGGGATGGGGCTAGAGCTTATTCATTGGTATTCATGGGAAAACCAGGCGGTTCGGAGGTGCACTTCCGATCACTTTGGAACACGTTCCATTAAGCGATTGATCAGTTGTCTGTTTGTTCTACCTATGTAATTCACTTTGCGGCTACACGCATATTTGTATACAATGGGATCAGACAGACGTCGATCGCTGAATCACAATCGAGGAGACCGCGCATGAACTGTTGCCAAACCCAACGTTAAAAAAGCACTCGAGGGTCTGTTTTGTTTGGCCTACAAGATCGCGTCATTCCACGAAGAGTTCGATAAACGCATTAGTCCTTCATCAGTAACGACATCGCAAATACAAATGGAAAATCTACCCGAATGAACGCATGGTGCAGCCTACCAACAGAACATTTGTTAACATGAATAGAGAACGACAAACTCAGTGCGACCGCGAAATGTTTGATATTGTCGATCAGCATTCCGAGCACGATATGTTTTGAGTAGGACGAACCAATAGGGTTCATACACATGACAGAGACAAAACTAGTACTTGAATAGATGAAAAGATGACCTAAATAATCGCTGTCGATGGTGTGACAACAACAATGACTGACTGCTTTATTTACTAACCTAGTGGATATTCGACTCCTACATGAGCGAAAGTGCAGTGAGTCTAGTGATGGTAAAGTACTTCGCATGCAAATCTGATCCGTTATGGTACACTATTCTGTCAGTTATTTTGTCCGTGTATAACAGAAACAGCAACGCGAATGCCTTTCTTATCGTTAAAATGTGTTGTACAACTAACTAGCTGATGGATGATTTCGTAGTTGACGTTAAAACCACTTCTTAATAACAACAACAGAAGAATATCCAGACCAAAATAGATGATAAGGATGACCAAAAATCACAAAGATAGGAAATGATAGCAGAAATATCGCATACCGGGGAACAGCCGGGAAGCAACATCCACTGGATTACTGCCCGAGTCATAATGAGTCGTAATCGGTTTACCCGGCAGACCGGATGAGGTGGACTCACGATCCATCCACGTGCAACTCGTGCCCGTGTTCGAGGCCGGTATATTCGTCACACAGGGAAGCAACGAACGAACATTGATAGATACAAAGATCGGTGCCCGAAGTGGGTCCGTGTCTGACCGCATTGTGGCATGTCCGAATGGGAAGCAGGGCACGGGGAACAGGTGGAATTCGAACTTGCACGCACGACAATGCCAATTGCTTATCTACACAGTAAATGAAAGAAAAACGACGGCTATGCAAACAGACTTAACAGTAACGGCGAAGATTTATATCAACGTTCAGTGCGGTGATATCCAACAATTGACAGCAGTCAAAAACCTGAAAAGACACATGTGAAAGTATCAGAGATGAAACAGTCGATGAACAAAAGCATAAGGAGACAAAGGTATAGGGGAAAATTTATAAAAAGGACATTATTCCAAATTGTGATGTTAACATGCTCTCCATGAGAAACAGTATAATGGAAATGCTTAATCCTGTCCGGAGAAGCTGTTGTTGAGAGAGGCTGGAGTCTAGAGTTCTATTATACGATAAGCCGATCGGAAAGTTATGATATATCTGACAACTATTACAAGGAAACACTAAGTAAACAATAGTCCCCGGTTAACAACAACTATTTTGTAACCACATAATGGACATTGTCCAGCGATCCCCTTCTAGCTGGTTAATAAACTACGAAGAGATGATCGCACCACCCGCATGTGAAACATATAACTTTAGCCATACATTGAGCCGACTGTATCACGCAACGGTTGACGTACACCCAGTTGAAATATTCAAATATGTGCAAACGAGGTGATTCTCATACACATAGTGAGAAGGAAATAAGGCCGTAATTCCTGAAACACTTGATAAAATGTATTATTCTGAAGAACGAAACAAATCCAGATGATAATTCCCGTCGTTCCAAGGGAAAGTGCTGGCTTGAATTTGTGTGAACATTTGTTACGTAACCTTCCCACAAAAAATGGACCGTGTAGTCAGTATTGTCAGTTAGTAGCCGCTAACATGTTGCTGGTCTACACGGGTAAGCCCAGTCAGAAATTGTCAAACCCATAATGAAGTTGACGAGGTCAAGGTCATTATGAGCATCTAGCCGCTTCATCATCACATAAAAAACAAGTCACATAGAGAGAATCTACGCTATCGCTCGTGTTGGCATCTAATGAAAAAATATTTCAGTAACCTGCCTGACCACTGTTGTGAGTTCTGGCCACACCATATTTTTTTTCCGGCAAAGCTAGGCATAACAGTCGGTGAATATAAAGGACAGTTATCGTGCGTGTTTGTTGATGTATGCTCACCCTGCGAACCTGCAGCTCAAGATTTTCTTAGTGCTCTCTCGTCGGACCGGTTCCGATAACATGACATATCGAATTTGCGTAACTTAACTCAGCTCCCTTTATCCGTGCATTTGGCCTCGCCAATCCTTAACGTGTTGTTCCGAAAACCGGCTTAATCGACATTCGTTTAGAAGAATCACCGTAAACACAACTCCACCGCGTTTCTCAGTACAGTAAGCCATAGCAGATTATGAATGTGGCTCAGCTGAACACGACGAGCAGATTGCGTATGCGTAGTCATTTGTTTAGGTCAAAACTTTTCCATCCTTTTGGCATGGTAGTCAAACTTGCGTGCTGTTTTCGTCCGAAGGACTAGACTGACGATGACCTCAGTCAGATTCAACCACATAAAACAGGCCAAACAGTAGCAGCAACATAAAAGCAGTTAGATTCGTGTTTGTATGTCGCACAACCGATTGCCAGTTGAATCAATGTCCGGTTGCTTAGGCCACTTCGTGATTAAGCGACCAAGTAGGGCCAATTTCATAGCCGGTACACTTTGATTGGTTTATCAGGCTAGCATGATACCCATACGCACCTTCACGACTCCTCCTGGTTGGTTCAACCTGCACACCAGTGTTTTGTTGAATAACTATTTCGTCAGCCGTCACCGATGATCTGATTACGTTGTTTTGATGAAATCGTCTCCTAACATGGTTGCAGCACTGCCGTCTTGCGTGCACAGAAGAGAGGTTAGAAAAAACTAGCCTCAAACAGAAGGTATGCCGAACACCCAACTGTTGACCGTGATCGCCAGTGTGTTATTTTGTAAGCGCAAAAAACTACCACGACACCTCATGGGCTTG
>JTDE01000401.1:72652-108200 GCA_014338405.1 Paragonimus skrjabini miyazakii
TCTGCCGCACAAAGCAGTAATCGGAATGAGATGTCAGCGTCTTGTTCACTGCGCTCCTTTAATTCCAAGTAAACCAGACATTTAAGTCATTGGCTCCGAGTAGGTTCCTTCAAGATAACTCTATCACCTGCTGCCTCGCTGACCAGGTCTTGAGTCAGAGGATCCGAGTGGGTCCCCCTCCAACCTCCCCCCTCCCCCAAAAACCTTGATTCATTCTATCCCGAATTTCAAGTTGTTTTGTCACAGATTCTAGCTGAGGACTCTCATGCCAATCTGAGACATGCACGTGGACGCTCCGTTGGGATATGGGATGTGCTAGGGGGCACGATGTTTGTCTCACAATCACTGACTACATTAATTCTTTGGTAATAGACGAACCGCATGGCATCAGCCCTCGGATCATATCCAGAGACCTGTGAATAGGCAATATAAATGTGCCACATTTCTTAGTGTTTACGGCCTAACTACATGTCACGCTGATGAAACAAGGAAGCAGTCCTAAGATCAGCTGTCCATCACAATCCACTCGGCACCGGTGGGTCAGTGACTGATTGCTCTGAGTGACTTCAGCACAGGAGTTTGGCGTGATTCGGCAATCACTAGCCGTGACAGCAGGTGGCAGCATACTAAGCAGCGGACTGAGACAGCAGCCACTGAGACGTCAGAAACGCTCGGACTAGTTCAATGATAACGATGCGGCTACCTGGGGCCTAATGAGAGAAAACTGAAGCGTTTGTTGTTTCCACAATGCGCCAAAGCACTGAAAACAAAATAGCCCTGTTTCGGGATGCTCGTCATCAAAATGCCGAACGGCCCCACGGAAGCAAAGAAGATAGGTGAAAAAGCAAGACTTACTTGATACACGATTGTTATAGCTACTGACAACACAGAATTCTATGATTCACTTAAGACGACTTTTGACCCATCCGTCCAATCAACTAAAGCGTTCGTCAATACGGCGAAATGATAAGTTTTGCGAGATGTTAACATCTCGTCTATTCTTGTCGGTCGCATACATAAAAAGGGGTATGGCAACAAGAAAAGCGATGAAACATGACGCACACTAACAAAATCAGGATCAACGCTATGGCAACTATACTAACTGCGCGCAGAGAAGTGATCGATTTCGCCTGATTAGCGTAGCTTCTGTGAATGCCAATAGCGTAAGGTTTCCAGCACCTAGCAATAAACTGAACGATGTTAATGAGTCAATCAAGTGACCTGTATCCAAGATGTGTTTAACAACCGAGGACGCCGGGTTCCGGCTCAGCTGCTGAGTTGCTACTGTTTGCCGGGTCATCGCGCTCAACAACCAACTAAGGATATGTTCCGCTATCCGTTGTCGTAAACTCCGGTCCATTCTACCAATGTAATAGTCATCACAACCGCACGTGAACATTTAAATTAGGTTAGAGGCAGAATAGTTCGTTGCGTCACGGTTGAGAACGTGGAAGACGATAAAGCGAGTGGAGAAAAACATTCGCAATTCAGAACTCAGGGCTGACCTTAACTTTTTACCTACATCGATTGCTGTATGATCATCTTTAAAACTCACACTCAACCAAATTTGCATCTTGGAAGTAGGATCGGCGCGAATTTTCAACGCCCGTGGTTTACAGTGAATTTCTATAAACTACACAAGTGAAACGTCCTTCAGAAATTCTCCTTCTTTATTGATGTTGCCATCAGTATATATTTACCTGACTCTATGGGACAGGGTTCGGACTAAGCCACGCTTGTATACCATCGGAGGAAACGAAAAAAATTGAAGATACTGGCCATTGAATATTGCCATTCAACACATCGCGTGTTTTATTGTATCGTCTGCACGAAAACCGATAAAAATATATAAAGACAGCAAGCTTCTCCCAATCTCTCGTTCACAAGAAACTGGGGTGGGATGAGTTCAGAATTGTGTGAAGTTGTTTGAAATGAATCTTATACGTGCAAACTAATATACTCTTTACATATCGTTTGTAGAGATTGCCGTCGTCAATCGAGGTCGAAATCTATATTCCAACTATCCCCAGAAATATATCACCTAAGGTCGAGTCCAATGAGTTATAAGTAGTACCGTCAAAATGAAACCGAATACTCCTGGTGCACAAGAAAATCAGATCTCTAAGGTAATCAGCCGAAACACAAAGTAGTTGATTCTGGTGGGAAAGAAAAGCGTGTAGAAAATCGATAATCTCACGATGGGATACGTTCGTGAATAACGAGTCGACATCAAAAGAATACATTTTAGTGCAACACACGAACAAATTCTCCAGAGGTTTATTCAGATCAAATGAATTTTTTACAAAAGGGAAACTGAAGCACTCATAAATAGGGTTGAGAGTGTTCACAAGCCACCTAGCGAGCTTATCGCATGCCAAGCTGTCCATGGATAGAATGTGTCATAACGGGACACCATTTGACGTAATTTCGGTGAGCCCTTCATCTGTGACGTGTGCGTCCCCAACGGTTTCACTTGCTCATAATGAGCCTCATTTATGTATCCACGTAACCTCAAATCTTCGAGCTTCTTCGAAATCCGCTTTTCTATCAAAATGTTGTTATCGGGTATGTGATCCAGCTTGAATTTTCGCTCATCGGTGAGCGAGGTTTTCAATCTCGAAACACAACCCGCTCTATTCATAACAGGATTGAGATGGAGGACGTTCTACACTCTACTTCATAATGTTTGGGTATCAGGCAACACTGTTGACGAATTCGGGAGGCTAAAAATTGATGAGATATCAATCAATTCGGGGCTAAACCAACCAATATTTTTCGATGAGCGGGGACAATATTTCAGCCGATTACACAGATTTTCGAACTGCGCCTGAATTTGCAACCGTTCGGATTTCTTTGGCGGAATTTTGAATCTCAACCCCAATGACAGTACTTCTAACTGTGTACGCGTAAACTTAGATGAGGACAAATTGTGGATGCGTTTTGGTGCAGCAGCAGGAAAGACAGCTCTATCGGTAGCAACGAAAAATGAGGATTGGAAGCTGAGAATCGTCCTGACTCTGGTCTTCTCCAGCGTGACTCTGGAAACCTCAAACTTCATGCGGCACATTAGCGAGAGACAATCGAGACCAGTGACAAACCACTGTTGAGTATCTACGAGCCTATCCAAATACTCACGAGCGGCTGCGACGTGGTGATTACTTAGCTCGACAAGTTTTACGCTGCTTTTTTACCAACTTTTCTTTTATTAACGTTTTGAAAGAAAAAGCAGAAAACTGATCTGAACTTACACACTCCTTACAGAATCCAATGTGCGTACGCTCAATTGTAAGCTTGTATCTTAATGTCAATAGACGGTTGAGAAAGCACTGTTTGTAGGAGATTCTGAAGTTTCGCGTACACAATCGAGAGGTATAATGAAAATCTGATGCGAACAAGTTAGCAGCCGACTAAACAGGCCGGCGACCATTGAATGGATACCCATAAATAGCTAGCATAAAGTACCTTACTTTCGCCCAGGATTTCAGAGAGGTGCAGAACGCTATTAGACGACTAAGAAAAATAAACGCTGTAGCTAAAGATTGGCTGAAGGAGGAACTTTTCAAGCGCAGTGGACCAGCCTTGAAAAGTACATTAGTTCACTCTACCTGGGAGCAGGAAAGTTCCACATAGATTAGCTATGGAATTAACTGAAGTGTTTGTTTCCGTGACCCGTGAGGCACTGTGTACGGTGTTTGGTGAGTCTGAATGTCCAAGCAAGTTTGTTAGTTCAATTAAGTAAAAGCTGCATGTGGATATGAAGGCCAAGGTAAAGTTGTGTGAATCAACCTCGAATGATTATGACATTATCACAAGCGTGATGCAAGGTTGTGCCTCAAATCAACTCTATTTAGTTTATATGTGCCTGTAATGCTCACAGTTGCTCTTCAAAACTCGAAGGAAGCAATTGAAAGTGAATACAGTATACATGTTTGGCTGTTGAATATTCAACGTTTCGATGTTCGAGATATAACTCGGCCATCTGTGAGCCAATGTTTACAGATGGAGGTGCGCCATTTGCACATAATGAAGAGGAACTTCAATGATTGGCCACAGCTTTCGTGATCGCGGCATCTAGGTTTGGTTCCGGTTTCAACAAAAATAAGGCATTCTCCGGGTATATACCTACACTCAGCAATCCACATAAGTGGAGACATTGTGAATAGTTGCGTAGTGTTCGACAAGGTTGCCCACTCCCAGATAAGAATGTACACGAGATACGAGTATGTAGTACTCCTTTGAGAATTGTGCCTGGGTAAACTACAAAAGCCTCAACCAAGTGTGAGTGATACTCAACTTGTAACAGCTAAACATCTCAAAATACAGTTGTCTTTTTCTGTAGAGTCCACACAAACGAAAACAACTAAATAAATAGGATTGTTTCTCTATGAAGACCACTTCAAAATACAGACTGCCCGGCCCACTGAAGTATAACATGGTAGTTCAGTTTGTTGTTATGATGATGACTGTCCAAGAATACCGCATCCACAAACATCGACAAGCTGTATGATTGCAACGTAGCTCACAACGGACAAAGATATAATTAAAGCACCATAGGGAATTAGTCAAAAAGAGGAGTTGAATGATATTCAGTTTCAAATAGATAATTCATGAACGGTTACACATACTGATAAGTAGTTTGGCAGATATGAACATTTCGAAGACACCCAATTATGAAAAATCTGGACTTCGGCTAGATTCGAACCAGCGACAGAAACAACGTGCTCAAACGTGATAAATGCTATACCAGCTGAGCTACGAAGCCACGCCGGAAGTAGAGGAATCTCATATCTGGATCTCTTCTAAATTATCAAATCTGCCAAACTACTTATCAGTTATTCGATTTCAATGTTCGTTGGTGGATTCCAGTGTAAACTGGTCGAGAAACCTTGCTTGGGCAGTAAGCTGCCTCAATCATTTGATGGATTCTATATGACACAGTTGGTTGAGTGGGTGAACAGGTCCAAAAATGAAATTTCTGAGCATCCGGCGTGGCTTTGTAGTTCAGCGTTTAACCAAGTTGTTTCTGTCGTTGGTTCTAACCTAGCCGAAGTTCAGATTTTTCGCAACTGGGTCTCTTCTAGGTTACACATAGAGCAAAACGAGAGAGAAGTTGATACTGACAGATAGAGCCGAGTACTAACGTTACCTGCAAGTCGTGAACCGTCATCGCACGGATCAAGAATATCAATTTTACAGTACTCTTGATTGTCTCAATTGTAATCACCGGGAGGCAGAGTAGAGGCTGCGTTGTAAACACTCCATAGATCGAACGGGCACTGTCTCAAAGATTATCTTTCAAGCTTAGCGTACTTTCGTCTACTAATTTCGTTAGGATCGTGAGTTAAGGTTTTTAAGACCAATGCCGAACGTCTAACTTTGATAGCCCCAATTCTATAGACCAGCTGCATGCCTACGATAGAGCAAACCTTCCATGCAGTGTTGTTTGGGAAACTGCTGCACCAAGAGTCAGAGTTCAAATGACGGCAGAACATTCCCCTTGAATCCGACCGTCACGAGAGTAGGTGGCATCGGCGACCACTTCAGTGGTCATCCACTTGATAGGTTTCTCATACACGAGGCTAGTAACAGAGATAACTCAACCTACGTGATTCACATTTCAATTAACCGCAAACAGTGTGTCATTGAGGTAATCTGTGGATGAAGTGTTCAGGAGGTGACAGTAAAAAGACTTCAATAAATGTCTCGAAATCAATTTTGTCGGATGAAAAGGTCGCGGCCTAACACACCAAGAACGGGTTCCACAAGGTGTTTTAGGAAAAGTGGTCTAAACAGTATCAAACTCTTCATTTATCATTATCATCATAGTAGCCATCAGCCTGATCAAAAGGTGCTGTGGCCCGGGCCGCCGTTCACCTCAACAGCGACGTGGAATATCCTAGAAGACCAAGAGGGAGAAGCGGAAATGGTATGGATACAGGTATGACATTGACTGCGACACATCGCCATCTCGGATAGCGTCTCTAACCAGCGGTTTGAGTGATCACAAAGACCCCATCCAGCAAGGCGACACCTACCCACTTTGCTCAATGGAGCAGTCAAGGTCTTCATATTTCGTGACCACGTTGTTGCTTGACCACCACGTGGTTTTACCCAACTATTGGTGGTCTCAGCGTACAATGCCCGGTACGGTAAACGATTAGGTGACATACGGAGTACGTGACCCAACCATCGCAAGTGGTGCAACGTAATTAGTTGACCAATTGATTGCGCATGCCGAGCGTTCCGGAATGCGCGTCGGCGAACGGCCACACTGCTCACGTGATCAGTCCACTTAATATAAACCAACCGGTGGAGACAACGATGGTCAAACACAGCAAGCCTGTAAATATCTTCTTTGTGAACAGGCCACGTTTCCGAACCATAAAGCAAAATGGAACGCACACAGGCATTAAATACCCTTCCTTTCGGCGACAGATGACGCAGTTTGGTCAAAGCAACTCCAGCCTTTGCTATTTCGGCTGATATCTCATCAGCAATATTACAGGCTGACGAGATAGTGCTACCCAAGTATGTGAAACTGTCCACAGTCTCAAGGGGATTACCTGTAGTGAAGAAAGTAGGAGTCGAAGTGCCCCAATCTTGAAGCAACACTGTACTTTGAAGGTGCAAATCGCATTCCATACAAACCAGCACGGTCACTCACCTTGTCTAGCATGGTCCGCAAGTCTTCGGCAGAGGGGCTACGTAAGACAATGTCGTCCGCGTACTCCAGATCGGTCAATCTAGCTGTCCGTCGGAGCGTACGCCGATATAATGAATACACCACGACTTTCTGATTTGCGTCGACAGACTTTTACCGACGTATTGAGTCTGACAACGCACAAGCGACTGTTCACTGGTATCCAATCGAGCAAGCACTGCCCCGCTCTGAAACCCAGTGCAATTTCCACCTCAGCTTGACCACAAGATTCAGTCTCGGGGTCACCAGAAACCCTGAGAGAAAAGCGCTTGGATCGACAGTTTTCTAGAGGTGAGCTCAAATGGATAACCGTGCTAAAATCGTAGACTTACGTCTCAGCCACGCAGCACAAGTCAAGGTCCGGACTTGAGGGAGTACTAGTGAGATTAGCTTGCTGACCGACTTGTCGGAGAGTGCGGACATTGAAGGCACCAATGTTTACCAGTTGTCGTGGCCTCAGGAAACAATTGTCGCCCGAAGGCACATGGAAGGAAGAAGGAATAGGGGGTAAAACAATAGGGGAAAGTCGAGATCGGTTAGTAATGTCACTGTTGAGAGAACGATAACTTCTGATACTTCCCGGTAGTTTATGCCGCGGAATGGGGTTGACTTGAGGGACCCCACCCTGAGTCTCTGATTAAAAAGTGTGACCTGCGAGACAACAGGATACAGGGTTTTCTTGGGGGACCCCACCCGGAGCCAATGACTCAAGAGTTCGACTCACTTGGCAGTGAGGGGCTTGCCTATCCCGAGGGTGTAGTAAATAAGACATTAATGTCTTATTCTTAACACTGCTGCGCGCAGTGGATGTAGTCGAAGTTACAGCAGGCTTTTGGGAGATACCAAATGTTTTTCGACCATATTGGATAATACGCCGGCGGTCACGGTCAACCGTTGGACGATCGGGGTGCTCTTTGCTTGAGGGTACCTTTCCTAACCCCCTTCTTCCTGATACGGAAGACAGCAATGTTGCATCCATAAAAAGAAGTTCTGCTGTGTACTCAAAGGATCGAGCCTCACTACCTAAGGATTCCTATGAGGTCAGTAGTGCGACAGACCATTGTGTGAGTTCGTCTACTTTTCGTCTGAATGCTTCGCCTTAGCCTGTCTGAAAAGGTTGCACTTGGAAGGACCGAAGTCCTAGTCAGCATAGTCCGCCGGATCAAAACAGTACACAAGCCCGACCACCTCGCCAAGGTAGTAGTATAGGTGATCACCAGTCCTTGGTTAACAAGAACGAAGTCAAGGAACGCACTTTGCCAACTGCAGGAGATTCAAACAGTATACAGTAACAAATAATTTGTGCCATTTTGAATTACTACCTCTTGACAAAATGAAAACACTCCGGTCAATGAAAGTGATCTATAGGATAGGCTCGGATAGAAACCTAAAATTGAGGATGCCAGATTTTGAGAAGTAATCCAAAGCATCAGAACCTATCCAAGGTCCTCAATTAGTACTCCAATATGTACTGTATTTTTCTGCATTATAGTATTCTTCTTCTGGAAGTGAAAACGCTGAAGAAGCTAATCCGTTCGAAGTTAAACGAACAAATCTATCAACAAAAACCTACTCGTGATTCTGTTGCGCCGTAACCAAATGCTTGATTATCCATCCTACCCCACATCGAGTGAACATAACGCATTCGAACATATCCCGTTTTGCATTCCTCGAAAGTAGTCTTTGTAAGGAACATTACTATACTCATCCGTAATCTGTGTTTTAACACGTGATAGGTAGCCGTAATTTCGTGTTCCGGTTTGATTTGGATAAGGTTAAAAGTTAATGAACGTAACAACACAGACTGGTGAATCTGCGATCTGTGTAAATGATTCACCACATGTGATAAACACAAAAGTCAACCCAAAATTTGGAAATACAGTTGACATGCTGAGAAGGATGCCATAACAACCCATCTCTCGTTCAACTGTTTAAACATTACAGCAAAACAAAGCAGGTGGCAGAATTGTCACAAACACAATAATAGAGGTATGATGGAAACAAACGTGCCTGATGTGAATCGGTTTGGTTAATCAGAAAATACAACCATATTTATTCATTGATTTCACCTCAAAACGAAACTGAATTTATTCGGAACCGGTTGTAATCTCATCAGTGCAAAAACATGAAAAAGTAACGATATGACGAATAATTGTTTCCGATACTTACACAGGTTGTACTAAAGCATGTCATGAGGCAAACCATAAAATCTATTGAATGATCGTCAAAGTAGCAGCACACTGGAACAAAAAGTGAAAATAATTCACAACTCACTAAAAGGAAACGTTATCTGGAGTAATTTACGATATTGAATGTAGTGATCAAAGTTCCATAGAAGTCAGTGAGCGGAATGAAAAATAAAAGGAGATCGTTTAGACGTAGCTTTTGAGCAGCTAGTTTACTACAATGAAAATGTTGGGACTGCTCCTGAAAGATGGGCTGCCAGACCACGATCAACCAATGCTAGTGTGTTCATTTTAATGATGATGTGTAGCAGAATATGCTGATCGTACAATTAGACACCTGTCAAAAAGGAACATTATTCACCCTAATTTGGAACTGGTGACCGAAAGCCGATTATTGTCGACACTGTCATATACCTAGTCGGCAAAGATCAACACAAAGATATCTTCAAAGTATTCCCAGTAACCAAGAGAATTCCCACCAAATCGACTTAAGACATCTCGCTAGCGTGTTTTGGCGGTAGCCGAGTCCATGTAGCAAATGCAACCCATGTGGCTACAGATCAATCATAATCCCACTGTCCACAAACAAACATTTGTGGAATCTAGTGTTTTTTTGCTAGGCCACATGGTAACGAACATTTCATGCAGTTTTCTTCATAGTACACTGATGAAACCAGCGTAAATAGACTGCGTCGGAAGAGAAATATTGAAAATAAGTATTCATCATGTGCTCTGGTAGGAATAATCTACCAACTAATGAGAAATGTTAGTTTACCCTGAGCTCCATGACAAAACAGCTGACAAAAACGATGCGACACATCAGTTTACCAATTCGGATTTGCCGGGTTGATCAAAGGAAATCACGGATACACAATTAACCAAATCAGAAGTAATACGATTTTACGAAAGATGCCGGACCACATTTAGCATTCGGGAGTGCAGCCGCACACAATCACCAACAACACTGTGCATAAGTTGTATCGAAACATCCTGGTTTGCTATTTGTCATTTGCACACAAGCTGTAAAACACAGCTGCCAACAGCTAGTGACATTAGCCATTGTAATCTGGTACCAACCTACTCACCAATTCGGACAGTTTGGTTCCACTAGCCACCAACCATTGGAGCTCCAGACTGAAAGCACAGCGCGGATGATAATTCGCGTCGTATACGCAATGTGCCCACTCTACGCGACCCTCAGTAGCCGGATCATCTAAGTCGCAAACGCAACTCTTCTGAAGTGTGGAATCCGAGTCTTGTATTGGTGGTAGTGGTGATGAAAGAGAGAATGCATGACATAGTTCACGGTTGGAGCACACATTAATGGATTATCCAAACAAAATACATTAAGACTTGAGAAAAGTGGACACAAATAGCTGATTCCCCCTGGTAATATGAAACGCACAATGACGTATAAGTGAAACACGGTACACCAAATTCCAGTCAAATGGCGTATTAAACAGACAACTCCATGAATCGATGCATGCATTGGGCTGACCGATTACACATCAGTCGTTAAACTCACTCGATATGACTTTTATGGGGAAAAATATGAGGCACCATAACTATCGTCCTCAATATCACTGGTCGGTGTGCACGTGTTGTGCCAGTATACGCATAAGTGCAAAACAGTAGACGCGAACAAAATGGCACATTTTAGCATGTACCTCATCTTCACATTCCACAACTGTCAGCACTTTCCAATTTGGATTTCTGGGCTAACTGACGTGAATATATTTACCTTCACATCGCGGCGACCATATTAAAGATGTTTGCCGTCTCAATGCAAGTAACAAATCATGGTTTGTGAAGTGTTGATTACAGAAGAAAAAAATCTGCCCAAAATTGCCGGATGATCCAGAAAGTCTGCTTCCCTTCAAAGATCACAGTATAACTCAACTTACCTTAAGCTAGCAATAGGAACCAATAAACCGTGATTTATCTTACTTCCGTTTCAGAGGCTTTACACAAAAGAAAACAAACACATCGTGCCCAGTCGGATAAGTTACACCTCGGCTGTTCGTATGTGAACTATGAAACATATTCTCAATCTAGTTATAGAAAGTCTGTCCAATAAACGCGAAGGGATACATTAGGGCAACCCACCAACCTAATGTAAGTTCATGTGCAATAGTAGGATATCCTACAAATCTAAGGATCATGAAATCTAGCTTCAGCAGTTCTTTGCACCAGTCGCCCTGTTTTATTTCCTTCCATCGATCAACTTAGACGGGTACATTCACCTAGGATGTAGTTCCTACGCTACGTGTATCCGATTTATTTTCATCAGTTTCACTCGCAAGTAATCGGGTCCCGGCCACCGTAACCTCTCTTGTCTAGGTTTTGGCAATCGTACTGTATTTAGTCAAATGGATGAATCAGCGTGTCGCATAACAGCAAAAATGTGTGATGTATAGTCTGAAAACGTAAGAGGTTTATGTGCTTTGTGCATGACACAAGGAGCACATAGGGCGTGAAGTGACAAGAAATGATCCGAAAACATTGTCTCAATTTTGTAGCCGCCAGGCTGTAAAATTATAAATAAAGGTGATCGGATAAACGACCTGTATATTCGAACATACTCAGATTCAAAACCAAAAGTTGCGGTGTATTTGATGGATAGAGATAACCCCCAATAAAGTCTGCCAAGTGGACGAAACGGAGTCTACTGATAGTGAGAACTTGATCAATCACTGGAGATGCAACATCTGTGCTATCAGTCACAGCTTCAACTAGTCACTTGAAATGTGTAATCAGTTTCTAATGCAAAATGAGGGATGCCGTCAAATCAATATGTTGATCCGTACCCCTGACCCCAGTCTCCGCAACACAACAAACACCAAACCTCAACGAATAAAAACGTCCTCTTGACCTACTCAGCAAAGACTATGAATACTGAAGACCACTGTAATAACCCATATGCTACGCTTATGCATTGAATCGTGAGAAACGTGAATCAGACCAAGATTGAGTAAAACATGGTGTAGCAACGCCATTAAGATTAGTCGTGTAAACACCAGAAATTGTTTAATTAGAAGTTGAAATCAAATACAAAAAAGTAGCAAGACAGAGGCCAATGACTATAAAAACCCGCCAATGTGTCCAGTTGAATACAGCGAACATAGCAACAAATTTTATCATAAACGACGGTCGATTTGCCACGCGTAGTTCGTTGGGTGAATGCAGATATGAAGAGGTACCGCGAGGATGAACATACTTTCAGAAAGAGAAACGATTGTGATCCTCGATCAAAGTCTCTGTTAGCGATACTTATGAAATAAGTTAACGGCTAGACAGTACGGGGTTAACATAAATTCTACCTTTCACAATAAAATGTCACGTTTAGTTCAACCTTCAACTTGAAGAATCAAAAGGATTATAGTTCACGAGACCGACTTGGCTGATGGATAATTCCTTAGACAATAATATAACACACTTCAGTAAATTGTAATATGTTATTACGGCACGCAAGTGTCCGTTCAGTCTCGTATGCCAAGATACACAAACACTCGCTAAAATCCACAGCATGGTGTTACACACCGCTGTAGAACAATGACCCCCTTTTCATCTGTTCAAGTATGTTCGAGATTGGCTGAGAATTCATAGATTCAGAAAAAAAACGCAAATAAACGGTTATTAGGTATATTTTTGCGTGTTTTTTCACTTTGAACACGGAGATTTCTCCGGATGCACTAAAAAAAAAACACGGTTTCCCTAAAGCGTTTTGTAGTAGACAGATATGAGGAGCACTTAGCACATTACCTGGAGGATTCAGGGAGCAGAAAAACTATTGCCACTACTCCATATAGGAAAGAAATGTCGGAGATTCTAAGAAGGGTTTTGAAGAGAGTAAGCATAGGGAATAGATTGCAGAAGAGGACGGTCAAGCGCTCAATCTCAGTGCATATGAAAAATGTCATTCCTGCCAAGGGAACTAGTGGGTGAATGTATCTTATGTAGATGGACAAGCTGCACGGCACTTAAATCTAGAATACATGAACGTAAGCGAAAGATTATTACGTCACCTCAAAATAAACTTGGAAATAGGGTCATGGTGAAAGATTCTGCAACCCTCAATAATGAGTTAGATGCGTCATGCGTTTGGACCGAAAAGTGCGAACGCATAGAATTGCGCAGGACAGGTTGATCAGGTGACCATCAACATAAAGAAGATCAAACACACTGTAAATAAAATCGATGGCTATGATTCCTCAGGCATACCCCCATCAATCGTAGATAATTCAGGTCAGCTTACACGGTTGGTTGGGCGAACGGAATTGTTCAGTAAGTCTCAAAGTCAGCCGGCTCTGAGAGATTGTCAAAATTTCAGTTTCAATTTACGGCAATCAGAAACACGAGCAGAGTAGAGCTCCCCATTAGTGTATAATTGTCTTAGGACCCTATAAACTTCACATCCGTAAGATTATCCAAGTCCTGCTTGCCTCATTTGCCAAAATATGCGACCAGTTCATCTGGTCTAAATCAGCGGATCAAAAACGAAATGTTGCCGGTGAACATAAGGATCAACGTATCTAGATGATAAATGTCTTTCTGATGGAACGTTTGACTCCAGATTGCGGTGGTGCAACAGGAAACGCTTTAATATATTTAGTATCTAGAGAGCTGTCGTTCTAGAACCTAAAAGATACACATAAACAGTGATCTTAAAAGCAATGTTACTCTATACGTGAGATAATATAGATGAAAATTAATGCCCGTACTCAATTGCAAGCAATAAACGACATCAACAGACAAGCAGCTGCTAGATCGGGAAGCGGAAAATTGTTATCGGAGGTCAAATAAGTTTATTGAATACGTCATCAAGTACGTATAAATCCCAAAGATGGTGTCACACGTTGTGAATGTTTTATTAATCATCTGCTAGGTCGAACATTAGTTACCGCAGTTGCTTGGTATGAGACGAATAAATGGTGCCTCAACGTACAGGTAGACCTTTTTTCGTATGAAAAAAATACATAAATAACTAAGGTCTACATGATAGTGATGAGGTTTCAAATTTCGGATAAATAAAGCAACAACCTGACTTCACTTGAAGAGAGTTGTTCGCAAGAAAACAAGAACAAAAACCATCACCAAGTTTCATACGGAAACAACTATGGAATAACCACGTCAACAATTCATGAACTGCAAGCATGGAGGGATAAAATGCCATTTCTACCGAATCTGTTAATGGGATTGTAGACAGAGAAAAGTGCTTTATTTTAAAAGGTAACGTCCGGATTGCAGAAGTCGTGCAATTACTAACAATGACGTCAGACATATTTGAACAGCCAAGACAACAACTGAATTTAATTTCGAATGTGGACTTAATTGGAAGTCAAAATACAAACGAACAAATTTACATGAATTCGAACGACTGAATGACATACTATGATACCCGACCTTTCCCGGGACACCACAGATCGTGGAAATGTTCTCATAGGTCAGAAAGCCGTTACGGGGATTAACACTTGGATTTTGTTGCGTTGACGATTTTCCGTAAGAGCTCGCTTCCATTGGTTTGAAGCCTGTGGTTGAACAGCATGGTTCATATGCACTATAGGCAAATGCAACCTCTGCCCATTCGGTTTGGAAATCGACTGTCCAACCCGACGGACCAGGTGTAGCTTTCGGAATGAAAGCTTCCGGAAAGCTAACCGGTTTGACGTTGATCGAAGCATCAGCTGGTTTTGTGAGTGGACCAATGAGCAGTGGATAGGTGACGGCCAAGTTACTACTCGACTGTGAGGCGACATTCGCAACACCTGTGCAAAGAAAAAGAGTATACAAGACCGTATAAAACATATGATCTTTGCAGCCATATCGGAAATGAACCAAACTCTACCAAATTACAGAGACTTAAACAGAGGAATTCAAAACAACTGGAGATCGAGCAAGCAATCAAGACCCCTATGTGTTCCCAACTGCTTAACCCCCCAGCTCTCAATTTCGTGGTGGTTAGTCAAGTTAAGTGACATGAATAAATGTTTAATTTAATTATCTGTAAATTGGTAATAAGTAAAAGAGCGGAAGGGAAATTGTTCTCCAGATGCCGCCCTGTCCTCATTTGTAATCTGATTTGTTTGCAAGGTCCAAGCAATCTGATAATGCCAGTTCTGGTTAAAACAGTAAAACCATTACATACTTAGCCCGATAACTTCTCTATATCGTTAACCTAGGATTTGCTTTTTCTGATTTCCTCTCGGTAGTAAGGTAATTAACCATCCGTCAACCATAGAGATATTGCAGTCAAGAAGAATCAATATAACTAAGACAAACAAGTAATCAAGTAGATCAAGATACACAAAGGTCATAAGAGAATCTGGCTGGCTGTAGCCGATAAGTTATTTTTTTTAAAAAAAAACATTATTGGCTTTCCACCACCCACTTGGTACAGACACAGGCCCAGTCGTAGTTCCTACCTTTCTCGCCTGTTAGTTGACGGTATTTCAATTTTGAAGACGTTTTCAATGGACTTTACCGTCAGAGCAACGGATATTATGTATGAACCTCACTTTACGTTTCACCTATCTACCTACATAAAATATTGCCGACCTTTCCAACTTGAGTGATGAACGTGAAGAATATAAGATATCGAAGGAATTTACTGCAAACAGAATGAGCCCGTGTATAAAGATTAACATTCACATGATAAAAATCATTTTACAAGATATCCAGGTCACTGATGAGTAGTGCGGGATTTTGATTTTCATATAGACTGAACATCACCCACAATTGATCGATGGGAGTTAACAGATAGTAACTGTGTCTCCTCTCGAGGCGATCGGTCAACCTGATCATTACTCACAAGCGAAATTGGCTGAGTGTTTACATATGATAATTCGGTCGTGCCTAATGTGAGGTCAATGGCGCAGTGGTAAACACGGTTGCCTCATGAACAGCGTGTACGTTGTTCAAGTCCCGGCAGTGGCGATAATGTGCACTACTGACGAGCTCTAATGAGAGTGAAACTCGAGTCTAGTGCTTATTTTCGAAAGGGGCTGACTGGAAAGTCTGGGAATGCGACAGCTGCGATCAATTGTGGGTGGTGTTCAATCTATATCCAGGTCAGTTATCAATCGCCTAGTGATGGATTAGAATCCTGATGACATCAAACATTCCGGTTTAAATCTAACAGCCTGGCTCACATATATGTCACCGTACTGACTGGTAGTGAGCGACGTGTGGTATAAAAACTTGAAATGTACATTTTGAATGTTCCGAGTTAGCGAACATAAGAGGATACCATGCACCCGAAATAAATTGCTTTCGACTGGTTCATAAATAGTATCTTGAAGTGTCTTGTCTGTCTAGGTTAGAGCATCTCGATGAAGAATAACTCATACACATAACTCCTAACAACAGTTAGTTCAACCGTTTGTCTATTCAGCATAAATCTGACCGTCGATCAGCGTAGAACGTGCTATATGAAACATGAACCTCAAAAAATCAGATTAGAGTTTCGCATTATACATCAAAAAGAAGTTACATCTTTGCAAAAACTAGAATGAACTTGCACAAGTAGGTAGGAGCTGCAGCAAGCACGCAGAAAAACACATGCAACATTATGCAACCAGCATGCGTGACAGATGAGTCAATCACACAAAAAACAATCATGCACTTCCGATGTCAATTTACAAAGCGCAAATTAAGCAGTTGCAATTGGGAGCACGTCCAGCAATCCCGTCCAGTAACTTGAAACAACTGTACATTTACATATATAGCTATTAATTAGAGAATCAGTAGTGAATGATAATCAATGACCAATATGGTCATCTCGGAACTTTTGCCATCACCGCCGTGACAGCTAGTGAAACATAATAATAACTGTAGATTATGCACGGCGTTTCTGATCTGGTTTCGAGCAAGTATATTATGTATCCGTTAGAAATATTCGAAGAGTGAGAAAAATGGTAGTTAAAACGATCGGTGAGAGTTTTCACAAAATAAAACACGTTTCTCTGGATAACCCATGAATGCACGTGTAAAGGAAAGTTATCTCAGGTCAACCGACAAAATATAACTCGTATAAAGATCAACTGAAAAACAAAAAAGTCACCTTAAAGAGAAGGGATCAAAGAATCTGGATAGCAAACAATAGAGTATCATTTGCGTCTGAGATTAACATTCTCATTCACAGAAATTTGATAAAAGTCACCAGTGTTCAGGATTAACACTTGAGGAGCATGAGAGTCGAAGTTTCGCGAATCGTTGGTTCCAGTGACCATCAGAGAAGTGACGAGCAACTAATTCGACCAAGGTGAATCCATGAACGTCATGCAAGTGAGGAAAGTAAATTTAAATTAGCTAACGGAAGTAAATCATATTCCAGCGCAACGCTAATGACTGCAATCCCATGGTCTACCGGACAGGTATAAAAGCTACACTTATCTACAGGTCACCGGTTCGATCCATCGAAGTGAATGGCATTGAGGAGACCCAATAATATCGCTAACCATCACTTCGCCGTTGAGTACTAGAACCAACTGCTAGCAGAAGCATTCCCTAACCCTTCATGTTACTGTGATGAGTGATTGTCCGTTTCACAGATCATTCAGAAAAATTAATTTCGGCCCATGAGGAAGGGGGCTGTAAGAAAAGTAACGAGTGCAAGGGTTAACATCTAAATCCAGATGACACTAATGACGGAATTGAAAAACGATATCAGAACTTGAGTGCATCTGCAAGGAAGAGGTCAGCCAAGAAGACTGTTTGAAATCGGAAAGTAAGACCGAAAGTGACCGGTGCTGGATGTGTGACTGATAGTAACCAAGGGAACGTAACTGGCAAGCATTCAAAAATTTTGAATTATACAAACTTAGAAGCTTTCGCATTTGGAAAGGCTGTCTATTAGTGAACAACAACATAGCTAGGCAGGCTGAATGAAGTGTATGAGTCTTATCCAACAGGAAATCGCTTAATCATCGATCAAAATAAACAGGACACTTTTATAGTCTCCTCGCGAGACAACTGGGCAATCAGCGAACAACCCATAAGAGATTGTATCTGAAGGTTTGGTTGAGATAAGTATCAATGTGAAATCGGCAACAGGGTGAACAACTCGGTTGTCTCAGAAGAATGTGAACCAGAGTTTGAAGACTCGTCGTCGAAGAGAAGAACAACACTCGTGCCTGGTGTTTTTATTCGAAAGAAGTTGCATAGAAGATCTCTCCAAATGTAAAAGTTGTGCTCAAATCCGAGTGGTCTTTCACGAAGACTACATAAAACTTCTTCAGTAGGTTCCATGAGAGACCTAACTATAATGATTGAAGACGCTTCATTGTGGAATTACTGACTGAAATGAATCCAAAAAGCCAGGATCTTATAGACAAACGATCGCGATTGGAAGTTCATGTGCGACAAGTCCGTCACGTAATGTGAATTTAGGTTAACATGTCCACCTTGCAAACAACTCGAAGTCAGGAATTCAACCGCGGGCAAAAGTGAAGATCTGAGTTATTGACGCATCGGCTGGAAACGATGTCAAATACACAACAGCAGGGAGTGTATGAGAGGACAGTATGATGGAGTCAATCTTGACACAGCTCCGATAAGCGGCTAGCATCTTCACGCAGTGCTTCTAAATTAAGCAGCAGAGAGACAAACATCTCTCTGAAACCTAAGGGTCACGTATATAAGACGATAGTAAGGGCTGTACTGTCTTACAGCTGCGAAATTTGGTCGCTCAGGTTAGAAGACATGAATCGTGGTCAGGTATCTGACCACCGATATCTGCGTTCGAATGCTTCCATCGGATGACGCCAACGAGTGAACAACGAAGAGGTATAAGAACGGGTATTTGGTAGTGGTTGCCAAGCAAGCTGCTCTGTCCAATCCTCTCCACAGACTTAGATGGCTGGGTCATTTACTAAGGATGCCGGTGAGTCATTTGCAACATCGAGCAACATTCTTTTCCGAGGCTGTGGTCGACTGGCGTAAGGTGTGACATGAACGAATGATGACATAGAGAAATGAAGTCGATCACCAAAGGGTTCCTAACTGTAGGTCGGCTTCGTCTCCGGGGCTGGGGTCATCGTAATTCAAAGATTCGGTAGTTAGTGAACTTAGGTGAGCTCAGTGACGCGCATGATATCGTTGGTTAGCCGAGTTGTCTGTGAAGTAAGGGTACTTAATGACGCGGGGCAATGAAAGCCGTAAAAGAGCTGTCCTGTTGATGATGGCTTACTTCCAGTTCTCGTTCAGCTGCTAGTTTGCAAGTTGTAGGCATTCTAATGTTGAATGTTTGAATATACAGTTATTTTGGGAAGTTAGGTCCCCTCTCGTGCTGTTTATTTCTCTTCCTGTACAAGGTTTGCTTTTTCTTCATGGTTGTACTATAGTTAAACATCATCCAGTGTTCTACATTTATGGAGCTTGATAATTCTTGAGAAAAATACACCGAACCGGTGAAATAGCACAACGAGTGTTAGAAAGGTCGATCAAAAACGGCAGGGTGCTTCAAAAGTTTTTTTACCGTTCAAAGTGTCCTGCAATCGATGAGTATTTGCTGTAATATCTAGCAGTCTTCACGGAATATAAGCAATATCACTGGGAAAAGACATCCAAACGAGCTGCTATTTAAAACGCCTATCAATCAGTGGCTGTCAGAGTTGAGTGTCAAACAACCACTCAGTGAAGGATAGCCAAAAATGGGAACAGTAGCCAGAGCAATTAAGTCGAAAGTATCGATCAAAGATGAGATTTACTTTGTTTTGCACCGTACAGCTAGTTTCCACTCCCTACAATAAATAATGACCGGAACTGCAACAAGGATTTCAGTGGCACATTTGTCAATCGAGAACGAAATGAAAAACTTCGAATGGTCACGATCCACTCCAATAAGCAGTGATGTCAGAAAATCATGGCACTGTTTCTCAGAGAGTCTTACGCCATGATTTTACGTTACAGACGGGAACCATAAACACAATCATTCAAGGTTTTGTCCATCAATGAATTAGCGTAGCTCCCAAGTAAACCAAGATGTCACTGGTCAACGAGTAGGCTGGCCGCGTCATACACATCTGTCATTAAATGTCATCAAATCTGGAGGCGCTAATTCTCCATGAATAGCAATCCGCGTTTACTTACAAAATAAAGGAATTAGTCTCCACGACTGCCTGGTTCCAAAACAGAATAAGGGCTCAAGTGTTTGTGAAGGTCACAGTTATCCATTCATTTGACGGAATTTCCTTAAGATTTATCCAAAGTTACATGGTACGCGCTTCTAAGCTTTGGTTAAGCACTTCGTAATTTCAGCCATTTTCACAGGAATCTGAGCGCAAACTTGCAGATAATTAATCTCCAAATATATGGTTAATAATTGCTTCTTCAGTGCACTGCACAATATGCAAAAAAAATTTCTGTAATACACTAGTTGCCTGATCACCTGGAAGCAGGAAACAAGTGCACTCCAATCTGATTAACTGTTTCCTTTCAACATAATAAACGGCTTTTTATCATGAAACTAAAAAACTATTATAAACCATTTTTTTTAAAAAAAGCAAACGTGTTTACAACCAACGGTTGATGCAGAAAAAGTTCCACATATTTAGTATCGTTCAAGAATTCCACAACTGAAGTGAGAGGATATAAAGTGGGAAACAGTGGTATTTCGCCCTCGAACTCGTCAGTGTTAAACAAAACAGAAGACGAAGGGTGACGTACGTATAGTAAACAATATTTCGTAGACATTTGGTACAAGTGGACGCCATATGTTCGCTCGGATCAGCTATTTATGACCAGCTTGGTAAGATACAGCAAGCACAGCTTAAAATGATTCATTGTAATCTGGTGAGGACCTGTACGGTGAATGTATATACTTGGCATACGAAGAAGCTAAACGTTTGTGTATACCTAGGGAATGAAGAAATCAGGCGGTGTAGTCACATTTCAAATCCATTTTAACAAATTTTCGCTCATTCTATTAAGGTAATTAGTCGCTTTGTCAATGGGACTTCCGTTACAGCTACATGATATTATGTAAATACGTTGTACACTGCAGCTGATGCACCCTAGCTGAGGGAAACAATCGATTACAGATTCATTCTGGGACTACAGTGTTCGCTGGATCGACTGTTCGATAGTGAAACTATTCATCTTTTGGTTTACTGAATGAAAGCTCTAAGGAGATTTTCTTTTTGTCCAGTCCAATATTGTAGAAGCGCTTCGACTGCGTTGCAAGCCAAGAGTGAGATAAGCAAATTCGTCGGACAAACAAAGCCATACATTAAAAATTAGGGTGGCGCTAGAAATGTGTGATCATTCATTGAACATCACTTACAACTACGATTAATTGTGAGTGGCGTTTAATTTGTATTAAAACCAAAATCGCCTACTACTCCGGAGTAATCCGATTGTCTCTCAACAAGTTAATGTGTTCTGTGATTTCAACTTGGAGAGAAGTCCTAGCCGAAGGGTCATCGATTGGAGTCAACAGGACAGTTACTGTGTCTCTTCTCGAGGCAATCGGGCAACCTGTTCATTACTCACAAGCGAAAGTGGTTGAGCGTTCACATATGATGCGAGGTCAATGGTGCAGTGATCAACACGGTTGCCTCATGGAAGCGTGGTCACAGTTCTAGTCCCGGCCGTGGGAAGAAAATGCGCTGCTGATGCATTGTTAATGAGAGCGAAACTCGCGAGTAGTGCATCTTTTTTTCGAAAGGGGTCGACTGGAAAGTCTATGAGAATATGATAGCTGCAATCAGTTGTGAATGAGGTTCGATTGATTACAAGCACATACTGGAACGAGGATAAGAAAAATCGAGAGAAGGAAGCTGAAACACTTACCAGCAGATGCAAACGGCAATGGCGTCACAGGAGTTGAGTGGATCATATATTCTGAACCGTCCACAAGGGCAGTTGGCACCTCTATCGAGGATGGTTTTGCATCGGTCAGCAGAGTGTAGAAGTGGAAGCCAAACACAAACGCGTGGTTCGGATTTCCCGAGGTGTGACGAATCCAGCCAGCCTTCAGTAATGTCTGAGTGTACAAGATAATGGCACTAAGTAAATTTAAGCAGGACACTGGCAGATGATGGGAAACGAACCAGGCAGCCTGCACAGGACATATTAACAGTTCATATACTGCCAGTACAGTGTACAACACGATAAAACGAGTAATGAATACAACACTATAGCGCCAATAAATACTAAAACACTTCACCTGTCTGATTTCCCACGCGATAACCCATAGTAACCGTACTAACTTGGTTACATTTATATGGTGATTAAGCGTGTGCAATGTGCTGATGAGGAGGACAACAGTCCTATCAGGAACAATCGTGTCAGAAGTTCTAAGTACTGTCTCTTCCCTACAGAAAACGGGCACCCAAAATGCTTGTGGTAGGAAGTTAAAATGGGGCAACTCGAAAAGTTATGATTCTAGGCGTGTAGCCAAAAATAAAACTTTCCTACAGCCTTCTACAATATTTAAATTATACCTAAATTTCAAAAGCTTTCTGATTATTTACTAAACAAAATACAACTCGTCTAGGATGTTCAAATGAACTTCTCAAAATGACAGTGGCTGCTGTAAAGTTCAAAAATAGCTCAACGTGTAGGCTGGTAAACGCTTATCACGGTGCAGTACAATTAAGATCAGATTCCAGTGACTGTGTTGCAAGTCTAGCTTCTAGTCAAGAACTGGTTTAGAAACACACATGCTTAGTCATTTGGTAAGCTCAACGGGTTTCTAAAGGATTGAATAGAACTAAATTTCATGCAAGCGATCAGCAATTTGTTGGCATGCATAGGGTAAAGTGGACTGGAATGCCAACCCCCTAACAAAATGCTGATAAACTCAGAACGATTTGGTGTTTTCCTGTTGTTTTACGGTAGCCCATTTAACGTTTTTCTTTATCAACAAAACAAGCTAGAAACTAGGTTACCGTTGAAAACATTATCGATGTCACATCTTCAGGTAAATGATTTTATTATCGAACTTCTTCAACAATGCCATTGTAAACTACATTAAGAAAGATACTATATACTTGTTCCAAACGTTACAATCTACTTCTACCAATTCAGCGAACTAGAAACAGGGAATGTTATTTGCAAGTACGACAAATTTACTAATTGATCGTAAAGTCATTTTGAAGAAGTTTTCCGATGGACTTCATCTGAGGATTATTAGTTACTTTTCGTGTGAACAGTCCCATTGTGGTAATTATGTGCTTACGCTGATTACATTCGCTTTTTGTTTGTATGGTTTTTTTCTCTACACTAAGTGATAAATAATCCATACACTCATTTCAGTGGTTTCAATTGATAAACTTAAATGCACAGCATAATCGACTTGGATTAAAATTGGGGAAAAAAGTAAACGAACAGACAGAAAGTGGTGAAACAGATTAAAGATTGATAAACTGCTAGTAAATTTATAGTGTTATGGAAAGAAAGATCAAAAAACACACTTGCAAATATCCAACTGCTTGATCTATTGTATAAACGTCAGCAAAATGATTGATCACCCAAATTGTGGCATCAAATGCCAGAAATGTACGGTCCGGTAATACCGCAGTGTTCACGTTGGAGACGAAAGCCAAACCGTTGCTACACCACCGAAAAAGAGGTCAGATTATTATCAAGGAAGTATGTACACACACATATACATATGCATATATGTATTTGCATACACATATTATCAATGAAAAAATGTATAGTTATCCGAGATTCAGTAGAAAAACATGTAACCCCGTTTACTGAAACGTGTAATTTTGTAACGCATCTGGTACACATGTGGGTGGGAAAACTGTGCAGACAAACAATGTGAGATTGCAATGATTTCCGAAACTACGGTACATATCTACTTGTATGCAGAAGATCACTCACTACATTAGAGAATAATCGTTGTATTGTAAAAAAAACTCTTTCAGCATCATATCGTATGACTATCATTTCAAGGTGACTCGAAGATGTGCATAACTATGAAATTTTTATCACTTTTCGACCACATTTTGGAGACGTATGAATAAATATTATCACATTCTAAAATGCACTATAGAGTAACACAGAAACAATTATCGTTCGAAGTAACTCGTGGTGTACGTGTACGGTGAAAATCTACTCGATTCACCGTTTATCCAAACCTCGACACAATAGAGGATCTAACAAGGAACCAATCCAAACGTCGAGTTAAAGATTCCACATAAGAATAGGACGAACAGCCTCAACGTTATGTTTACCGTTATTTGCCACGTTCTTTGTCCTGTATTGCACCAATCAGCTTAGAGTCTGTGGCTTTACATGTGCCAATACAATCAGCCAACGAGAGGATGTGATTTCCTCAATAATGTTGTGGATTCAGAAATTCAGCTTCTTGTCTCATGAATATTAACTGCTTACTACAACCAGTACGAGTACTTGCGTGGGAGGTTTCAGTTCGAGTGCGATTTCTAGGGCCACTCGAATTCCGAGTACTGCAAGGTGACTTTGAAACGGCAGGTACATTGCATAATTAGTCACCGATTACATGCGATCCAGCAAGTTTCGTCACCCGACTGACAATAAAAGGAACAGGAACAATTATGCAAACAAATGACGCCTTATTCCCTAAGGAGTTTGCTGAAGATTTACGACGATTGCTTGCAGAAACACCGAAGAGAAAACTAGACTCTGTATACCTTGTGGAGGACAGAACGGGTACACGGTGAAGCAAAACGATGAACATTTTTGTACACCACTAGAGAAATTCTTGCATGCTACCGTAGCATGCATAAATGTCAATGGTGTCCGCATTCTTTCACCATCTAATCAAAGGATGCATGAATTCCACGAATTTCATCAATCAACCGCATGAACTAAACCGGGGTTGAGTACTGAACAAACATGAGCACACGTGCTAGACAGTATACTGTCGGTTGACTACCAAGTGGTCCATAGTCTTCGCAGACGAATTAAATACCTAGCACAGGGCGATCAAAAGCCACATATAGCAAGGCGTTCTCCTACCATATTACAAAGAACACATCCAAACCTGTTAACCATTTCTTAGGGTTCCTCATCGCTGAGGCAATGTACAAAGTAAAATACCATGAGATCACAACAACGGTTTTTGCGTCTAATAGATAATTAAATTGAAACCTCTGATGATGGGCTGTTCTCACGGACTGTTTGGTACAACTTTTCTGTAAAGCATGATGTGCAGGAACAAATTACACTTTAGATAAGCGTCACAATGAAACTAGCAACAAAGGCGAAACACTGTCTTATTTTTATGAGTATGACAATTTATGGAACGAAAAACATCAAGCTACAGGAGTTTCGTTGATGAGTGAGTGAGGCGCACGAGAAAAAGATATACGCACAAATCTGATTCACTAAGTTCGTTAGGCTTGAGATGTCAAATAGTAGAACATAGCTGTTAGGCATAATAACATAAACAACGTGACAAATAGTGTACGTCTCCAAAAACATTCATTTTAATTGGTGTCACTCTTACAACAGCCCACGTATATTCCGTCTGACGGTTCGTGAAGAACACGAATCTATGTAATGGATGACAAATGTTTCTGGCACCTCCAAGGAACAACTATCGAAAATCTATGATGATCAAGTAACATGAGGAACTAAGGAAGTGCACAGAAAGTGATGAAGCTTTCACCAAGTCCTGTGGATTTTGTAAACTTTTGGAGAGATAATCATGTCTTATAAAATGCACAAATACATCACTTGAGACTCAATCATTTGTAATGCTATACCATTGGGTGAGACCCTTGATTTGACCCAAACTCATGACATCCAATTAAGGAGAGTGAATGCTTTTTCTCTTTAAATCTGATAAGGAAACTCATAAACAGGTTGATGGGATGACTAGCAAGAGTAGATTGATTTCTCGATAGTCAAGAATTTCGACTACGAGTGAGGAGAAAAACCAAAAAAGATGAAACAAAAACACGGCCCCACAGCCCGCACTCCAGATACGCGCAGATGAAGGAACAAAAATTACGCGTCGATACAAGATATAAACAATAACTCGTTTAAAGGTTTTTAGATAAAAACGACAAACTCACTGTGGATCAGCCATTGCGAACGCAACATAATGAAGAGGTGTGTTGGCGGAACTCATAAATGGTTCGACGATGTTCGAAACATGAGTGAATGTGCTACCAACGGGACCGACTGTAGCATCGGATGAAGGTGTGATAGAGCCAACAGAATTCGAAGTCGTATTCAAACTCTCTTCGACTAACGGAAACGCCTCAGTACTGACTGTGACTGCTTGGGAAGGGTTTGAAGAACGCTGCGTCATCACAGTTGACCCGACGGAGGAGGTGAAACTGGGACTGTTAGACCCCAACTGTTTTGGTTTATTCACACCCGAGATTTCCTGTGCATGAAAGTAAACAGTAAAAAGGTAGACAAAATGTTCGCAGTGATATCAAGCGTGCATCAGATCGTTTCGTTCCATTCAGGATGGTCTGTAAACGTACCAAATTTGACCAGCTTGAAAATATTTCGCACTCTTGGCTAACTGGTAATATCCATGAAATGATGAAAAACGGTACAGGACAGAAAGGAACCAAACGTGGATACCTAGCCACATAAGAAATAGATTGATCTGAAATATACTGACGAAAAGATACTTCCGTCTGACATTTGTAGACGCCAACGTTGACGGACAATGGTGTCCGTTCTACCGAATCTTTGAAATGCACCTTGCAGTTTCACAGTGTAAGCAAGGCGTTGTTTCATGATTTATCGTCACCACCATCAGTTTCAGTTTCCTGCTGTACTCGTGAACACTACGCCCGGGCTGTCGTTGTTCATGACAATGGTCCTCGAAGGGATGGAGTAATAAGTGATAGTGTATAAAGGATAAAAATCGAAAGAAAAAACAACAACAGAAACCAGTGGAACTTTACGAGCGATCAACAGTGGAGTCAACAACCTTGCGTATACAGGTTTGCCATTGCCTGTGACGCTGCCATATGTCAGAGTGTTTCCAATCAGTGATGTAAATGGTCGCAAATTCCCTAACCAGGTAGAAGGCATCTATCAAACTGGTTCAGCGGGATGATCAAGGCTTTCATAACCAGTGACCATGTCATCGCTCACCGCCTTGCGGTTTCTTCTACTCATCAGTAGTGACATTGAATAATGCGAGATGCGAAAAATAATCTGTCCGCTTACGGAGTACGTGATCCAGTCAGCAATTTTACCAGCTCTATCATCAGTTGCGAACTTACACATTTTCATTGTGCTGCTAACATGGTCAATACATTTGATATTGGTTAACTGGCAAAAACAATGGTGATCAAGTAATACGTGTCTGGATGTATATGCACACGAATTGGCCAGATTCGTAATTTCAAGAACGCGACAACATCGTTATCCTTAGATTAGACAAGGAACTGTACGACTGACTTGCGTAGTACACAAGCTGGTTCAAGAATAGAAAAATGTGGAGACTGAATTCGTAGCCTGTATTCCTAAGACATCGTTCATCGACCTGAATCCTTCTTGGCATCACAGTGTAGAAGAAAAAATAGCAATAATGTAATTACAATAATTTCCCTCCACAGCTACAAATACTGGTCGCCGAAAGTCGAGGTTATCAGGCGCGTTGAGAGATTTGATCGTTAACGGTTTCGCCTAATTGTTCACATTGGATAGTTCCAGTGGAGTCGGGAACAAAGTTTATAGTGACTAAGCTCACACCGATTTGTTTCTCTAAAACGTGAAAACGTACAGATTCAGAAGGTTGGGCTACACAGCGATAAAGCCAACTGACTGTATGTCACGCCGTGCACTTTATGTGAAGCTCACAGCACAACGGCCAAAGATACAAAGTCGACTGGTGACTTGGCTTACAGAATGAAAAGCATCTAGCTCAAGGCTTGAAACATCTAAGGAAATGGTGACTAACAGAGTTCAGTAGCATGGAGAGTATCACTGAGTTATCTGTGGAGCGAGGACAGTTAAAGTCAACATGTAATGAAAGCTGACTAACAGATACCATTGTCCTCGTATTTACAAGTGTGTCATTTGTTTGCAGAACGCCCTTGCATCGAACACAAAGTAGTAGACAATTAAACCCGTTCCATTTTCTTCATTTTACTCTTAAATTGAAACTTCTGTCGTGGAAATCAAGCACCAGTGTCAACCAATGTCGTACTGCTATTGATGGTGGTAGTGAAGATCAATTTTTACTTCAAGGGAAACTGCTAACGTTTACTGCTATTCGTCATACTGAGCAACCGGAGGAGCGGAAGACTTTTAGCCCATCTAAACTCAGAATACATAAGATTTTCTGCTTTACGTAGAATAACGGATGCCTGATGTAAGGATCTTTCGACCTGAGGTAAAACAATTTCGCTATTAAACCTTCAAGCTACAAAATATAGATACGCGGAACTGGGAAATACTTGATCTCCAGAGTGAAGTAACGTCTGTCCCTTCGACCTCCGTGTAGTTCACAACAATGTTGCGGTTATGTGCCTTTGTAAAATGTTGGTATTTCAAAACTAGCTACGAATAACAGGCAAAAGTAGACCGTAATCAGTCCCAGTATATGCACACACATTAGTGAAGCTTCCAAAGGAAGCGACGGCTGGTGTACGATGACCCAACAGAATGGAGCTCACTGTAAGACCGAAGGCAAGAAGCTCCTTATCGACTGCATCCAGTACGAGGCGTAACCCTGTAGAGAGCAAAGAAGTAAAAATATTATACAGATCAGAAATCCGATCTCAGCAAACGCTACGATTGTGGTGGACTAGCAAATCGGAAGTGCGAGTATCTCAACTCCCGACGGAATACCTTAATGCAGTGGTGAGGTACGCCCAAAAACCCATAGCGAGCGGATCCCGGACAACACGGGCGACCGGATGAGCCATCGCTCAACGAGATCAGAACAACGGACAAGACATGGCAAGTAAAATGGGGTGGATGACCACATCGGAGGCGCGATTATTTCACCACTCAGAGGAATATCTCGACACGGTCGTGGAAGACGGTCAAAGCCAACGGTAGAGAGATTGCGGACAACAAGAGCGACCGGATAAGCCATCGCTCAACGAGATCGGACCAACGGACGAGGAATGGCAGACGAAAAAACCCCGACAAAAGGCTTCGATGACAAATATAAACCGGGTAGAAGTACCCAGGAGGTGTGAGCGGAAACTTGGGGTACTGTGGACTGGAATTCTGATTCGTAAATGCGAGCGCGCGCGTACCATGGCAACCAGCTAGTTGGAAAATAAAAGATTGTTTTATTGGACGCCTTTTCGCTACACAATGACGCTTGCAATGCTGGAAATGGGTGCAAAGGCACAGTTTCAGACGGAGATCTCGGCTATTAGTCGATACATGAATGGTCGGTTGATCGTCGTAAGGAATCTGTGTAAAATCCCTGTCAGCCTGAATAGTGGTAAGAACAGATCGACAAAATAAAACTCTGTTCAGCGATCGTTGGAAAGTCAAGAGAATTCCAAGACTTGATGAAGTGATGTGAAAATTTTTACCTTGTATTGCATCAGGTCGACAGGATGATGTATAACGAGAACAAAAGCATGCATCTCTATCACCAACAATAAAAGCGTCGTTGCGACCTGTTCAGTGTGAAAGGATGCCCATAATAGCAAAGACGGTAAACAGTGGATTGGTGTTCCATTATATAAGTTGAAAGCAGGCGCCGCTGTATCAACATGAGTGACTATGTGTGATGAAGAAATCCGACACATTGATACGGAAAATGTCCTCACAAAAGTTGTTCACCGAGGTGATTTGTACGGTATTCACATATGCTGAATCCAACCGAGAGTCTGAAGCGTAGTCAAGCAACAGTTGCAGATCAACGATGACATATTAGAGACCGCAGATTCTCATGAAGTGGCGGGCTAAGAACAATAGCGCATGCGTACACTCGGGCAAACAGTCCCTGTTGCTATCAAGGACATTCAGGTCGGTTTTGTCAACTACATTGAACGAAGGTGTTCGCGAGCAGTGAAAAACGAAAACATATGGTCACAGCCCTAAACATGAGGCTTACTTGTGAATGGTGAAAAACCTGTTCGGAGATAACTTTACTGGATGACAAAAACAACTTTTTAACTCAGTGTTAACTTTATTTCACCGAAGGATGAAAGGTTGAACAATCTGAAGCACGTATATGGACTGAAACAGACCAGATTACATTGAAATCAAACTCATAACTACGTAACAGACAGTCGACATCCCTACCTGGAGCACCCTAAACAATGCATATAGCTATAGAATTACGAAAGGTATCAGAAAAAAACAAGCTAACAGATTATCATTAGCGGATCCAGGGTATGGAAAAGTTATGACTCACCGACTGAATCCATTTGGAAGGAATGAGACATTTTGATTGAGTCAAACAACTAAACAAAACAATGTTCATACATTTTTTAAAATGTCTATTCGCAGACTGTGCCTAGACGGTATGTGATGGAAGTGTGATCCGATCCGGTGTCTACAACAATTGACAGCTGTGAATGTAGAATCGCTATTACGTCCAGGCGTCAACAAAAATGTTTAGAGATCGTAACTATGAGGAAATACTACGCGTATGAAAGGAATGGAAAATAACAAATCGATAATCAGCTGATGCGAATTCTTGTCATGTAGTTTCAAATAGGGGGATTGGAAGCACATGAGGTTCAGCAAGGTTAGATGAAATATCAGGCAGTTAGTAGAGAGCACACACAAGCTGGTACATATTTTAACGACAACTGCACGGATACAGGTAACATAAATCACCCAACCAGGAATATGAGGTTTGGGAAGGGAAAAAACAGCTGTCAAGCCAGTCCCACACGGGTTCGCGAAAATCAATTGAACTCGACCCGAAGACATCAAGATAGGCAGGGTCACGGCTCCTGACTGAGAGGAGAAGAGAACGGCATTTTATCGGCGCGGTCAATCTACAAGCCGCAGTAAATCAGTACACACAACGCAGTTCTAATTTCGTTTATCACAAGAAAGCACACGCAAGAAAGACAGGAAAATGACGCGCGGTTGATGGGAAAATACGCCTGGCTACGGGCTGAATAAGGGATAACCATTTCAGAGTTGGTTTCACTCAAACTAGGAAGAACTGCAAAAGGTCAATAAGGTGATAAACCAAACCTCGAAATGTAATTATACCGTGAAAACAAAATTAACAAGGCAACAAGCATGACCGGAACATCCTATTCAAACACTGAACCATAAAAAACGATGCGATTAGCCGTTGTTTTCTCTTATTCTTTCTCAGACTAGTAAACTAACAAGGAAGACGAACTAGATATGAGTTTCGCTTTTGTCAGAACTCATCAGAGTGGGTACCTTCGTCGTGACCGAGAGTTAACCTCCGGCTCATCAGTTTCTCTTTTTGGATGGGAACATTCTAACACTAATCCGTAACCGAACGCGATCATTGCCCAAGTTGTGTCGATGAGCAACTTAAGAAACAATATTTTCTCAGACAACCCCACGACTGGGACTTCCGTTCAAGATGAAATAACACTCATAAGAGAATATGGGTGAGTATTTGCACATGATAATCCGATCGTGCCTAATGACGATAATCAACACAGTTGCCTCACGAAAGCATGACCGCAGTTCAAGTCCCGGTCATAGAAACGAAATGTACTACAGACCAGCTCCAACGAGAGCGAGCCTCGAGTATAATTCGTTTCTCCAAAAGGGTCTGATTGTGAAGTCATTGCGGCTGAGAAAGCTATGAGTGACACTCAATTTGCATTGATCAAAAGTTCTTTACTACTTATCAGTGAAAAAAGTTTTGTTAACTCGAAAAGATAGCTCGATGAAGTAGGATAAGAGGGGTTCAGAATCCAGTGGAAAAAGAAGTCCCATTCAAATATATGGATGGTGAAATGATTAAAACGCGTACAAAACTCGGAACAACACAAAACAGGTGAAAGTGAAATGTAGAAAAAATCATAAACCTCTACGGCAAGCTAAATAAAGTAGGATTACTATGCATACTGTATCACAGAGATTAATCGTGAATACCATTGATCGCATCTAAATGGATAGCAGTGTTGACACAATACTGCAATCTGACTAACTAGAGTGAACATACCACATCACTGAAAACTGTGGCGTTAGCGTTGCCACTTCTGAGATAGGAAGTGACAAGGATGACAAAAAGGACAATCCCGAGTATTTTTGGAGAGCTGAAAGAATACTCCCCTGAAAATTGGAATCATAATGCTACTCTGACTGTGTCACGGAGAATGACACCGATCCGCTAGCAAACCAAGCTTCACTAGCAACAAACGAGTGCGCCCTCAAAGTCATTTGGTACCTTCTGACAGGTAGCTCAGCATAGCACAAATATGACTAAAATCACTAAATCCAGGCGTATCAACAGGATAAAGCACATTTATTGAATCGCCCGGTGAACGGCACAACCTTCTCAGTTGCAACCAATCCTGTTTGAACGATGTTCGTTCATCCCACGTTTAAGTTTGGTTAACGAAATCGACAGTGATAGCCAAAACGCGTTAGCTGTCTATCACGTCTACCGTAGAATGAAACGTCAATTGACAACCCAGAAAGACACCAGTGTTGGTCTGTGTGTCATTTTACTGTTGCAACCAATTGAACGAAGTAAACAGAAAAAGACTGTAGACATGACGTATCGTGTATAATAAATCCAACTCAATGAAGTTTGTCCTAGAAAACACAACCAACAACTGAATCCGGCTTTTTCAAATAGTGAAGACAGCCCGAAAGATATTCAGACACACAGGAAAACTATATCTAAGCAGAAGTCGGTAGTTAGGCCTGTGTTATGTACGAATACTCCCGATCACTACTCACAGAACTGTGTAGCAACCGATATACAAAAAACAGATTCGTATTCATAATCCACTTTTCAAAGATAGGACGCATGAACACAGAGTGAACCTACAGACCGAATCAACAACAGAATGGTTGGTAGAAAAACCGGAACCAATAAAAATCATAAGTGAACAACAAAGTATAGGCATTTCTTTTAAATTAACTGAAAGCAAAGAGATACAGTGTGAACAGCTCACGAAAAAGTAATTCACTAGAATCAAACGGCGTCTGTTCAAATAGCAGCAAATGATCATACAGTTAAGTAAGTCTAGTTAGCGGCTGAATTAAAACACACAGAGGTAAGTAGAGATGACCAACCACGGAAAGCGAATGAAAGTAATCATTTAGAGAACGGGTGCAAAAAATGGAAGTATCTCGATGAACAAGAAGGCGCCCAATTCATGGCCAGTAAATATGTAGTCAAAAAAGACTGGGCAAGAATGGATGTCAAAGTCAATACTGGGTTTCTCTGAGAGATGCACTTTATTTACCACGAATAAAAAAGATGGCTACAAAGCGGTTTCGAATCAGCACACTTTTGCCAACACGGTATATGAAACAAACTTCGGTGTAATTTCATCGAATGAAAAAGGAACGATCCAGTCAACTAGTTGTTGGGTAAAGTGAGCACAATCTTGATCGTGCCTGAACATATCAACAAAACATGTGGACGCGTGTCCATAGGCTTATGACCAACCAAATAGTATCTATGAAGCAAAGAACACGGTTTCGCAAAAAGAAAATAGGGCGCCAGAAAAAATAGCCAAAGAAAAGAAACTGCGCATACAAAATCGGGTTAACGACGAAGTGGATTTATGATTAATTGAATTAGTAAAAGTTATCAGTCTACAATCAGGACCATACTAGTAGTGCCTCGAGCATCACACCGGCAGCTCGAGTAACTCAACACCATTTGAGGCAGTAGTTGACAGATTTGCGTTTTAATAGTAATATAACCATTGACCGAGTTGCACGCACGAAGTGTTTCGGTATGGATAGATTAGGTGAGCAGATGGTACACGTATAAAGAATCAAATAAACCGTAATATTCTCAAAACACGTTTTCACTCATGACAGTAGAGAGAACAGCCAAAAGATATTACAACGATAAATATTTTCTTTACAAAAAAAGATACATCACGAACCGGTTGCATGCGTGTTATCACCACTAGAAGTATAAAATGCTTCAAAGTGAAACAAAATCCAACAATGAATAAGAGTTTGAAGAGTTCAAGTTACACGAACGTATACAAGCAGTACGAGGAGCAAAATATTACACGATCACGTTAAACCGTACTCGCGAATGTCACAAACTGACCAACAGCATCACCGTTCTAAGTTTCGTGACTGCATAGAGATAAAATTTGATCGACCCCTTCAACCGACCGAAAAGTGAGATTACGTGCAAAGACCAGATCTTCCAGCAGTGAATACCTCACACACTTACCGTAGACATCAGATTGAGTAGGACGTGTTGCACTATCTATAGACTGTCCATTGGACAAATGAGACTGACAGAATTGTAAGCGGATTCTGTCATTAGGACAAAGAACAACACCTTGCCTTGACGAAAATTATTTCAGGGAACTTAAAGGTAACACCGATAACAAAATATAAAGGAAAAGGAGAATACCAGCACATACACACCTGAATGTAAGAAGAAAAAATCTGCGGTAAATAGATAACTGAGTAACACGAGAAAACTGGTTGGACCATGTAAAACAGGACAATCTAATGTAACAATTATGTGGACTTCGAGAAATCACAACAAGTAAACCGATATTTATCATTTTGTTATGTTTCTTCCTCTTCAAAAGAAGCATGCGTTTTTATATACAGCCAGATGTGTAAGGAACACGCGGAGGATTAGAAAAAGCTGACGCGCGTGTTGAGACAAACGCGATGCGTGAAAAAACAGACCGACACCGTAAATTTGTCAGTTCATAAACAGACAAATATGGGGGAAGTCTATTGCGAGGATGAGAACAGAATGTATATAACGGTGAGGTAACCGTTCACCAAATGGAGCAAACAAACAGGAAACGACCAAACGGATAGCACAGGTTGAGATATGGTGCGTCTGGGAGGATGACTGGTGCGTACAATATACGAACGATCGGTTATTCAGATAAGCTGAAAAATGTTCTTTATTACTAACCTGTTTAAACTGTCAGAAGAATATTGAAAACGAAAGAGTGTATTGGATTAAATAAACAACTGAGAAACATAAAAATAGTGAGGTGGCAAATTAAATTAATTCACATAATTTAAAATGTATAGAGAAGTTCCTTAACTAGTAAATACTAACTAGAATGCAGATGCCTCTTCGGTTCGTAGAAATCGTTAGGGCAACGCTGTCAATCGGGTGGTGAATCGTTTATGAACCAAACTGATAACTGATCTAGAAACCAGGATTATTGAGATAACATAAAATTGTGGTCAGTATGTACTCGTACTTTGAACATCTGACAAATCTACTACTTCAGATGAAACTGGCCTCGCGGACGCTTTGCGACGAATAAACCCCACTATTAATCAAGTGCATTGTTTCCGTGACCACTCCTGTCAAGTTTTAGATGCCTATTAGTAATCATTCCATGTTTAACCTTACAAGGCATATAACAACAAGTACACCGTGATGGGCAAGCTGACGATTGTGTCCTTAACCTATGGCGAATGTAATAATCGATTGCATGCGTTAAGGGATTTAGGGCACAGTCACACAAGGATTGTTCTGTTGAAGACATTATTTTCAAGCCGTGACGCGGAACCTCTATGGGGAATTAAGACCCCAGGAGGAGAACATAGCACATAACGACGACGAGCCAAAATATACTTGAATCCCCGT
>JTDE01000401.1:108594-121257 GCA_014338405.1 Paragonimus skrjabini miyazakii
TGCGATAACAATCAGGCGGAGAACACCGAGTCTGAACAAGTCAACAAACTGTAATAAGTGCTGTCTATCAATAAAGGTTAGTATAATACAAGTTCAAGGATTCTTAGCCACAGATACACAACTGGACGTCAGAAGAATAGTTTCACGTCAACGAAATTGACTAGATACAGACATTGGTAACAGAAATGCATCCGTTTGTAAGCCGGCAACGACTACCCGATGTGCTAGATGCCAATTCCATCGATCGGTGACATCATAAAATTTCGTGGACACATTAGATCGTAATGTCTCGGTCGACGTAACTTTTTCGAGTGATGCACATCAAATTTTCGACCGAGCTGAGATTTACACTGAAGACACATACGCACGTGCGTGCACGACCGCCCACGAAATGGGGATATCTTCTGCTCGTCTTGTTGGCGATATCACACGGGATTAACATAAGTACGTCGAGATCGCTAATGGATGAAATGACCAGATCCAGTGTTCATATTTAGCTAAACGATTACCGGCCACGCACATGACAGTCAGTGGGTAACGGCGCTCTTTGGCGTGCGCAGTCGCCTAGAGGTCTCCGTCACTAGACTGTGCCTTAGGTTTAAAAGTGTAATTTAAGATCGGCATTCTATTGAACATTCGAATGTTGTGTGATAAGGCCCTTCTAGGTCATTCTTCCTCCGTCACACATATTTAAACCAGCTAAAACATATACACGTAACACTTCAGAAGACTGTGTTCCGTTTTTATTCCTCCAACAATGTCAATAGCTTAAAATGAATGAAACGACAAGCGGATGGGTGTGCAGTGACCAGATAACTGACAATCTAAACGATAGTCTTGAGTTACCCGAATGGGACAGATGTCATAAGTTCATTTGATATGAAGTCTTCGGGATTATTCCGTTAGATAAGACAACTATGCAAAGTGGCAGCCAAATAGACGGACATATTTCCCACCAGAATATCGATGGTAAACAGTTTAAAGACCTTCTTAAATTCCGTAACTACAATATTAAATTCAAGTTTGAAGACTGCAGTTACCGTTAGGTTGTCAGAGTTGCTATAAGTAGTCCGATGGTTTTCACCGAAAGCAAGTTCAACAGTAAATACACCCATTTATAAGGCATACATGTTACATTTTAATCAACGCTGGGAGCAAACAACATTCAGTTCAATTGGTTAAAGCACTTAATTTAGTGCATTCTTATAAGCACATTGATAATAGAAGAGGACATACCAACTATCACTTCGAAACGTTTTAGTAATTGGAAGAAACGGAAGATCGATTGCATTATTAATCAGCAGGAAACCGACACTGACTGGCCAGCATGTACATTCCAATAGATTTTTCCATAATACAATTAAAACGGGCGAGTGCACATCTTGTTATCGAGTACAAGACGAATATACGCTAGTAAAAAGTTCCGCGAGGACGTTAATTTCCATTGTTCCGTACGGGAGGAAAATGACCACCCAATAATCTTCATCAAGAAAGAAGAGAGTTCGAGAAGTGTTTGTTTAATAGCCCGATAAAAGGTGTCCTCTTAGATGTATTGTTTTGTGGGAGAGGTGACTATTAGTCAACGCAAGTGTTACATAGTCGAGCAAGAAGAACAAAAGTTATCAACTGGTATCCCACGTAACTGATAATTTTCCAAGTTCCCTCACGAACAGCGTGGCCATGGTTCTAGTGCCGGCAGTGGCGATGATATGCACTACTGACGAGCTCTAATGAGAGCGAAACTCGAGACTAGTGCTTCTTTTCGAAAGGGACCGACTGCAAAATTTATGGGAATGCGACCGCTGCGATCAATCGTGGGTTATGTTCAACTTGAAATTAATCAAATCCCCGACTACTCATCAGTAATTTTCCAAGTGGTCGCTATAAATGAGAAAGACTAATCGAACTCTGGTAGTGTAGATCAGTGAACACATTCCAAGATGATCACAGACTCAAATGGCTGTTCTGATTCTACCATCTGACTCGAAAGACCGAAATACATCCGCTTTAAACGTCAAGCACATACTCAAGATGGGTCGAGGGGTGGACATCATTAAAATAATCAGTGTCCTGTTTCCTATTAGAAAGAACTGCATCTTGCAGTTTGCTAAGACACTACTAACCAAACTTTACGTCTTTAGATCGGAAACTGAAGAGCGTAATCCACTGTGTTCTGTGACCTATACTTTACAATAAAACCTCAAAACTGCGTACTTCATTGTCAATACACTGTCTGCAATAGGGAGCTTATGCACGCTCAACAAATACATTCCGTAAGGAAGGGATAAGTTGAGTGAAAACCACGAGTTCAGCTAATTTCCTTGGCAAAGTTCAACTGACTTGATGTATAAAATCTTGGATGACACTAGGTAAGTTTATTTCGACCGATACTAGAACGATTTTATCAGTCATGTACGTATACATCTCGTAAGAAATAGATGGGTGTCCACCTCTATCACAACTGTTAGTTCGTTCTCGTCATGTTGTCCGAAGATGTTGACAAAAATATCTTGAAAAAAGATCCAGGTAGATAACATAGCATATTATGCCGGCAAAAAGAGGACCCTTGAGAGCATTCTAGTATGCGCGATGATCCTGAGGTCAAAGCTTCAGTATGCATAGACTCAATTGCATAGCCGTAAATGGGCTATATTTAAAGAACTCTGAAAACGCAATTCAGGTTGAAAGGTGCAAATATCCTACCTTTGGCCTCCCGCAAGTAGCTCATTAATGAAAATGAGACAATATCTTTTCTGGGAATCATCGTAAAGAGTGGAATTCATACATATATCGCACAATATTTCCAATAACCCGAAATGTATACTATTCGGATATGAGAGAAGAACAAACTTTTTAAAGTAACCGTATGTGTGTGAATACAATTAGTTTTCCTCATTTGCAGTGAGCAGCACGATATTAAAAGAGGTGTAAATAGTGAGTAAAAGAGGGTTTAGAGAATCTGATAACTTTGAAAAGTGGAACAAAATAGGACTGACACAAAGACGATAGGAACAATAGTTGAATTACTTTCCTAAGTATACATTGTCCACATTTAAATGTTTGATACTTCTGTATCTGTTGTGCAATTTACGTTTGGGTTGTCTCAACGAGTTTATTTGTCAGTGTGCCATTTTCCTAGAATGGTCCATACCAAGAGGATTGTATTAGCACAGTTCAGTAAATAGTAATATTAAAGACATCACACTGGAGCCCCAACACTGCGTAATGATAGACGAATTAGTCGAGTTAAGTGAGCAAATGCTCACTAAGGCATGACCTAGTCAACTAAAACGGGCCCAATCTCCCAACTCTATCGCCCCAGTGCGTTTTTACTATCATGATCCACTGGTTATTGTTCATTCACATTAATTAAAATGACTAAAAGTGTGAGCACCGTGTAATGTTAAAACTTCGGTGCTATGCATTTGTCTCTAGTCTGTCTCTCTCCGCATGCCTCTATGATCCATATAGTTTGGACAACTCTGGACACAGAACCAGAGAAACGCTGTGGTCATGTACTAATGGCAATGAGACACGTAGACATGTTCAAGGGATATCACAGTTGAAAATGTCAGCAAAAATTTTTCATCTCTTCTTTGTCAGCTTTAAACGTTCAGTCTATCCAAACATCAAATAACCATCACATCATTTAGTACGCCATCGATCTTCGCTGAGCTGATCAACTGTTTTTCAAACATGCAGCTTCAATGATAAAATCGGTGCATAATTTAACAGATTTGAGATGCTGACAATCATAATTCCGTTATAATGTACTCCTCCTCAGCCGTCTGTTGATCACTCTAAAGTGGTCAATTACAACTATACCGTGCGTTGTGCTGAATACAACTCAGGTACAAATACCCCTTCCCCAGAGTATGCCGCCAAATCGAACTACTAAGTGGTAAAAAACTAAACCTTATTTGCTCCAAGCAGTGAGTCCATAAAAAAATTAACAAGTTGAAGGACAGATCAATTTTGTGGCTCATCTTTTACGTTGTCTGACGATAATCAACAACAACAACAATGAAGTAACATGTCCACCAGTCGCATTAACACCTTGGCGATACCCTGCTGTTAGGAACTAACTTAGTAACCGGTAAGATAGAAGAGATCCAATAGGGAATCGTTGACTATAATTAATAGCCATTTGAGGCTACAAATGAACCAACTATAAATCCAACCAACAAGCATATTAGTGTCCGCTAAGTTGCTCATATGCGATCGACTTATTGAAAAGACTTCCAATGCACGGTCAAACCCCATTTCCACTCGTCGAAAAAAACAGTGAAATTCACGTTATGGATCGGTTTCAGGCTGCTCATATAATACCGATCGATTGGAAAAGACTGGCAGTGGAGTAAGCACGGCACTATGCCCTAGAAAACTGACGGTGATGTGCATAGTGTATCAAACGTAACAGAAAAAATAGATCAATGTCTGGCCGCGAGCGGATGCCGACTGGCTTATCGGTTATGCACTGTTTTCCGGGTACGGTGAATACCACCAGACAATGTTCACGGGATCGACAAACGAACGGTTTATTGTGCACACACACACGCATGCAAGCATACACAAGTTAATGGAATAGCCGACCAAATTGCTTCATCACTGATGATTTTATAGCATAAAACGATTCGTGGTCTAGTCAAGGGTAGTGTGCAAGAACGATGAGGAAAACAAACTAGCCGCATTCTGTTTGATCAAGCTGGAACTGAATCTGGTTAAGTCTACAGTTGGCTGCTATTGGATTCCGTCAGGTCAAACTTAGTGGTATTCGGCAGATTTATATAACAGAAGTGAGTGTTAGAGTTAGATTTAAGAGAACACACCTTGACAGAGACGTTGGATTTGGCGACTTGACTCAAATATAGAATGGATGCGGAACGCGCGCGAGCCCATTGAGATGGAGTACTGATGTCTGATGTCACCCTGATAGTCGAGATCTTGGGTGTATTGATAGGAGCCGCAGCTGTGGAAGCATTCAAACAGGTAGGCTTCGTAGTTGAGTCAACTTCATGCCAAGCTGCATCAGGCAACACACTCGTGTGTCGACGGAACTGACACAACGGTTTCGTGTGCTTCACATTAGGAACCACTTCAAACTTGGAAGCATGATCCAAGTGACAGTTGGCATTCAAGCTGGTGTCAGTTTGGAGTGATATCGGGTCGTTGCCCAAAGTGCCAACGATAGGCCATTTGTAGCCATATTGCATGAGTACATTTGGTTCAAAAGAAAATTTACACACAGTACCGGAGTATGGAGCCGGTCCCAGTTCGAGAAGTTTGCCCATTCGTGAACAAGCGCCGACGGAAGCGATTGGTGATTTAAGCGGAGAGGAAGCATGTGGCTCGAGATGGGAGAAAATTTGACCAATTCCAGAAAAAAAAGAACAGTACTTTTAGTCCGAAAATGAACCACAGATGCATTGATTTGAAAAAAAAAACATAAAACAATGACAATATTATTGAGGGGATCACCGCATTATTTCAACAGCGTTCAAGCAAAGCTACACTCAAAACATCAGCTGCAAAACACTGCGACAAGAGGTTCATCTGTGATAAATCGCCCGCAACTAATGTGTAACCAAAGAGGCAGAGATTACCATGTTCATCTCAGGGATCACTTACCATATCACCGCATCACTGATGAGTTCTAACATAACTAAAACTTAAATTTAATGCGTCATTCTGAAAGAAGCCAACTAGAAAGGTTGGTTAAAAATGAAACCTGGTAATAAGGCTAAGTGGCGTTCGAGTTAAAACGGAGCAAACAGATTGACCAATTGATACGTTACATTCAAACAGGAACGATCGCATGGCAGTTCTGTACTCAAATCATACATAATCGCTTGTGACGTTCCAGGAAGGTGTGTTACATCTGTTCAGTTTCTTGCAACAGATAACGAGCAGCTTTTGATACGGAAAAAAAGCGTCTTAACAAACATGTATGATAAGCGTTGTTCAAGTCATCGATAAAAAAAAATAGCGTTGCTTATGTTGGATAAATCTAACTGTTGATTCTCAAATGTATTCAGATTCCACATGACCACAACAACCCGATAAGGGAGTGAATAGATTTCAAACCGACAAAGATAGCGTGGAAAACTCATGATCCATCATTAGAAAACGCAGATAACAAAACAAGCGTTCTTCAGTGTGCGAAAATGTGCGGTAAAGTAATTAGCTTAAGATAGTATATTATATATTTATATATATATAATAAATATTACAGTTGATAAAACCTTCCTGAAAATAAGGCACAATTTCGGTTGCTTGTTTGTTAACATGGTACGGCTGCTCAATATGTGAATTCAAAAATCAGGGCCGATATGACGAAACTACAGAGGTGTGTGCTGGTGTCACCAGACATAAACAAATAACCTGACAAGTATTGAAATCAGTCTATCAGCCATAGGATATGCAGATCAGTAAAAAACAATAAAAGATACATACGACGAACTGTTGGGCTAAAAGGTCTACAGCAAAGTCTTCAGTTCAGTGCATGTACCCAATGAAAAATCGCAGTCAAAGTTCACTCTGTGGATCGAATGATTATGCATATTTTTGAAACACTTGAAATGACAAAAAAGTGGGCATTTCAGTGCACAAAACCACGGCACCAAACTGAAGGGCATTAGTAGAGGGAACAACATGGTACAGAAGTGACCTAAAAGTGGTAATGAACTACCACGAGGTATGAATAACCAAAACAACAAAACAATGTAGGCCGGTTAATATCGAACAAACAATAATATTTATTGAAAACAACCGATGCAACAATGATGATGAATCCATCTTTTCACAAGATGACGACTTCACAGTCGCCAAAACAGTCAACTGTAGCTAAAAGAAGGTTTTGATCAAATGGTTGTCGTGTTTACTAAAGGTCCTAACAAATGTGAAATGTTTGACGTCAAAGAACAAAGAAACGCTGAATTGAGACCAAATGCCGACGAAAGCTGATGTTATAGCAAACGATAATTCTTGAGACAATGAGCTTACAGTTTAACATGGACAGTATAGAAGACTCGCGAAAATTTAGCCATAATCTACAACGAATTCTTATAAGCCTCTCAGGCCCAAATTTTGTAATTCACAGGGTCTTAAGCAGACATCGGTCAGTATGGATACATGGGTACCAAACCGTTAAAAAAAACGCTGACGTCAACCAAAAAAGGAAAGTCCCAAAAAGGCTAAAAAAATGCCTTGAAGGATAGAGTATCAACTTGAATTGGATATGAAAGACAAGAGGGATTTCAAAAAGAGCAGAAAGCCTAAAGAGCCGACTCTGTCAGGGTTTTTGACAATAACAAATCATAAGGCATTGTAGTTGTGATTGAACTAAGCAACGTTGATGTACACCTCCAACAGATTTTTCCACACTTCATTGTTGTGTCATTGTGTAACCATCATGAATGCTGGATGTAAGGGTAGAAGATGTCTTGCAACAAGTGATAACATTTTGATCATAGCGAGCTTTTGTAAACAACACGTGTGAGAGATACTCCGATAAATCTGTGCAGAGCTTGAACTCAATTGCAATCAGTACCAAGACTGGAATATCTATGCATTACGGAAATTATTCGAGAGAGAGAGAGAGAGACAATTATAGGACAGGTCATTCACCTAGATAAACAAACACTTCTGAGTAAATCCAGGGCAACTCTCTAAAAACGTTATAGTTGAGTAAGTTGAAGCCGTTAAAGCGTGACTTATTGCAGTGCAGATGGTCATCAATATCTAATGACCGTATGTTCAAGGGTTCAGGAGGAGCTATGGATGAAAACAATGACGAAATCTGAAGGCACAAAAAAGCGAAGACTGACCTAGTTAATGCACAAACGTGCGAAAAAACGTCAGGTATTTTTAGTTCAGCGGAATGAACTGAACAGCTGTTAGAATGGGTCGCAGAGAACGGCGTAAGCACTGGATCACACTATGCTGAGGCAACACATTCGGCCGTCATTACGTCCCATAAACGTCTGTTTCACACACACGTTAATGTGGACTTCACCATAGAGAAAATCGTTTAACCAGAGTGAAGTCCGGATGTTCTCACGCACACAAAATGGAGCCGGGTGGAAAGTAATTCAGGATCTTGGCGAGCGCCATTACACCAATGGGACATGTCACCTACAGGACACGCATCTTCATTAAAAAACTTGATCAAACATTAGCAACCGATACCGTATAGTTGTGCAAATCTGACACATTCACTCACTGCCAGCTCGGATGTTCAGATGGATGAGTGGAACGAATGTTACGCAACTTAGTGAAAAAATGCTCACTAGCCAATGGTTCCGAAGATAACTCCAACAGTTGCGATTACAGGCTTTACATTTTGACGAACATGACTACTGTACATATAGTTTTAATGGATTAGGGAATAACTTTCCTGAGCCACATGACCGCCATAAAACTGGTAAATGTATAAGTAGCAAACTTTCCCTAATTAATGAGTAAAGTTGCGTATTCAAACATCTACCTCCAGCATAACCCATAAGTTACAAATCAGTAGACATCGGAGAGATCGTTTCATTCTAGACGGTATCAGGATGCAACAAACACTAATGTTTTATGACACACACCATGAAACCGACACTCTATGATCGGTTTCACTCTTATTCGGATGGAATAATTTGAACGGAAGATCGAACGGACGACCTTCCGTGTAATAAGCCAAAGTTGTTATTCGCCCATCGTTTGTAACAGGCGAATGTGTATAACAGGTTTGTGATTTGTCTATACTAAGCTGGTATGGACGGACACATACAATCACAAGTACATTTGGGTTCATGAGATCCGGATATAGTAACTGAGCTACACTGGTATCCCGTAGTCACTCAATACGTCAGTATCACCTAGAGTTCTATCATCGAACGGTTTATGAATATTTCACCACAGTGCAAATTTCTATCCAAATATTTATCGGATCGATAATTCACAAAAGCACTGGGCAGTAATAACAAGCCCTTTTTGGTTGGGCATAGGTGACGAGTAAATGATGGTCAAACTCAAATATGACGAATCGTGGAGATTGTCAAATGCCAGAGATATAGGATGCATCCAATTTTGCCAGAGAAAGTTGGGGTTTCTGGTAAATGTGTGTGACACGCGTCCGTTGATATCGTGAGGTTCATACTTGGATGAGTTCAAACCTTTCGGCATTGACTGCATTTTCCCTGTCTTATGCATTTCTCCATAACCCCACTCTCGTTCAGTAGACTGTGATCCGTCCTGCTTTCAGTACCAGTAATTAACAAACAATTCAACTAAACAACGGAAGCATTAAAATCACTGAACCTGATTAGCCATCATAATTTTCCGTGGTTCTAGCCAGAGATCACGTAGGCCATGGGAACTTCAAAATGACAAATAAGCATGGTCTACCGTTTATAACATCAAGGCTGTCTTCATTCTTCGTTATGAAGATATCAATTGATTGCCCACGCAAAACTTGACGATGCATATACCACGTTTTAAGAATATCAGTCAATTCTTGTCCTGTACACACTGCCAGGCACTCTGATGGGGATGTCTAAAAAATCCGTTAGTAGACAGCACAGTTTAGTCACAGTAGATGGAAACCACAAAGTTATATTCTGCCGGACGAACAGCACACAATTAACCCACGCGCCAAATCTGGTTGATACCTCCATTTTTCTTTCGCCTTTGATTCCTCAACCAGCGGCTAGGATTTCAGTGATGTTTCAACCGTTGAATACTCCTTGAATCTCAAGGGTTTCAATGACAATGTTATTTTTGCTGGGGAAAACTTTCATCAGCAACGGACCACATTTCCCATTCACAGAAGTTCTTCCAGTCCGGAGCTGTGTACTAAACCTTCCCATCACATCAATTCGATCTGACTGTTTAACTACATTAGAATACACTCCCAGTTCCCAAGGTTCAAGCAAACTATTTTTTTTACTAAGTTTATCGCAAGGCTTATATTGCAACAAACCACATGTGCATACGTTTAGTTTGACAGTTGTACAATTGAATGTATCGCTAAACCTATGGTTAGGGAAAGCAGTGCATGATCATTATCAAAAAAGCGATCGTTTCAAGTTGACCTCATATCCAGGATATTCACACTATCTTACAAACATATACAAACAGCAGCTCTACTTGCTTGGCATTTCTAAACATTTGTCGCTTTCCGTTTGGTTGAACATGACAATGGCTCGACATATTAACACCAACAGGGTATATCCATTCACTCTTAAGTAGTGAAACAACAGCAGCAGTCGAGTGTTCTCAGAACAAACGTCATACAAATCACGAATAAATTGTGCAGCTCAGTGGTTTCCAGATGAATAGTGTAGATCTATTTTGAAAAGGGTAACAGAAATCCGGCTATTCTTTTTGAGAACATGAAATACACACAACAACTAATATTACTAGACAAGGATTGCTGACAGACAAGCTGCTAAAATCGATGACGCCTCAGATTATGGCTCACTTTATCTCATCTACCGAAGTCACAATCAGACCAAAATAAGTATCCATAAACCTGTTGGTAGACCGTGCTTTTAAATCAATCAACGACCCAGACCTTCCTGAATGGTGTTTTTCACGAATCGATTGTGATCAAGATCAGCGATCAAGACTTCCTGAACCGTTTTGACCAGCCCTGTGATGTTCCATCCTGTGACCTATAACACCGAATTTCGTCCAACCCAGAGAACTAGTCAATTTACATTCCATTGTGAAACGGCTTTACAACTAACGTTCGTTGTAAACAAGTTACGAAACAGTGGCATTCAACGTCACATCAATGATTTGGTACAGGCAGTTCAAAGAAAATCTTCTGGATTTAAAAACAACGATGGTAAAGCAGATAATCTATCTTTAAATCAGTATGAAAGTTAAAGTAATTCCCCACCCTGTCTGTAAGGAAACAGATTTATGAACGACAAATTACTGCTCCAATCTGATTATTGTGTCAACCGAGGAATGGGAGTTGAAGACACAAGAATAAGGGTTTACCAACGAACCTTCCAGAGGGAGTAACCAGAATGGCTTGCTACTACCACAAACAATCCACTGAAATATATTGGGTAGTCTAAAAAGCAGGCATGTTGCGAAACTGCATACCACTTAGGCTTAACAAATCGAAGCAAGTGTGCAGAATTAAAAACAAGATCGCACAAGACGTAGGCAATCAGTTCTCAATCAGTGAGTAAATGAGTGAAACGAATCTTGTTTCAATCAACCTCATTTTTCGGTCTTCGCCCACCCCTAAACCCCACATAACCAGTTTCGACTAGAATTATTTGGTTGGTTGATTGGATTCTAGACAGTTATGAACTGTCCCATTCAAAAGGCGGGAAGCGAACTTTCAGTTTGGAGTTTAATTTGTTCTCCGCACTAGGTGCGCACTCATCCAAGCACTTAGTGATCTACAAACACAAATACGTACACACATTTCCCGAAACACTGTCACTCAAATATGCAGAACCTGCCAATGAGGCAATTTGTGACAGTTCAGACAGAAGATTTGATGCTTAGCTAGTTAAACCCAATTAACTATGAAGGACAGTCTCGCGCACCTTCGAGCTAAAATATACAGTGAAGTCATTGTACGACAGAATAAACATACTTATGCAGTGCAAAGTCCACATAAGTCACATGATCCGGCTCAAAATGCTAGTGCGTGGACCACCATAAAGACACCTGCTCATCGTATACGCGATACGACGGAGCGGTGAAAACAGCTTTGTTGTAGTGGTCTGAACGCAGCTGGATGTTCACTTGTCAAACAAACAACACCTGAGGAAGATAGCTGTGTGTGTATACGACAAGAGAATAACACATGGGTTTGTCATTTAAGTATAACGTATGGCGATTTGAGGCATAGGCACGTTCAGCAATCTTGTTAAATATCTTGTGCATGCGTTAAATAACGGTGGTGATGACGGGCATGTGATCATTGTATGATGTGTAATTGAAGTGTGTAACATATGCATCAAAAAAGCAGCATTGATGACCATAGTCAGCAATAGAACATGAGTATCCAACTCTCACATTTTAAACAGTTTTGTGAGCCACAGCGAAATATGAGTTACACGAGGTTCGTTTTAACATCTTCAGGTACGCAGTACAATATGCTTAGGAAAGAAGAAATATGACAAGTTTAACTGTTTCCATGAAATAAGCACTAATCAAACTGGATGCAAGAACATTGAACTGGGGAAGAAATGGCTGCGTGGTATGATAGCCCTTCGAACGTTCACACAGCTGAGAAACGAAAATATGCCCTAATTCATTTCAATTAATTGTTTGGCAAAATAAGGCAAGTTGAATATAAACTGGAAGATGGCAGAATAATATCTACTATGGATAATCAGTGAAAATTTCTATTGAAAAGTTCAATCCGCAAAACAGTATCTACAATGTGTGAGTTGGACAGATCGGCTGATTCGTACCGGAACAAGTGTAACCAATTGGATGAGGACTTGTAAGCTAGACAGGGAAGCCGATAAGTGGTCAATCAAAACAATAATGCGTCACTCAAACGAAAAGAGAAGGTTTGGATCAATCTGAGCGCCTTTCTTGAAAAAAAAGTAGAGAAAAACAATACACTTCCAACGCCAGCTAACGAACAATTTAACTTGACACTTTTTAAATAACATGTTTACCCCCTTCATGATTCCCCTG
>JTDE01000401.1:121357-168842 GCA_014338405.1 Paragonimus skrjabini miyazakii
ACAGTGGGCCAGAGCTTATAGGCTTCTTCAACAGAGTATGCGACACAATACAAAACAGTGATCCAAAATGTTGTTAGGACAAATGCAGAGTACAAAGAGTGACGATCATCACTGTTACCAACACCAACGAAAACACTCATGTTTAATTGTCATAAGAAAAACACCCAAAATACAGTCATCTTTTATAGACAAACAGAATGAAAACTGGGACTAAGTTTGTGAATTAAAACACAAACTCAGAAATTCAACATCACGATGTCCGCACACACTACAAACAAAGCAACTCAGTCACTCACCGGCATTGTCCTGCTTCAGTAGTTGCCCATACTTCAGTGGAAAAAAATAACAACACCAATGAACTTGAATACCCCCATCTCCAAACAAGCCTTCGTCTGGGGGGAGCATTCGCAACGAGCGTCGAAGTCACCAGAAAACCATGTTCTACCGCGAATGTATGACTGGTCAAATCATGATTTAGTCAGCTGCGACATCCTCATGAACTATTGGACGTGGCAAACAGTTAGCAATCTAAATGCAAGACCCAGTGATCTGTGTATGCTGAACGACAGAATGATTAAACTGAGTTAATGGGTGACAGATTCATACTATGAAGACTTGCCTTCTGTTGTCCAAACATACACCAAAAGTGCACCAGAAGTCGAAACGTTGCGAACAAATTCATTTTTTAAGTGTCATCCTTAGATCAAATACAACAAAAAAATTAGTAACACAACAATTGATAAGAGATTGAGTAGTCTCGAAAACAGCTTAGACTTACAAACAAACGATGGTTGTAAAAGTAGACACCTTCACGATTTCGTCCCAACTCAGCGTTGATTGTCACGTTAAAACGGAAGAAGGTGTGGTTACATCCTGAACACTAGAGCAACAAACACAATCAGCTTTCTCAAGATAGCGGGAGAAAGACAGATAGTATGGGTGTCTACTGTTGATCATATTGTGATGGTGGATGTCATCATTGCTAGGCTTTGAAACACGCCATATTAAACAGAAGAGAGGACAATACGGATATACGTAATCTTCCGAAAATATGACAACTCCAGAAAGAACACATTCGTTCAGTCTAACGGAGCGTCTACAGAAACTAGATCACCGAAAGACACCGTTTCTAAATGGCGCTATGGAGGACGGTCCTGGTTTAGCTAAATCTCCGTCGCCTTAGAGACAAGGACATTTATCACATTCAGAATCTGGAGGTCAATCTACGCGACACAGTTGACCTGATCAGTCTAGAGATAACACCTGGTTGTATCACGTTGCCGATGCTATGTAGTCGGGGTTACACGGAACACATGCTAATCTTGCTGCCCTATAATACGTCAAACCACAAATAGACGGACGTAGGCTGACGTCTGCTCTATTGACTTCTGTGAGACCCATAAGTAGATGGTAAGTTGGTTATGTTCAGTACACACGGCGCAGACTGCAATTCCGATGTGACAAACCATCAGTGACCCTCGAATGAGGAGCACAGAAAAGAGAAAAATACTCTCATGGAAGCAATGCAGTGTATAAACGATGTTTGCCTGTCATCAACCATGGCATGAGGCGCTCGGATAAAATGCATCAACTGCGTGATACTCGAAAAAGGGAGTGTTGTACATAAGATTATAATGAACAATGTTGGAAATCATAAAATATACTCCTATAATTGATGCTTTGTGTATCGCCGATCCATGAAATGGTATAGCTTCTCCAATAGAGAGACCATTCCCAGAGGAGGTCGCTTTTAGAAGGGTCAGTCAGTGGTCTCGACAGGAACAGACTACTGTATATTCAACGAGGAAAATAAAAAGTAGTCCAAAAGTCTAGTTGGTTTGTTATCGGGTGGCATGAACTGGTCTTATCGAGTAGTGTTCATTTTCACATAAAAAGAGCAATAAATCGGTAATGAGAACATATCCACGCATGTATTGAAGACAAACGAACTGTAAATATAAGAGCCATGTTTCTTATCTTGGAAGCTAGTGATTCATGCGTCCTTTGCAAATGATCCAATCATCCCACCAAATAAATGAATAAACCAGCTGTGCCTGTTCAATCAAACGATTCAAGAACTATCTCTGGATAGATAGGAAATCCGAGTTTTACAAAAGTCTACGAAATTCGAATTTCATTCTCTCATTTTAACGAACAAGACAACCGTATAATCAGAGGGCAATGATGGGTGTACTGCTGCAGAAGTTGTACGGGACAGATTTGAAACATGAGTGCGAAAGCTTAGATGCAGCCAGCTGTGCTAAATTATGTTGTCTTCAATGCAGATTCCGTGGGAAGAGGAAGTGAGATATTCTGTCAAATCAGTCGACCGAATGACGAGATGGTGAGGATATATCAACATATTCTAAAATATATGAATGTCTGTTGTGGAAACAGTTGGTCTAAATGACCACCGAAGGAGCGGTGGACAACTACTTCAACCTAATTGGGCACCATGAATGTTGCGAAATCGCACTTACGACTCGTGAATAAGTGTCACATATTAGACCAAATACTAAGTTATGGTATTATGGTCAACGGGGTCGTAGGAAGTTATGTGAACTACTTTTTATTTTGCAAAAGGGATTCTCAACTTTCTGAAAGCAGGAATGAAAGAACGTACCCAGGTGACATGCAGTTTGCTGTTGACATGGGTGCAGACAGCTAAATCATGAATTTTCGGGCTCTAAGTCAATGTTACATTAGCCTTCCACTGTTGTTGCAGTATTAACTAGTGAAGTGGCCCGAAAATTGCGGTCATTATGAGTTTATTCCGTCACCAAATTTAACCATTTAACCACTGCAGCTCACTGCCAACAAGAACAGCAAAAGACAGTATCTAAATGTGAATTCCGCCGGCCAGTCAAACTAACACAGTGTGGGAACATGGCAATCAAAACTCTGGGAAACAGAGCTGTTATGCTGTCTATTCGTAAGAATCGCACAGTCACCACGATGAAGGCGATACATCCATGGAGAACGTGATTGTACACTATGCGGTTGCAATCATTGACACGGACCTGAACAGTTTGTTTGGTACAATATTGCCTACAGTAACCGATATAGCCCCGTGGGAGACGATACAAAAGCACAAGAGGACGATAATAGGAAATTAAATGGGAGAAGGCCAAGAAGATCATCGCAACTTTCTGAAAACAGTTTCTAAGTAACACTCAATCTGATGTTGGTAAGCTTAATAATCAGTTCATTGGCTGTCAACATAGACATTGTCAAATATTGGTTTATATTAATTAAAGTGTTCGAAAGTTAGTGTCCATATGGCGTCCGACAATTGAAAAGGTAGTGACGTTACGTTGAAATAGCTGACGGGACGGAAACATTGTGTTTAAGTAATCATAAAGAACTGATAAGCCGTAAAAGTTTGTGAATCATTAGGTAAGAACATGAAACAGATACGACTGGAACACCAAATATCGAATATGTACTTATATAACACGTAACAGAATAAATGCGAGGCTAGTGTCAGCTATTTTGTTCACGATGAGGTGGGTGGTCAACAACAGTACAACACTTTTGTTTCACCCAATAAATGCGGTTCGCTACGACATATCAAAATGCCATACGAACTGTAGAGGTCAACAGGAAAATCGATCAGTAACACATGGTTGATCATTGATGTGTTTCACAAGGTAACAGTCGAGAGCCTTATCTGTAAAGTGTGAAGTGTTCGTTGATGGTCGTTCAATGTATTGATCCGGAAGACTTGCTAAGTCAGACAGACAGTAAGGGGAACAATCATAGCATTGTGTTGCCTGAATGGAACAACGGTAAGGTCAGAAAGACCCCCAAAAATGGCTCCATTTACAAACACCTTGTAGAGATCATCAACCGCAGCACAGAAAAGACCGCACATCGTAGATCTCTTAATACAAACAAAAACAAACTCAATACAGTGATCAAACACTTGGTACGAACGTGGAACTCGTGGTAAACAATTGAAGAACATCAGCACATGCAGAAAAACAGAACTATGAAGAGCTACTGTGAAAATGAGGCAGTGCGAGCGGAAATGAACGACGTTCTACTCAAAGATATCGTCATCATCTCGATGCGGAAAAAAGTGACATAGATACCACGCGAATTTGAATCCCCCTGCTTACCTGACGGGACATTTTACTCGACGAAGTGGGCACACGCCGGACACGGTTGACAATTTCGAGGAAACTGAGAAATTTTTCGCAAAACTTTTTACGATCCAATGAACCATAGTCCGATTCGTATACATCACACAACACACGCGAACCGTTGTTATTTAGGCTCCTAGGAGAAAAGGGGAACACAACGAGAAGCATGTTATAAAATAAACTGTGGTTAAAACTAAACTGACAGTAGGTGTGTTTGAGCGCAAAAACTTCACACGTCAAACTGACAACTACCAACCGGTTGATCAACCAAGAAGAGAGTGAATGTGACGGCGGAGCTGAAAAATTACACACAAAAACATTTAAAATTGAGCAAATGCTAAACGCCATAAAAGAAGAACACACTACCGAACTTGGAATTCCTAAGAAACCTAATTTTCTGCCTTCATTCGAATGTAATAATTCTCTACAGTGAAACAGCACCGACTATAATATATGAGTGTTGCAATTCAATAACCGTCGACCCACCCATTCAGTCTGGCCAACACCGTCATTAAGCTGTTTTGCTAACAACTTCGGACGCCAAAATACAACGCAAATCTTTAGAACTATAGAGCCCAAAGTGTATACATATTGACAGAACTTAGGAGAGAGAACGCACACAAATTACCGGAGATTAAACGATCCACTAAGTCATTCATCACCGTGAAGACCGAAATAGCGTGTCTCAAACCTCGTTTTGGTAAGCATTAGCAACATAAGAACGAGTAAGAGAAAGACACATACCACAGTACAGGACACTACGAAATGGGCCCCCGTAACACACGAAACAACCAAACGACTAACGCAGCCAACGCTACATATATGTATATAACGAACAACAGAAGTCAATGGCACTCGTGCTGCGAATCCTAGTGTACGTCGGTTTGATTTCTCTCTCTTCCTCCTCTGTTTTTTTCAGTTTTTACACGAAACAATATCTTTCTTCTCCTTCTTGTGGCACGTTTGCCACTCCACATTTGACAGACAGCAACCTCAAACAGTGTTCACTGTCCTTTAAACACCAGCCAAGAAGCCGGGAGCGTCCTAATGGAGTAAACTTCAGTGTCAGCGCCATCATACCTTAAACCCAAGTCATGCGTTAACCACTACTGCAGCTTTCAGTCTAACCCACCGCTCGCAAACAAGGCACGGTGTAGCAGGTCGTGAGTTGACATTCAAAAATGTGGCCAAGCCAACGAAGCCTGTGAGACAAGATCAATATGCTTACGGGTCTAGAAAATTTATCCATCCCAAAGATATGTCGACGAAATTCTTCACCGCTGACACGGTGCTCAACCCCCCCCCCTCCAAACGTCTCCAAATCATTGGCGACACCGATGGTCGGAAACAGATACTCTATGAACATCCACTCAGCAAATGGACCATATTTCGGAGTCGTACAGTAAGACAGCCCTTAGAGTGACATAGTACAATCGGTCTTTCAAGGAAATAATGAGATCATACCAACAACAAAGATGGCGTAAGTTGACAAATGCCATGCGAGCCTTTGCTACACGATTTGTGATTTCACCAGATATCCTGCCAGCGCTGATACAGCTCCTAAGATACATAAGCTTGTCGACTACTTTCAACAGCTCACCACCAAGGATAAAAGCAGGCACAGAGTCTTACCAATCTTACAACAGCACTTTGAACTTAGTAGGTACTAAGGCCACATCAAACTGACGAACTGAACCCTCTAATCTGACTGAAATGTTCTGGGTTCCCTGTGAGCTATCACAGATTATGGCGAAGTCGTCTGCACAGTCTATGTCTCAAAGTGGAACACCTGGAGGCAAGTCTACATCGCCATATTCGTAGATTGTCACGGTACACTATAGGGTCTCACCTACTGCAAAGTTAAACAGGAATGAGGAAACTGGACAACCTTTCTGCACCGTACTCGATATGTTAAAGGTCGGTGATACGCTGCCACAAGCCATAATCTGACACCAGGTTTAGCAGTAAATTGTTTTCACAAGGTTCACATACTTCTCCAGTACACACTTCTTCGACAGAAAACCCCGGAGTGTAGCTCTGTTAATCCAATCGAAAGCCCCTCTAATGTCCAAGAAGACAACTGCTGGTCTTCTATACTGAATATCTGCAATAGGTAATGCAGTTATAGAACTATATGAAATGAAATCAAAGACGTTCCGAATAGGAATTGCAGGCTAAAATTGCACAGCTTTACCAAGTAAGCTAAATTAAACTGACGGTGGACAGTCGGTCACATAATAACAACACTAGAAATTAATTTATAACCTCATTTCGATACTGTGGCACGCAGCTCACTAACCTTTAAAAAAGCAGCGGCCAAAGCACTCGATTTCATGTGATTCTGTATCATTCAAAACATCCTCGAGAAAACGGAAGCTTAACTTTACATAACAGACTGGGAAATTTAGTTATCGCTGGTCATGTCTCATCTTATTAACTTCGCTTTCCTTGTAAATGTCATTCGGACATCGCCTGATGGAGACTCAAAGGCTGTTCGTGTATGATTCTTAGAACAAAACAATACGTTCGACAGCATTGACAAAGAAGCTCCGTTTCATATTTTCAATTATTCCAGGATCCGGTCCTCTGCCGATGAATAGTTAGACTAGTGTTCTGTCAATCCATTTTGGGGTCAAGCTCCATCAGCACTAACCACAGGCTCTTATGTTCTCTAGGGTACAACCCTGCCTTATCAAGGCAGATGCATTGCCCTCAACGGATGCACTGTTGAAACGCTGTCTTTCCGAGTTTACATGAGAGGAACACCGTTCAAATTTGGTCACGGGGCTTTACGTTCGCATAATTTTTTCACCGGTCCTGATACTAATAATCAAGAGATAGGTCAATAAGTTTTATGACTGCGGTGATTTCAATTTGATGATAAATCTAATCGTAATGTCATTGATAGAACTTAACCGATTGGTTAACCTGTCTCCCCTCGAAACGACCGTGCAATCTGAGCATTACTCACAAGCAATAAGCGTAGAACAACGGGGGTCTGAGTGGCACCAAGTAATCTCGATTGATCGGAAAGCAATATAATTTTTTGTAGAGAAACAGTGTTTACGATTTTCATTGGATGGCAAGCATTTTGCATTTTGAATGTCCCATTCGTTGTTACGTTCCAGGACTCAACCTTAAGGAACTCAAATGTGTAAATCTGACAAGCGTTCAAACACCTCATTTTAATCATCACCTCTCACGAACAAGTTTGGTGTGGCAGCTGATCGCCGTTTTTATTTGGTTGGCGCCGAGCGATCACATTTCCGTCTGCAACAGCTTGCATATGAGCACTGATCGGCTTAACTTTCTTCAATCAGGATACCGATACAGTCCATTACAGCAAAAACGTTTACCCAAAGAGCGTAAAAAAAAACAAGCTAATCACATCCGAAAATGTCCGTATGATTGCAAAAGAGAGGAAACCTATTGAACGATGCCCACGGAAGACGATGATTATTCATAAGAACAAATACAGTTATCTAATCGGAGAGGCAGTAAAAGACCCGACTACTGGAAGCAATAGTACCCAAAATCGGTCACAATCGCCTCGAGAAACGAATCAAGTTGAATTCGAGATTTGAACAGACATACAGTCCAGCACAATCCATAACTGAGCGGATTCATAAACTTTTCAATCACCAAGTGACAATCGATGGGAGATTTGTCCTTCCGAAGGACCGGAATCATAACATTAAAGACGTTCCGATTACAAAGATATCTGACGCATGACATCCGTCAACAGAGTAGGGTAGCAACAAACGGCATGCTCAGATCACAAAGAGCAAGCAATGTCTTTAGTAGTAAAGAGAAGTTCGTTCTGAAATCGTTAATCATTGGTAGAAATACTGTTGTCCAGTCACCTGATGAGAGTAATATTAATGTCTATGACTGTCTCAAATGCTCAAGCCTGGCTCAACAATCAAACTGTCTATATAAAACAGCAAGAAAAGTAAGATTCAATCAAGACTAAACTAAACAGTAAATTGATTCTCAAAAGAAAAATCCGCGATAACATCCTAAAGAAACTTGAACCTACCAAGAATCCCATTCAAAGATTTTACGGACCGCCAAAAACTCACAAAGACGACAAACATTTGAAACCGATCATTTCAACTGGGAGAGTTCCAACCTAATAAGATTTCTCTGTAGACTAATTCAATTGAAACTCACACAAAGACCCTTATGAAATGGATAAACTCAAAAAACAGCGATACCCAAAAAAGACTGGCTGAAAAGTATATGTGAACGAGAAACTTGTGATCAACTGTGCTCTGTGTAACTTCCAACAGTCAAATATTTTACCACTTATCAGTCTCCTAATTTTCTTATCAAAGAATGGTAAGGGTTTGCTGGATTTCTAAAGCACTGCGTGAAACAGTTTAATCAAAAAATTATATCTGACGAACCTCAACTTGTAATGCGCTTTCCTCGTTTTTTTTGTTATCCAGAGTTATACACAAATTCATCCGAATTATTTTCAAATTACCTAAGCAAAACTGAATCAATAGTGTATTGTCGTAGAAAAAAAAGGTTTGAACTTGCTCAGAATGGTGCAGTTCCCCACTGTGAACCGTTCTGAAGTTGGGAAACTTCACACTAAATAACAGCCTACAAGGTGTTCATTAGGATTGGAATGCACGTAGTAAGGATCTTCATTTAGACAGGAAGCTAACTAATATAAGGCGGATCGATAATGGTAAGTTATTGTCCGAAGAGGTGAAGCAAGTCGAATACAAGTTGAACGATCAGACCGATGTTTTGTTATTTCAAGTTACAACCAATCAGTTAAAAGTTATATCTTAATTGTAAGCAGAGATTCCAGACGGTTTCATGTATTGTTAAGGGCAACCTTCGTTACATTCGTTACCTTCGTTACCAGCTACTCTAGACATGCTGCCAGCGAAACCAATTAAAAACCGAGTAGGGAACAGACAAATATTCCAGAATCCTCCTATCAGTTAATCAAATGTATCGTACTACGGAAAATCAAGCTTATCGACAAAATGGTGGAATAATGAGTAATACATCGATTGGAAATTCTGAAAAAGCATGGTAAACGTTAAATACTGAAAGAGAGTTCAAAATGCTATAGAACCTAAAGGACGAATGACAGTCTGTGCGGGAGAAAGCATGCTAACTAAAGCATGTTTCCTTCCTCAGTGAGACTCTCTGTAAGGCCAGTGAGTTTGATCACAACCGCCACACTACGGTAACAAACACAGCAATTCAACTGTAATGAAGACAACAGAATAAAAGCAGACAAACGCGAAATTATTGGACCAGAGGTCTAATACCAATTGAATGCAGACAAACTCAATTTCAATAAAATCTGGTTCAGCTCCCATTGAGAGTGAAACATAATTAAATATATTTTCGAAAAGGAATAGAAGAGTTAATTCAATTGAATATTTGTTTAAACAAACAAGTGAAGTGCCAGAAGTATAGTTGGTACGAACGGAACGTTCTGTAGAAACGTCTGAGTAAATGGTTAGAAAAGAGACCGAATTTCAGTCAGTCTCCGTACTCAGTGCCAGCGACGGAACTGAAAGTATTGACAACGTCTTATCTATCAAACCAAGATAATTAAAACAGTATGGGCGCTATGACATTTAGGGGGATAAAAAAAAGATGCACCATTATGAGCAGATTTCAGAATCTACTTAAAAATTTGAAGAAAAAGAGTTGCCTGACTTTTGATATGATTAACAAATCATGCCACAGTTTAGCAAAACGACCGATGGGATCTTCAGAATATGTTGCGGGCATTGTTTTTGCTGTAAGCTCATATAAACTAAATGCAGCTTAGAATTTAAACTGCTTTCTACCACGTTTTATCATTGTCTACATTATTGTCATAACCATGATGGACGCTGACTTGCGAAGCCGTTTAACGCCCGATGCCCGCTACGACATATATGACAGTACACAACAAATTATGGCCTCTGTATTAGTTGTTAGTAGTGTAGCATCAGGCTCTTTGGTGGCACGTCCCACGTCCAAAGGTTGTCTCCGGTTCCCCGTCTTCATGACTTTGAGCAGTGATGATAGTTTCAACGCGCCAGCCATATTCTCTGATCCGCGCCATACTCATTAGTAACGTTGTGTGTATCACTCAACGAAATAATAAGACAGTTCCTTGATGAGCCGTAGGGATTTGTTTGATTCCAAGTCGAACATCACTCACAGTTGATCGCAGCTTTCGAAGTCCCATAGATGTTCTCACCAGTCTTTTTCGAAAAAAGGCACTAAACTCAAGTCTCAATCTCATTAGAGCCTGCCAGTAGTGCATATCCTTGTCAAGGTTGGGACTAGAACTATGGCTACGCTTTCATGAGACAATCGCGCCACTGACATCACATTAGACATGACCGAATTATCATACGCGAACGCTCAGCCACATTCGTTTGTGAATGCGAAGGTTGCGATCAAATGTGAGTGATGTTCAATTTGAAGATAAAATAGCGATTAATATGTATAGCATATGCAGATGAACTTAAAACTACAAGTTCAGACTACCCGTTCCCAGGCTCGCCTCAACAATTCAGACCTATACGTAGGGGCAAAACTGAATTGAGAAGACGCTATATTGTTTAGGATTGTCAACTGTCTAATATTGTAATTTTTCCAATATCTCCACTGACCAAAATTTAGCCACGTAATAATGCATGGACTATTTAATACGACTGTAAGTGTGGAACTGGGAACGATGAGCCGTACCACTAAAAACAAGTGGTTAGGGCCATAGTCCTCTGAAACTTTATTTATCAGTTTCTCAGTAATAAGTGTTATGGCATCATTCGGACGCTCCCTTCTGGGTTGTACACATTGCCCTCCTGAAATTCAAAAGTTGTATCGTCCGTGAACGATCATTTACTGCTGAATCAGTCATCGAACTCCTGTCACAAAACTTTTCAGTTAAACTGACAACCATTGATGAGGCCTCGATTCACGATTGGTGTGTGCTCAGTTGGAAAGCCTTGTGGTTAATTCACTAGTGCGCTGGACTGCGTTTTGACAACCGAACTGTCACCGATGCCAATGCCTGATAGGTTAAACTAGTCCATTGACGAACTGTTGGTATTAAATCCAGATGTAGTAAAACAGTGAGGAGAGATCCATATGGTGATGTCAGTGAATGCACATTTACAATGTGTGCAACGTGTGTGTCGTCAGAGTACGACCTTCCGGTATTTAGTGACTTTTTAGGCTTGCTAAAGCAAAATGTTGATGTACGAACATCCCTTAGGCATTAAATTCAGGAACTTCGCTGAAATAAAAAATGAATAATACGTAGGTGTCTTTTGCGTCAAAAAACCCTCCGTAAATTAGTACAACAAATGATGCCAACTGAATGATTCGTTCGTACATATTACCTCTTGGCTTAAATTGGCGGTCTGTGTGCAATATATCATCTTGAGAGCATGACCACTAGTAGTCGAGTCCACAAAAGGAGCTGGATGGAAGGATTATCGGAATGCAAAAACGGTGTCATCGACCTATCTTTCTAACAGTAAAATCAGCAAGACTGTCAGAGATCCCATTAAAACTTATCGAAATTCGTGCACGAAAATAATGGTCGACGCTCGGATTTGTCACAAAATGATAGTGTACATCGTTCTACTGAGCGCGAAGTGATAAAGCTGTTTTTCGTAAACATTGCGGAGGGAAAGAAGAGTTACAAAGCAACGAAACAATTCCACTGGCAAGAATGCTAGTAGAAATTGTGTTAGATGTCTCAACAACGAATCCTAACCAAAATTCTTTCGACCAAAGATAGGACACTTAATCAGAGTAAAAAGTGAGCGCACTGAATTAAAAATTGGCAGCACGCAGGTGAAATGATAATTAATCTTCTTTGGTGTTAAACACCATCAGCTTCGTTTTATACGGTGATTTACATGGAGGATGAAATGGATGTTGATAGTAAGCATTTGGTAATGAGGTCAACAGGATATTGTAGTACTTATTTTGGCAAGAGAAGTGACCTGATAGTTAGCAAACAGGGACACCCACAACAAGTCATGCGCTAGTCCACTACCACAAATGGAACGCGGTCAAAGATAAGTTGAACAGTGACAAGTTCATTAGGATAATTGCTTACAAATTCGAGGCAGGACTATCGGGAAACGAGATGGGATAAACCACTATTTTGTGCGATATTATGTACGGAATTTTCGTATGTGAGTATCACTGTTCTAATGCATGTTCTCCTCAGCGGGACCGACATCGCGTAGAGCGAAAACTGAAGTTTTTTCGGTTAACTACCTAACAACCTAGTAACGAATGTTCTTGAAAACATTTTAAACGATACCGAAATGCGAAATATCCACAGCCGGCCATTGCATACGAAAAGGCATATTTTTCCTTAAAAACTACTACCGATAACACCTCCATTGGTTACCGTGTGAGCTCCATGTCATCAATATGTGTGGTATCAGTAGCCAATGCTCGATTATCACACATCAATCTGACGATTCCTAAGAACATGAATGGATGGATTACTAAAAATTGAAAGAGACGGTAAAACAAAAGCCATAAGAGGGTGCGTCATCACGAACGTTTTGCTGGTATTGGTTGTTCCTGATGTCTGGCAGATAAAACAAATGGTTGCCGAAAAGGAGGAAATATTTAATTCTTTTACGTGGTGTTTCGTCTTTCGAACGCCATAAGAACACTTTGATGGTGAGTGGATTATGATACCTCAATAGGAAAGTGTGGGAACGATTGATGTACTTGAAATGACTACCAGAATGAGACTGATCTCTCTGGGAGACGAAGACAACACATTTAAACCCAGTTGGACACAATCGGGCTTGATTGGGATCAAAAAAGAAAACACCTTGTACTACTACCCAAAGATTAAGGATCGCAATGATAGTAACGTAACAGCAGAATATTATTCTACTTTGTCAACTACTGGAGTGACAGGAAGCCAAGAACATTTGGGACAGTGATAGCATCGAATGGTGAAACATAAAATTCCACATTTAAACTGCATTAGCAAGCTTGTTCAATATAGACTTCAGAAATGATCATTTATTCTCGTCCATTCTTATTACATATACAATAAGTGAAAACGAGAAAAACTAGGAACTGTGAAGATACAAGCATCAAGCGCAGTTCAGTATAGCGAACGAAGCACATTTTAGGGCAGCGTTTGCAATGAAAAGCAACAAGACTGTTCTTGTTTGAAATCTATACTTGGGAGTAATCTATTCTCCGCCAGAGGAATTCGGCACTCATGATATACAAGATTACATTGACTACTTCGACTGAAACACAAACTAAAGAAAAGATATTAATTCGTCGATTCAGTTTAAAAAAAAACTGGCCAATTATGTGATCACAGCTAGATGATGATTAATGGAGTCTGACGATGCGAACTGTTACAACGCATCCGAAAGCGCGCATACATACACACACTTACTCTTTGATGGCATCCGATAGGCGCTTGGTTTCGTTCGTGTAGATCGGTACCAACATGAATCGGCTTCGCCAGAATTTCAGAGACTAAAGTGAAAGATGAAAATAAATCACGCATAATAATAACAATAAAGAATGACTGCGCAAAAGTATAAGAAATTTTGAAAACAGCATGTGGTACGAATGAACTTCTTCTATCTTGACTTGTCCAACGGGACACACTTACATGCGATCAAAAGTAACTGAGAATAGGATAGTGTTGAATGATAGCAATTAAAGAATTGGAAACGTATTTTTTATGTTTGACTAGATAGGAAAGGAGTGAAATCTCATCAAGTCATCAAGAATGCATAAGACTCTAAGCGACAGCAGGGGAATCGTATGATAAGGAGTGAAATAAAAGAAACACTCAACTCCCAGAACCTTACCGGATTCAGCACATAAGAGTCACTGACACCACGTGCACACACGTAGTTATCCAAATAGCTCCAGTTTAGTACAGTTATAGCATTATTGCTAAAAACAGTTTGACGAAGATGATATGACAAAGCATCAGGGACTCGTAGACTGTATTTGTATTCCAGTGAAATGGGATCATCCTCTATCCTGATAGATCGAAAAAAAAGAGTTAATATTAGGATTTGAAGTGGAAACAATAAACTGTTCTATGTCTACAACTAAGCCAGCATATATTGTATCCAACCAATCACACTCACAACCATATGCAGCAGGCTTACTTACGATTATTTGCGCAGTATGCACAACCATGTACAAGTAAACTGAAGTTATTAAGGAAGCATAGTTTAATTATGTTCATAAGACCAGTACTTTCACACTGGAATAAGAAATCAGTGGGCAAATATAAAATATTAACATGGTAATGATGCACAGATCAGATGAGCTGGTACAATAAAACGTGTTTAGGAGGAAAACCCCAAACGATGGCTGAGTACATTTTCAGAGCTATGCACTAAAGAGATCGAAATGTAGTCTTTTATGCTGTTTGACAAACAGAGCGAAGCAGAGTTGAGTAGTCAACAAAGTAGAAATCGAATCAAGAGGAGATTAGCACTATTAATTAGTATCCCAACAAGCTGATAGACAGCAGTAAGCGACAGAAAAAAACGCCAATTTAATGGCATGATCCATGGGACTTAACATTTGGCATACTATCCAGATCAGGTGGTGCCACTTCACCTGAACGGAAATATACCAAAAGAAATCGTGAACCTTACCCGGTTTTGTTTTGTTCTAAGATTAGAGAGAACACTAAGCCCTTCATTCTGACACATTTGGTTCATTGTGGCCATCAGGCAGAAACATAACGAGTGTTTCGTATCATCCGCTGGATCCCCGCCATCCTGCCGCAGAAGGTCACATTGGTAGACGCCGCCGTCATAATTCGATTGTATCGGTCGGATTTATGGTCAAAAGATAATAGATGTTACCGCTCAGGTTTATAAGGTCAGAGTCTGCCAGACATGCTGCAACGGAATACCTCTGACTCATTAACGTGAGCGATCACATGCCTGTCTAGGTTGTCCCAGTTTGGCGTCAGATTTACTGGGCAGTCTTCTCACTGGCTGCCTGCACATCTCTCATCTGTTTTCCAGGATGAAAGATGAGTGTATGCATACGAACGGGCGCAAGATGCCCAGTTCGCGATGACAGACTGGGAAGTGCGTTGCGTACGAACTATACAAGAAATCACCTACTTAATGGGGTGGGAACGTTGGAAATGTACCGTGTGAGCTAGTCGTGGGAAGTCAAACACAGCGCCGTGTTCCGGTTACGTTACGAATGCAGTATCACGTTTTTAACGATATCTCTGATAATTAGGCTAGAAAACTCGTGAAACTGCTGCGTCATTATTTTCTGACCACTCTTTCACTTAGCCTTCTGGTCACGACCTTCTTTGACAGATGCTGAATCCAGAGGAACGGTACAGACGAACAACACCAAGGATTAGCAGACAAATGACAACACATGTTCAGTCCGCGGTTGTGACAGATTGTGATTTTCAGATTAGGCATTATGCTGTGGAACGGCAACTGACCTCGCATCGATAAACACATCCGAAGTTAACTTCACCACGAGATCGTACTGACATATTGCAAGAGAAATCCTAAAATAACCACATTCCATAAAAATCTTACCAGCATGGTGCAACCAGATAACTGATGGATAATCGAATTAGGTGGATGTAATAGGGAAATTTCTATACTGAAAAATATCCTCAAGAACCAACCACAGAACACAAACGACATGCTTCCGATGTGAACTTTTGGAATTATTAACAAACAATCTGAACGAAACCAAGTGAGTTTAGCACATAAACCACTGACATTGAAGAGAAAGGACACAAGCGAACAAACAGTGTGACCCTACCCAAAATCGATTGTTAAACTGAATAACGTTCACAGATGGCTAGGCATTGATAAGAAAATGCTTATAGAGGTAACATCATTGGTGAGGTGAGCGGCTGCCCAAGCCACAGTACCTTTTGGTCAGGCTCATGGCTGTTATGATGATGATAGAGATAACTGATTTGGCCTAATTCAATGTAAAACGGAGTTTATGAAAACATAAATCATCGGCTCCCGTTCTTCATTAGGTAATTGTCACAAAGCGGGCAGAGAATATACTATGTCAGCAGATCGATCAGCAAGGGACATCGATCCCACCTATGACTGAGCTGTTTTCAAATAGAAATATATAACCACCTTCTTTAAATGGATAAAGGCTACTAGTTTTGATACTATACCATATTGGAAGGTGCAGAAGTTTAGAGGACACTGTGCATTCGGAACGTCTAGACTGACATGGAATTCAGTTAACGGTCTAGCAGGAAAGATTGTATGACTTGGAAGACCCCCAGGATAGCAGACGGTAGCAACCTCCGTAATTCAGTGAAATTTGATAACCATTGTGTTGGTCCTTACACCTTTTGAACAATTTTGACAAACAGATTGTTCGAAACACACCTAACTGAGACGGGAACGAAAATAAGTATGCATCCCAAATGATTTTCGCGACGAAACACATGTACTATAAACATATACAAGCTGAAACCTGGAAGACCTTCAACGTACGTGGTAGTCAGTAAATTGATTCTTCCAAGATTATTTCGTGAGTAATAGTTAACCAATGCCGTGCGTTAAAAGATTTAACCTACTGAGCTAGATATACCCTACTGCTCAACTGCATCTGTTGCTTCTAACCCAGGGAAAACGTTTTCTCCAAACGTGAGATCCAGTTCAGCTAACCAATTTGTCATACACGCTATCTATCAGTTTACTTGTAGTTGCAGTGAAATTTACATTGACAGAACAGATGATCTTATCAGTAAACTTTCCAACATCTCCCTCGGATGAGTGACGGCTATTGGCTTGAACATGCGACCAGGCGGACTGGCAAACAAAAAACCTGGCGTCATCGATTGCGGAACACATTCGCACAACAGGCCATCGACTCATTTGATTTCACCACTGCGTTTTTAGGGAAAACCGACCTCAAAATGTTAGCGATCAGTGAAACTCTGCCAATCGAGCAACGGTAGTCAGCCTTATGTGTGTAAAAGAGAGTAATTCTATCAGCCAACTCTAATCAGTACTTTTTGGCTCACCCTGCGCATGAATTCAGTTCAATCGTTTGTATTATGCCCACTGATGCACACAATTAGACCGTCGGTAAGTGAAACAGCAAACTCGAAATGTTGGAATCCCGTAATGCATATTTCTATGCCGCCCTAGTGAACTTGGTAAAGAAAACCCAGTCCTCTAAAACAGAGACGACTGTCCACAGATCCGTAACCGGCGAGCAGCAAGTAATTAATACACCTGCTTAAACCAGTATTTCATAAGTCACCTTCAGGACAATCTGAAATCGGAGTATTTCTAAGCGAGTAATCAATGACACCCATCAGGTAGCAACTGTGAACAAAAGCTTACACAACCTTGGAGTAGGGAAAAACGCCAGTAGAATAGGTAGCGTTACTTCATATAGATAGAGATCTAAAAGTTGAGCGCCATTTGGTTGGTAAGATTAGGATTTAAAACACTAAGCTATGCCTTTGATGGTTATGACAATAAAAAACAGCTCAGCGAAAATGAATTGAAAACTGTTGGAGAGATGCATCAAGGAAGATACTTCAAAAGGCAAGGATTTGCTTGCGAACAACATGAACCACATGGGATTGCCAATCGGTAACCTAATAGATTACAAAGATGTGTTCTGAAAAATAAAAAGCAACATAACGAATCTGAGAAATGTTCAGAAATAAATTACAAATCACAAGCCTATGAACACTGACAAGATCTTCAGATCTGCGTTGTACGGTGTCGCAAAACTCAAATAGTAGCAATCATAACCTGTCGGAACAAAACAGTACACAATGAACAAGAATATACTTGGTAAGTATTATGACTGATATCGATCGCTTGCCAATTCGTGCAAGAAAACCAATTGCCAAAATCTAACCAGTACATCTATAGCTTTTAAACGTCAATCGGTAATTATAGTCATCTTTATCAACATTTACTCTTTCGTATGATCAAAACAAATCAACCTCAGGGCAAATTCCGGAATAATTGTATTCTGATTGGTAAAGTCAAACCAGTGGTTTGTGAGCGTTGCAAATAGATGACGATCGAAAAACAACACCAATGTCCATATAGATGAAACATCTAACGTTCTCTATCCGTTACAGTACGTTTAGGTAGCAATATATGCGAAAATCGCACAAAACAGTCAGGTACCTCGAAGCGCAACTGATAGAACTCCAACCAATTTAGCATTAAAGAGAGCACAAATTGGTACTTGAAAACCAAGTTTCTCGTACCTGTGAGAGAGCTGCTGAAGTAGTCAGCACGTGGTAACTGGCACGACTCGAAAACCTCATTACACAATTGTCCAAAAGTTGATGAGGCGTAAATCAAATTTGGAATCATGAACACCAAGCAGCACTCACGTCGATCCTCGCTTTGTGAAAAATACATACAATCATCCCCATCCATTCTCGTTCAATTAGAATATGCAAGCGCAAAAAATGATGCGTGAGTGATCATACTCTCTATAACTGAACAATGTTAATCACCGAGCATATGAGCTGGTATAAAATTTGAGGAAATGTGAACACACACCCGAGATTAGGATAAACAAGAAAGGTATGTATGCCTATAAACTCCCAATGAGGATGATAGTGATAAGTGAATGAGGTAAAAACCAACTGAAAATAAACGTCTCAATTACATTCAGTTCGTTCATTACAGATTATTTGTATCTAGATGTATTGAAAATTGGAAATATCGGATCGAAAAGAGAAGTGTATAGTTAAGGAGTAACTCGAGGTAACAAAACGAAGATTAAGGGGTGCTGCTCTAGGAACGGTAATAAACCTGGCATCTAAGAGAATCGATCATAATCCGGTGACCAGCTCTTAAGCCGATATATGTAAGCCAGCGATTTTCAGATTGTAATGTAGCTACTACCAACAGGTGCTGTCACAAAACTGGTCTTCCACCTCCTGCAAAGCCGGATGCTAGGTCATCTACACTATGCCTTTGAAGAGTTGAACAGTTTCTAGTCACCTCGTGTAATCGAGCCATCAAAAACGTCATCTGTCTAGTATAGTAACGGAGTGGTAGATGCTCAAACGACGCTCCGGTTATGTTAAGTGTATCCAAGCCTTGTTGTCATTTGAAATAGTGTTGGACACGCAAGCTCGACACACCATCATATTAGTGTTTTTGACCAGCATGGCGTCCAAATAAACAATTTCGATAGTCCCCCCGTTGTTGCACTTTCACTAGCGCAGTGGTCGCATTCGATGTCAGAGAAGAGATTGCCAGACTGGGTGAATTCTGCTACCATATAGAGAATTGGGTCCCCCGTAAAGATGCTGGTATTAGCGTTGCTGCAGTCTTGACTTTCGTTGTCCCCCTTCATTAAACAACAGGTCAGGGCGAAGTCTTCATATGCGAGTGTCAGTTTGTCGATAAATTTCCGAATAGCTTCCTCAGACTGTACTATTGTTATGATCGCAAAAGACGCTTAGCCTGCAAATTCGTTTATTGCACGAACTCCCGTACAGGTAGTGTTAAACATGGGACCGCACTTATTTGCACGGCTGACGTGCATTCCCATACATTGGTTGGAAGAACGTTGTCATTCGCCAAGGAGGCATTTATCCCACAGCGCGTACACACTATTCAGATAGTCTCTTCTGGTCTGTCGTCTTCCTGGCGTTGGGGCTTGTCCTTTTTTCCTTAATATCGCTTGTGGATAGCATACTGCTCACAGCGAAACTGCCTGTTATACAACACTATGAAGTGTAGGCTGCAAAAACATGCCACGCCATAGTGCAAATTCACTGTTTGATTACCGCGCTTTTCTTAACCGATCAAGAATGAACAGCAAAAACATCGATTGTGAGCCTCAGAACTTGGCTCACAAAGCAACACCTGATTTGAGGCAGCAAGGTATGAGGTACGCCCATTCGGACCAAGGGGAGTAGGAAAAGCTAGAAGCAACAATTCGACGAAGCGTATAACAAGCCAATCTCTCTGTGAAACAGGATACACGGAGGAGGATGAGACAGTCCTGTAAAAGAGATATACAAATAGATCGATCAAACCTGAAAGCCACGTCCACCAATCTACGCAACCATCACAAACCGCCATCAAGAGAAACAGATCGTCAAAAGCACCTCATGCCAGTGACTAACTCCATCACATTGCACGGCCGTATTACGGCCTCACGTGACATACGTTTCTTGGCTTCTCAATCCCAGTTTGACAGATGTCGTCAACATATTGTGAAATAGTGAGTGACGGGAAAAGAAAGCAAGCTACCTGAACAATTGTTATAAAAGCTTTCACATACCGCGGTCTGTAGCTGGTTAGAGTGATTGAATCTTCTTCCAAGGAAATCGAGTGAAACAGGCGACCGACACTGAGCTTGAAACAGGTCTGAAGCGAAAAAATCAGGGGGAAAAAACAATTGACATAAGACACCAATGTGCATGTAGGCAACCCCAATTTTGAACATGTCAGCGCCAGCGAAGGAGTGAACACGTGATTTGACCTAGCTGAATCCACACACCAATGTACACATCGGAAACGGAACCATTTACAACGCACATCAAACGACAGTCCAGGTACGCGTCTACTAGAACATGAGGTCACGATCACCGGGGTTGCAGGAAGCCGTACGAATTACGTTCTTTTCAAACATACTGAAATTAATCAATCGTGTGTGGTTGACGTGTAAACCAGCAAGCAGGCACCAGTATCTCAGAAGGGGTTGATAGACGTTTTTGCAAACAGTTGGTCTCAGTGGTCACCACTGTTGGAACCGTGGTGGCTGCATGCTCGTTTCCAGATTAACCACGAACCGGAGATCAATTTCAGCCCATGAGCAAAATAAGACGTAACGGATGAAGAAAATAGGTTGGTTTAGTTCTCAATCCTTCTGTATGAGGAACATAATACCATTAACTGCAAAACGTCAAATAAAAAATCAGTTCAAAATAGGGTTTTAAGAATGCATGCAACTCCATAGTTTATGAGTGACCGCACAAAATTTTCAACGACACCAAACCCTGTGATCAATAGATAAAATGCGCATTCGAACAAGACGCAGCAGAAATTCGAAAGCGGAGTTTCTGTGAGTGATTGGTTTTTCAGGCAAGTGACAAGCGGTAACCTTCGTGCACACAAAAATGTTCAATTCTGGCAGAAGCAAACAAAAGTGCAATCTCACAACGGCAAACTAGGGAAGAGGAAACAGATTAAATGGATGTCGTTCATACACAAAAATAATTATTGTGATGCGCGTGACGGAAAATCGAACTATCAAATGAAGTTTATGAATGTACCCAGAACCAAGGCTGATTCCATGAAGGTTCGCTGAAATACTGTAGTAATCAAACCATACATAAAAATAACATTGAAACAGCAAGATCATGTTACTAATTATATTGCATGGCGTTATAACAGCAAGCGTTAGGAGTGTCAGTGCTGGGTAAGGCATCACTTCACAGCATGTGGCACGTCTGACAGTTACAGTGCAAGTCCCGTCGCCAGCATGATCGAAGTGCATACCACTCCGATGGCATTCGATGTAAACAAAACGTGGAAATGGGCAAATCCCTTATTACGGAGAACGACAGACCTAGAAAGAGTTTCTTTAATAGTCATGCACGCAACTATGTTCCAAATTAATTGGCTGCCATGGATGTTGAAGGAATGAAAACGGGAAACTACTGAGCTTTGCTCGACACGAGAAACAGTCAGATGCCCCCATCATGCTGTGATTAACCAGTGGATGTAAAAATATTTTTAAAAAAAACAAGCAGTCTGTAGCCTACAACAAGTAATAAAGGAACAGAGAAACCGAAATTTCTAAAGCATTACACTAAGAAGCCATTTCATTGTGGTTTAGTGAGAAGCATCATTTGTGAGGTTGTTCTGTTTGAAGGGTTTGGCTTAGTTGTTGAAGTTCTTCATGAAACAGCACCCATGTAGATCATACTGTAGGCGATCATTTTCAGAGTAGATGCAAAACACTTGGAATTAAACAACCCAAGGCAGACAGAAAGTTCTGCTAGAGTGTAGTGAATAAACCTAACCCTTTCACACCGAACACCCGGTTGATGAAAAGGGCCAGTTTGAGTTGTTTTTACAGATCACCGTAGCAACGCGTCTTCTCTTATCTCACCTCAAGAAATCCCCCTTAGTTTGCAAAAAAATGTCCTCAAGGAGTCGAATTTCGTCCCAGTAATATCATGTTTCTGGGCAAATGACGAAACAAAGAGTAGGTTCCATTGTGACTGCCACTTCGAAATGGTCGGCGGTCATTGAGAGAGTAGCATCATGGATGACAGCCACTTAACATTTGGCCAGGTTATGTGTTCGCACTGCCAGCAAGCACGAGAATGCCCAAGTGTTTGGCCTCATTCAGAAGAACGGACAGATCATCACAGAATCCATCCCCGTCAGTGTTTGACTTATTATCTGAAGGAGCGTGATAAATACACGGCTTTACACTTTGTACGCACGAAAGTTAAACCAAGTAGCGAGTTCGATGACGCACAGACAGTCATTCACTGTAATCTGATCTAGGGAGACTTGCTCAGATCTCAGCGTAATCCAAAATCCGACGTGAACAGAAGGTTCAACCATGTTGACAACAGAAAACTTGAGAAAGATTCGCAGAACCATAGCGCGTCTTAATTTATGGGTCACAGCAACGATAATGCCAGCACCTTAAGTGCAAGTTTCGGAGAAACAAAATGTACTCGACGGCATATCTTGCCAATCTAGTAATTACAATGTATGGTTAATAAAAGCGTCAATATGTGATAGCTTTCTGACTTGATACGGTTAAACAGGGACAAGAAGAAACTGGGAGAAAGAAACAATAACAACTTACAGCCATTCACGAAACACACTAGGTTGCACATGAGCGACTATGGTCAGGGCACCCAAATACCGATAAAAACGAGCGTGATAAAGAGGTTGTACTCTAATAATCACGCAACTGGTAGTCAACGTCGTCATCACTCGGCTACTGTGAGTAGTAGTAGATAACTGATAGTAGCTACGACATTTGGAGTTTCTAACCAAATAGTGTGATCCATGAAACAAGGTGCGATGGTCTTACGAGAAGTTGACAATAAAGACAGGGAATTAAGTCATCACAACCGTCTCACGAGTCGACGTGCAATCTTCCGAGCTGGATGACTGACTGAATTGAGGTGGTTTTCTGAAAGCAGGAAACCCAAACGACAGCACCCTCTCTTTAACACATTAAAGAATCCCATTATGGCCTCGACGCTGCTTGTCAGATAATGAGCCATATGTCAACATGGTGTTCCGGTACCTTGAGTACGTTGGCACAAGTGAACGCGTTGTGATATATGCAATCAGACAGACAAGCTGACGATCAGTCTGAGAAAGGAAAACACTGACCCTAGGTGCTTGAACGCAAAAAGAGGTGGACAGCACAGGGGCATGGAAATGTCCGGTCGAAACAAGTCCAATTATCAAGAAATTGTGAACATGGTTAAGGTCGATGTCATTGCAATGACGTTGGCTACACAACAAACAGCGAATCAAACAAGTGTTTGAAGATGAATACCCAAAACCGGTTTGGTGCACACACTGACGACCAACTGATGGCAGAAGTACTGTTATGATACGATCGAACGCAAGTGGACAATCAGTTATGCCGCTCAGTACGGAACGAAAAGGAATGTGACATAGTAACCAAAACTGTGACCAGTTTGACAATCAATCACTCAGAAAATACAAGCCTATCGATCCAATATGGCCGGAATGTCCATGACCAAAAAGACGAACAAGTGAAAACGGGTGGTTGAGTAGGTGTATATCACCCATCCACAACAGGAATAACGCCGTCGCGACAACTGTTCTGTCAGTTTGAAAACTACACCAGCTAGTTGAAAATATTGAGCCCATGTTGACCAAGTTGTCAAAACGGATAGAAGATAGGCGCCGCGAGACAATAACATTTTGATTTATTCAAATCAGTCGCCAACGTAAAACCAATAAATGTTGGACACAGTAAGAGCAAATGCACAAACTAACTACATAGTGTCAATTGTTCGCGCGCTAATGATGCAATCAGTTTTGTGATGAGACGAGTGATTGCATCAGCGTCTTCTGTGTACACGAAACTTGCCGATGTTCCCCGATTGGTATCACCTTACTGACTGCTGGTAATATCAGGCTACGATTACTTAACAATACATTGAACGAACTGACCGACCAGATAGGAGACCGGTTGCTAGGATGAGCTTGGCGATCGAGTCTGCAAAACTCAACGGGTCGTTTTGATGTTGCACTTAGAAACTACCAATGATTACGCACTACTGCACGTTGATCGAGAGACCGATCAATTCCGCCTATGCAGAGGCCAATGAAATGGTTGGTTCGTTCATTGTTGTTGTTACGCTGTTACGCAACCTAGATTCATCATCATCATAGACTGCGATACATCAGTGGTTCACACTGATGGGTGACTGCCACACAATCACGAAGGAAACAAAAGCATACCCTATGTAGGAACACGGAAGAAAGAATAAAGCGGACAAGAAAGGAACTAACTACTAACAAAAAAAAGCTACGTCCATATTCGAACAGCTAGAATCAAGAAAGCCACAATGCAAAGAAACAACTTCCTTACGGCTTCCAATGCCCTCAATTTCACAGACAACGACAACATTCACGCCACTGAGCTCGGTTAGCCACCATCTCACCTAACGTCTACAGCTACCGACTCTGTGAGTTGAGAGGGTCGCAACCCGGGAAACGAACCTGATTTACAGTTATCAACCCCTTCGTTAACTATTTCATTTGTCTAAGCCAGATCATCATCTGTCCACTTCACATCGTATAACAGTGGGCCGCAGCGTCGGCAAAGAGTGCTCGGTGTGACAGACGACTAACTGGCATCTTCAGTACATGATCTAACCATCTATATATGTGCAAGTATAAGGATTGAACGAAAGAACTCGTAGACACCTCGATCACAATGGAGCTTCCACAAACACGTACTATCCTATATCCATCGTGTAACAGCGGATCGGTCGTCCCACCACAACAAATCAGCATGCGGTTGAAAAAATCTAACAAGAACTGCTGGGGGAATTTCTCAAGGTCGTCCACTTGTAGCCAAGGTCATGACGGGCAAGTGCTAACATCCATCAGATGGATGTGAAAGAAGAGGTAGAAAGTTACTTCGAGAGAGAACAAATCAGGACAAAGGACCGCCGGAGTTCTGTAGCGTTTACGGACAAAAAGGAGGTGGGGAACATCATTCGATCATGTTACGAACTTAGGAAAGTAGGCAAGAGAAGAATGGTCACCACTGCGTGATAACAGAGAATGCGTCGTGAACAGCACTTTCCGAGAAACCGGACAGGTGTGACGAGTTGCGTCAGTTTCAGCCACAGGTCACATAGACCACTTGTCAACTTCGATAAGCCCATGTCATAAATTCTCATTTCTAAATACCCCAACGACAATCATCTCGACTATCCGATCGATGTCATGTGCACCTACAGCCGACCTATGAAACAACGAATTACTCCGACTGTCCTAGCAACAGTAGTGCGTGACAGAATGTGATGCACCATGTACCTCTTGTAGAGTTGAGAAGCAAGAGTGTATTACCTAATACCGTATAATGAATATGGGAAAGCACATCTGCGACGAAACAACACAATTTGCGAAAGAGTCGTCTGGACAGGAAGCTGTGAGCAAAGCCAGTTATGGTTGTTAACCATGTTCAAATCAGAAGAGCAATTAGGTCGGATAGTATGTTTCAAACACAAAGACACGATGTCTTTTGGAAAATCATCAACTTGATCCAAGTTCTTCCTGCTCTCCACCGAGACAATGAGACCAGAACAGTTTATTCTTGAGTAGGAGGAGAAACAAACATTGAACAGGACGCTGTCGGTTGTGGGGGAAATATGCACATTCGACTGGCGTCCATTAAGCCACTATCATAAATACATCCACTTATGCATAAACCAAACAGTCTGTCATTACGCACCAATACAACCAGTGTAAACGTGTACACACACCAACCATAAACTTAACAAACATTGCATACGGCGCAGATGATAAATCCAAAGTTCAAAACACTGGTACGATGTGACAAACGCGTTCAAAAATCTTATCAGGTCGGAGTTAAAGTGTGTGTCTCATTTACTCAAGCATACGCAGATTGTCAAAACCAGATTAGTGTGTGAGAATCACAAGTGATTCAGCAGTGGACAGTAAGCTCACAGTAAAAAAAATTCAGCCGGAAGTTTGTTAAAGAACAAACTCCAATCGTAAATGAACATCGTCAGAATATGAACAGGCGCAATTTGAGATCGATTTTTTTTTAAACAAGGAAGCGACACACGAAACCAGTTACAGGACCGCGCACAAGCAGCTACTCGAATGGATGCAGACGGCGTCTGTTGGTCAATTACCGGATTACATAGACTAGTTTGCTTAGTTGGCGTTCACAATGAGCATGTGAACAGGCGTTCAACATTCAACTGCCTTTGTTTCCATAAACTAGCCCGAATCAAGTAGGATTATAGCGTGAGAAACGCAGCCAAATTGCCGGCGAAAACTACAAAAACCTTATGGAAACGCGATCACGTAGTGAAACGCTAGAAAATCAGTCTCCGACAGTTGGTGATTTACGCCTAAGATTCGGAAAATACAGTCAAACGAGTACATCAGCACAGCTCGCTAAGACCACTAGTATTCAGGCGAAAAAACAAAAAACTTGTGAACACTCTCAAAGCTGGCTAGATACGCCAACCCAAACAGTAATGCGTCCCGGATAGCGGTGCGCTTTCACAAAGAAAATGAACAGCTTGGAATAGTTTTCCTCTCTTCAGTAAATTACTACGAAAGTTTCGTTTCGAACGTTCCCTATCGCTATTGAGACTAACGCCAAGTCACAGCACAGTCTCGAGGCCCGACGTGCAGAGCTAACTGCATTAATCGCCCGCAGTCTGAAAGCAATCTGGACTCGAAACCCAAAAACGCATCTCCAACCCAACTTCTTAAGCATACACGGTCGTCAAATAATTACCCAGATTTCGGATACACTCGAGCCACTACCACGGCTGCTCGATTGATGAGTCCGAGTTCAGCTGATGTGGAGACGCTGGCAATGGTCGTATACACATGGCAAGCAGAAATAGTAAATGCAACGTGACAGCTCGCGGAGAAAGATTAATCACAACCGTCTTAATTCAGCTAAATAACTCAGCTCTAACTCCCATGAGGCCGCCACAGTAATGCGACTAATGGAGTCTTCTATAAGCTATCAGGCTGCATGAAAACCAGAAGCAGCCGGGGCTTTAAAATGGGCAGTCGACACCGCTATCGTTAAGCCACCAGGAGCTCGGCTCGAAGAACTGGGTATAGGATAGAACTGACACAACTAGAAACATAGATCAAAAAATGAGGACAAAATTAATCGCCCAATTTGCATCTAGTCAAAACCGAAAGATGTGGTGAGATGCTAACATTTCGGTTAGTTCTAATCAGTCACTTGTATGGAAGACATTCCGTTTGAATTCGGAGGTGAGGATTGTAGACAGAATGATAAATAACCCAAAAGGTCCCAGGTTGGTGAACTGATTCTTGAGGATGGCTTGAAAGCAATTTACAAAAAAGAATTGATGTTCAATCTATATGAAAATCAAAATCCCCTACTACCCATCAGTAATCACAATACCACTCAACAAGTTAATCATTTCTGCGATTTCAATTCGGAGAGATGTTCTAGTCGAGGGGTCATCGAGTGGAGTTAACAGCACAGTAACTGTGTCTCCTATCGAGGAGATCGGACAACCTGACCGATACCCACAAGGGAAAGTGATTGAGCGTTCACATATGGTAATTTAGTCGTGCCTAATGTGAGGTCAATGGCGCAGTGGAAAACACGGTTGCTTCAAGAAAGTGTGACCGGAGTTCTAGTCCCCACAGTGGCAAGGATATGCACTAGGGACGAGCTCTGATAACAGTGAAACTCGCGTGTGGTGTATCTTTTCTTCGAGAGGGGCCGATTGGAAAATCGATGAGAATGCGACAGCTGCGATCAATTGTGGGTGGTGTTCCATCGATATGAAGTGCTGAGGTGTAGCTCCAGAAAGGTTATATAGATGACATTCTACATTGTACTGATGAGTGTATTTTTACTTCATTTTATAACGGTTTGAACTCCACCTTCTGTATTTTATGAGGTGGAGGTTAACAATTGCTTGCCATTCTTCTAGTCTGGTATATAGTGTAGAAAAATCTACGCCTAAACTGAAATATCTCCTACATTAGGTTATCGGTATACTTCCTTCCAGCTCTATTGTTTGCTTCCAGGAAATAAAAGTTTCACTTCCATACTAGCCTACCACTTGGCTAGCCAACATTTTAAACGAAAAATTCGTGAATATATACAACAAGAAATCCAATTCAAAGATGACCATTCGAACAACGACATGAGTCACAAACTGACGTCGGCCTTGCAACGCACATATCCAGCTGACAAACTAGGGGTTGGCTCTTCATAGCGGTGGTAAACACTCAACCGATCAGTCTGTCACGTAATATACCAGTTCAAGTGCAATCGCAATGAGGTCCAGAAGGATAGAACAGATCGGCACTTGCATCAGCTTATGACGGAACTAAGTGGTTATCAACTGCAATCTGAAAAAACGACCCCCTGACAAAAGCAAGCTCGAAGAGCTCGGCTTAAACGATTGCCAAACACATATTAGCAACCGGTCACCAAGTTGACCCCGTCAAATCGTTCAAAATATTGTTACGGAACCGTAACACGAAGATGTTAGCGAATAGTGAAGCGATGCAAATCAGACAAAATCAGCCGGTTTAGTGTACACAGAAGGCGCTGACGTTAACAGTCCCCTTGCCATGGAACTGATTGTACTTTTAGCGCGCGGAAGATCAAAACTATGTGGTTGGTTCGTTCATTTATTGTTGTTATGTACAGTTTGTATAAAATTTGATGGTCTTACTTTAGTGACTGATGAGAGTCAATCGGAAAATTAACTTTTCGAGACATATGTCCTATTTGATGTGAATGAATGGATTAAAAGATGGATCTAGCAAAAACAAACGTCCAGGTCGTGTTGCTCCATAAGGACGTAAGTATGTTTATAGTTAAGTAATACGAGATTCTGGTTGATAGAAATTGAACATCACTCACAAGTGATGTCAACATTCGCATTTAAGTAGACATTTCAATCAACCCCTTTCGGAAAGAAACACGACTCGAAGTGCCTTCTTTGCGGAGTTCGTCAGTAATGTATATTGCTGAATTCTTTTCTACAGGGGGCCAGTCGAAAAGTCTGATTAAGAAACCTGATTATGCGTGAGGAACAATTTGTACATTCGACTAAACAATAAAAATAGAATGAAGACATACCATCGGCTCATCCAACGAACTCACACCACGATAATGAAATCAGAAAGCCTGACACAAAAAATTGGCGTCACATGTGAACATGTCATGAGACATGTAATGGTTGTGACTGACACGTGTCAAGGCAGCCAATACACAAAAAAAGCTCCCATGAGTAGAAACATTCCACGTACAAACACTTATCTGGTGGAATAAGAGTGGTGAGAATTAAGTAAAGTCGAACTACAACGTACCATACTCGTCATTAACGCCCCCCAAAGCATTAGAGAGGCAGTAACGAATTGTTAGAACGCATCGATGAAAATAGGAAAGATGAATCAACCAAGCAGGCAAACAAAGTAAAGTTGTCTATGCCTTCCGATCACCAAACGATCAAAATACAACTGAAGATAAGGCAACGTCTAGTTTCTCGGCAGTTTTCGTTGCTCTTTCTCACCGACTGTCACTATCCCGCAGAAAACTCAATCACGTCATCAAATCCGGTTAACCACCACTTTCTCTAATATATCGAATCCGGATCTGCGTGAGGAAGCGAACACAACGTGCTTAATAGTGATTGCTTTCGTGATTCTACGAAGATGTGATAACACATAGAGACAATAAAGTTGGTGTGAGCTGGGAAACTGACAAAGAAGCCTGATCCAAAACAACTGTTGGATAACAGCTGTTTTGTAGTAAATAAAAATCACAACTCATACCAGACGTTAAAAAAAATTCCCGTCGAATCCACAAGTAAAATAAGAAATGATGATAAAGACTGTGAAGTAACGAACACCGAGATTGACAAAGTCAGAACATAACAGGCTTATCCTACAACCTTGACGTTCTGGTCGGCTTTGTGTGCTGTTTTGATCCGGAAGGCTCAGGTCCTTCTAGATACAGGCATGTCAGAAAGGCTGAAAGACAGTAGTCAGACAAAAAACAGTTATGTCTTACTGCTCACTGTATGGGAATGCTTAGGCAGCAAAGCACGATACTGTGAGTCTGCAGCAGAACTACTTTTACAGTTACGGTATTGATATCTTCCGATTAAAGAAAAAGTTACGGTATCATCGTTGAACCGGATTTAGCTTCGAATACATCGATTACGTCTAGCAATGATCGGAATCAAATAACAGTGACTCAACCCATAGTGCCTCCGAGCCAGACAAGGTTCTCACCACCAAGTACCTCACAATGTTGAACCGAATATGGTAACCTTGTCATTGTTTCGAGACTGAGACTCAGGATGAAGTCCCTCAAATCAACCCTTCTATAGAATAATCGACCAGAAAGTAGCAGAATTTATTGCTGCCCTGACAGACCAGTTAACACATTTCCACTATCTTTCTCATAAGCTGCCAATTTACTCCCGACAACCCAAAACAACCAGTAATCACTGCTGCTCTTAACGTCCTCACTCTTCGGTAAATAAGTCAGCAAACATCTTCTCGGGGTACTGAACCGGATGTGTACGATGTGTCCGTGCCTTACTACCCAAGCAGTATCCTTCTCTAGAATTCACCTTTGGACAACGCGGCTCTTTCCCAGGGTCTATAGCGAAGAAGAAATCTAGCCTGATTATCACGCTGGGGTGAGGATTGCACGGGGTTCCAAGGACACAGTAGAGACTGTGTGACAGGATCCCAGTGAATGGTTATTTGTCATCAAAATTAGCACTTCGGTCACAATCGATCAACGCAGACCATGTAGACGTGGTTTATTTGTCATTTATGTATATGCTTTAACAGACAATAGTACACATGCTGTCAGGAACGCCTTCTACGCCGCCCTCTTTAATTTGCTGTGAAAAACTAAGCATTCAGATACTGCTATACCTGTTGGCTATGGAAAAACATGATCGTCCTACTCCACAGGAGAAGCGGTTGGATGGTATCTCAGATATCGGTGAGTCCGAATATGACAAAGACCGCCGGAAACTGGAACACAAGCTTCTGAAACGTTTGCGTCAGGAGCGTGAGGCTTGTTTCTCCGAACGAGTAAAGACGAAGGGAATAGGCAGGTGTTATCTTCCTTGACTGGTTGTTACACTGGCTTCTAACTAGACGTTAATGAGATTGTATGTGCATAGGTGGCTCACGATGGACTGGGCATAGTTAGAACCAGTTCAACTGATCCCAATCAGTTCACTTATTTGTTGTTACAACGTTTCTGTCGATTCTCTATCGGAAAACAGAGTGGTTTAGCGTTCAAACTATTTGGATGTAATAAAACCCCAGGTCTGAACCACCTATCCCCAGTTCTTTTCAAAGATGCTGCGGGGAGGTTGTTGTCTGAGCTAACCACACACCTCCGTTCCATATCCTCATCATCGGCAGCAATACATCAGTGGTTCACACTGACGCTTAACTGCCACACGGCCATGAAGAATAATCAAGCCCTGGCCAAAAAGAACAACAAAATGAAAGATGATCCAACTATTAAAAAGAGCTAAATCTATATTCAAACATTCAGCATAAAGGTGTTTATATCTAGCAAATAAACAACCGAGCTATAAGTGAAAGTGAGGCGTCATCAGCAAGACAGCTTCTACACGGCTTTCACCGCCGTCGTCAGCATAATCGAGACCAGTCAATCTTCCACTAAATAGGAGGTCCATGTTAACATCTTATGAGTGCCGCAGACAGTCCTCCATTATTGCGTCTATGACAAAATTAGACTGAATGTAGACGCACCTAACAACCGGGGCTTATCAACAGTTATTCCAATTTCAAAAACAATGCCAGGACATACTGTGACAATTACAGGGGTATTAACCTTGTCTCTAATGTATCTAACATGAGCACGGGTTTTTGAAACATAAAGGAAACTAGATAAAACAGACAGGTTTACGGTCTGATTGTGGGTGTATCGATCATATGTTCACCTTGCGACAGACAATGGAGCACCGAGGCTCCTTTCATCAACCAACGGTAGTGCTAGTTTTGGACCTAGAGACCACTTTTCACTCGACTACCCGACAAACTCTCTGAAGCTGTCTCTGTCGCGAAGGAGTGCCAGTGAAGAATGTTAGTTTGTTGAAGTCGTTGTATGTCAACATTTATGGGCAACTACCTCGAACATTCTTCACTTCAAGTGGCATTCGACAGGGTGTCCGACCTCCACTTCCTTTTCAACTTCGTGACGAACAATTTTACAGAATTACCACTCAGAGATTAAGACGACTTCTGAGTGGAGCTTCTACCATGTAGTCAATTGATTGATAATGGTTATGTCATACTTAGTTCGTTTGCAAAGAATATGCAGACGGTGTTAAATCGGTTAACACATGTGACTGGTATGTGCGCTATGCACTTTGCACCTTCAGTGTACTGTTGTTACAAGATACGATTAACACTGATCCCGACTTTAGTATTGTTGGCAAGTAATCCAGACTGTCCATCGCTTCACCTGCATCGATAGTGTGAGCTCACCAGGTTGTAACATTGCTAACGAAGTGTCCATGATGAGATCGAAAGCGGGTTGTGCACCGACAAACTTCGCCGGATGTATGGTGTCACAAAGACGTCCACTTGTCGATTAAATACAGAGTTTATAATGTGCGTGTCTTCTTAGTTTCGTTTTATAAACCAGAGACCTGGACCATTCGTGCAGATGTTGAGGACCAAGCTGGTTGAAAACGTTCCTTGATATGGTATTCTGCCTCAGCCAGTGGCAAGCCTGTATTCGCGAACTTGACTTTTGAGCGAAACCCCATTGTTTTCAATGCTTCTTGATGCCTACCCCGAAACCGAAATTCCATGACTGACTTCGTCCTTGTCTGGAGTCATCAGATAAACGTAGTCAGATTGAGGGTTCGAACAGTCTCCCATTCGCTTTGCGAATGGGATACAATGCTCTTATCTGTTCGACCACCAGTTCTATGCATATTGCTTGTAACAGAGAAGTTTGTATGCAACTGAGTTATAGGTTGTTTTCACCTCATTAGTGTGGATGAACACGGCACATTTCGGATTGCCACTTAGCATTGATTAAGGCCGCAAGGGCTCGAAACAGTGTTGGTAATGCTTCTTGATGTTCACTCTCAAAAATAAGTTTCAACATAATTGATTTTGTTTGTTTATTATCTCCTCACTTTCTTCGCTATACGCTTGTACTTATGTATTACTCTACAACATTGTGAACCATTGTCGGGACCAAGGCCAGCTCAAACCATAGTACTCATGGGCATGACTCAAAGATGAAAATGATGCAGACATGCAAAAAATGACTCAATCCATAGGTAATCACATTCTGTGAAGGCTAGGCAACTAATGGTTAGCAAAATCAAATCGGGTAAACACTTTGACGCGCTTTTAACTTTGCCTCGTGGTGATAATGGTCAAAGATATTCAGTGTCAATAGATCGGTAGTTTCTTGTTCGTAGAAAACAGTGGAATTTGGTAAAATGCACTAACTGCTGACAAAAAAAACTATAAACTTGGGTAACACGTTTCGAAAAGCATGGCAGTTTCGAGTATCCAACTCTCGGAAGACTATTCTGACTAAGACTTCGGCCTTAGGAGGTATAATGATGCCAAACAGGCCAAAGGGCACCAGCCACACAAAAAGTAGTTACACTCATGCAGGGGGATGTCGCGCTACTGTTTACCTGGGCGTGCTTAGGTAGTGGGGTACGATCATACTGGAATACAAACGAATTATTTTTTAACCGCAGCACTGTGGTTTTTTGAACGAAAGAGGTCAGAAAAGGCACCCTCAAACAAAAGAACATTCCGAGCATCAAAAGCTTGACCATGACAGCAGGCACATTATCCAATACGGTCTAAAAGCGATCGTTAGTATCCAAAGATCTCAAGTTAAACGCAATTCAAAATAGTATTGTGTATTCATTACATCGACGTACGCTAAAACAGCCAGTGGTTCGGATGTCATCAAGAATACGTTCTACGATGCCCTCGTCGACCTTCTGAAGCAGACGAAACACTCAGACACTATCCTATTGGTAAGCGATTCAGATGCGTTGTATGGTCGTCTTATTTTAAAAGAGAATCGGTTGGGTAGAATGTATTGGTGTCCGGGAGCAACCACAGACAATAGTGAAAGACTGATACAACTGTGGGCAACTCACGAGCTGTATGTTTCGAATATAGTATTTTAGTGTAGGAAAAAGCATTGCCACATGAACATAGCCCTCTATTTTCTAACCATGCACAGTGACAGGTTGTACCTATCCAACAAAAACTGTTATGCATTTCGAAGCATTCTCCTGCACTCGGATTCCGCTGTTTTGTGTACCGTCTACTCGGAGGTCGCCTGTTTGCAAATGCAAGATAACCAACTAGCATTCAAATGAAGAAGGTATGAGGGATTTATATCACACGGTACTGACCAATAAACTGTCTAATCTAACTCGACAGAAAGAACCTAACGCAACCCGAACAAATCACAAAAACCAGGATGATTGGCCATAAGTAACTGTATCAAGAAGAAAGGACTGGTTATCTGTAATGTCGATGAACTTCATAAACTAGCGCAGTTGAACTACAACTGACTCTAAATGTGAAAACGACAGACGAGAACGTAAACACAAACTGAATAAAATCATACACACTGACAATAAGTATCACCTGATCGAAAAGAAATGAGATTAGCCAATTGTGTCGAGTCGAAGTAAGTGAAATCACATTTGAAACAAGTGATTTTCGTATCACCAGCCAGTCGCATCGACTTGAAAGGTAGGATGAACATTCTGAAGAACATTTCATCCGACCCTAGTCAAATCACAGACAGCGGTATTCGTACGGTCAGCCATTGCAATCCAGACACCCGTTCCGCCTGAAGCAAAAGTGGCTCTTAAACGTAACTCATTAGAGTTTAACACCAACCAAGGTCCAAATTTCTTCACCCCACCTTCACAGATGGTAGAGAGAGGGTGTGATAGCAGAACTGACGAAACTTCTTCAGAGAGTTTGGGAGGGGGAAAGGAGTATTTTGTGAATCAATAACTATTTCAGTTTTCCAAGAGAGCTCGAAGTGACAACCACAGAGGCATCCGCCTAACCACTATGGTTGTCAACAGCGTGGGACGCCTAACATATGAAATATCAGAGCGGTGGATCTCAATTTCACCGAGGATGCATCGATCATATTTTTATCATTGTGAGAAGTCTTGGAGCATCGGTAATCATCAAGGTTGCAGACAGTTAAAACCCAAAGGAGGCTATCGATTCGGTTATTTGTAACGTTTTCTGATAACGGCTCGGAAAAATAAAGGAATTTGCTACAATCACTGTATATCCCCTCTGCAAGCAGAGTTGGAATTTATGAACAACCACTTCTGGCAGTGTTCTCCAAAGACCTCGGACCTTTCCACTATAATTCAGTTTTTGTCACACGCCATATATGAGTAGGTGCCATTGAAGAATCCAATGACACTTTCGGAAAGTAAACTGACTGACAAAAAGTATATGGCAACACTGTTCTGCTTAGCCCCTAGAATAGAACCATTCACACAAGGTTAAACAAGATGAATGACCGAACTGACTCGTATGAAATGCGGCTTTCATCTTCAAAATGTGAATGTGGACCGTTTCACTTCGTCAACGTGCACCACAGTCGACGAGAAATCAGCAAAAACAGAGAAGTGTTGCTTCTGCTGTCGGATGTCATTTATGGTTTTGTGAAAATGACCGGTTATAGATCAAACGAAGGAGGTGTAACCTTTGTGCGTGATACATTTTGTCAGGTGATTCAGAAAAGTAGTCGGTTCGTTTGCAGTATTCGGCATTCCGAAGCCAACAACAGCAGGGTGAGGTCGAGGTTAATGGAATAACAACGTGGCACAGCGAGCAACACATTTACCCCGTGAAAACGCGATCCGATTCAAATCGTGGTTCCGGCAAGAGGGTGCATTACTAGTGAGATCTGATAAGGTTTAACCTGTAGTCCAGCGCTTATTTTCGGGACAGGCCGATTAAAAAATCTACGTGATTGAAGAGGCCGTGATCAAATGTGAATGCTGTTCAACCACTGTAAGATTTACCAATAATTATAAAATCACGTAACAAATTCAGTGACTTCTGTAACTTCAAGCAGAGCAAAGATTTCAAACGTAGTCATCAACCGGAGCTAACAGAATACTTGTTGTACGTCCTTTTGAGATAATCGGGTAGTATGAGTATTACTCACAAATTGAAACGTCATAAACTGATTGTCTAATGCGAGGTAAATGGCAACGTACATGGACCTTTCGTCACTGGATTGTAGAAAGTGACTATGGAGAAGAAGTTACCATACGGCTGCGAAATATTGTCTCGTGGGTTTTCCTGGGCATTGAACTGGACGTGTTAACGAAATAAGTGATTCCGTCATCGATACCAGGACAAGCCCATGCTCTTAATATCATGTCCATAAAGAACCACAACTACAAGAACGCGTAAACTCTACTCAGAGTAACAACCCTAATTAAACTCATCGTCCAAGGCGTGTAAGGTCTGAAAACAAAAGCACTGAAAGTAGCGAATATCGAAACTCAGATAGGATGGAAATTAATCTTGCCTCATTAATGAATCATTCAGGGTCATCTGTTATTCTGGTAGTTTACCTGAATAAGCTGGCGGAATCGGTTATTAAATCAGCAACGCTAAGGAATCTGATAGCAGAATGGTGATCCACACAAAGAGGTGGCACCTTAGAAACGTGTAATCGCAAGTGATTTTGCATCATTTTGTTACCCTAACGAATCCAAGTGACAGAAAAACGACAGATTAACAAGGTCACCAGAACAGCGCATATGAATAACCCAATGTGCCTTAGTGATGAAAACAGTCTTTATCCGCGATAAATTACGAGCAGTATAAGAAAGAAAATACACGGACAAAAAAGTCATGGAGAAAATCGATAAACAAGCAGCTAACAAGTGTAGTGAGTGACGGAAGCAGTTAGTTGAAAAAAAAACAGGCGAAAATGAATCGACTCTCGGAGATGATGAACAGTTAGCGAGAGTGGAGGCTTCACACTGCTGACATCTAGTTGAACGCACGTGTGCCACAGATAGGGCCGCAAAACATGATCCAGTATCGAGCACTATGTAAAATATTGTCTCTCCGTACAATTTAAATCCGATAACAGAACGGAATGTTTTATATTTCAAAAAGGTTAACGAATTTCCACATATACACGTGGAATAACTGGGCGGCGGAAAATCACCGTCACTCTCCGAACTGGTCACTCGAAACAATATTCTCAAACTCTTCGAAAACAATAAATTGGTAACTAGCCCTGGCACTTGGTTGGCACATGGACGTGAAAAAACCGTGTTCTATGTAAACAAAACAACTGTATTGCAAATAAAATGAGTTAGTAATTGCAAGAACGCGTTACGATGAGTTAATGCGCCACATTTCACAAGCGTCTTCACATCTTAGAAAATGCAACCAAAAAACAATAGTCGAACCACTTAGTACAATTTACCGCCACCTATTCTAACTTCTCGATCGATGAACTAATTGTGTAGACCAAAGAAAGCGAACGCGATATGCAGCAGTCAAGTTCCCTATAGTTGCCTTCATTTTCCTGCAGCAAATTTCTCCCTGCCTACCTGATACCATTCGTCAGGATATTGACGTAATCTTGAACGTTGAAAGACTGAACTCATTAGAGCAACCTAATTGAATATTGCTTTCTAACACAACCGCACTTTACTATTTGTTACCAGAATATATATATATATATATAACCATCGACTCTGTGAGTCAGAAGGGCTTAGAAGTCGAGCCCGACCTACAGTGGTCGACACTTTAAACATCAATATAGAAGTATGGTCTCCATGCCTTGTTATGAAACAAAATAAGCTTACGTTCAGTGAAATTCTTTTACACTAAAGTGGCATCAGATTAGTCTGACAGGTTTCAATTGATGCTATTCACTCGTCTACAAATGCTATCACGAAGAGAATAACACTGAAATCAACTTAGTGACCGTGTCCTAATGTGCCTTGCAAAAAGAGTACGAAGCGAAAATCCGTCATGGTTGTATCCCAGAGCCGTAACAATAATCGTGAACCGGGCAAGATCGTAGGCCCGAGACAACATGGGAACAACTATGGCCCGGCAGCCGCTTGCCGTCCACCTGACCTCACAGCCGGTCGGGAATGTGTGTTGCTACGTTCCAGAGGGGAGTGGGATAGACCGAGGGTGGTGGGCGGGCAGTCAACGGGGCAGGGTTTATTTGTGACCTTGAAAAGGCTTTGTCGGACAGTTTCCACAAGGGGGCACACGTCCCAGGTGGACTGGTGGAACTGGTCTTTGTTCGGATTGCGAACAGGTCACAAACTGAGTACAAGATAAGTCCGGGTCACATGATTTGACTGTTCGCGATCTCCGCTACAGACTAAGACATGAGAAACAAAGGTATCGGGTTTTAACAGACACGGCAAATCTAAACAAAACGGTACGCGCTTGTGGAAAAAAAAAGTTAGAAACTGATCTCCAATTAGACGAAAACCATGGAAGAGTTAACGATACTGGAGTATTGCACTTGTAATTTGAACTAAATCACATTGGACGCAGAAATTTGCAAGCATTTACGATCGATCTTTCGCGCATCACCGGGACACGCACGCGACTGTCTTAAAAGATTTCACCTAAATTCAAGCTATTAATGATCAATAGGTGCCTGTGCGAGAGCGGATGAGTTACAGTCGGACTTGCAGGGAAACACCAATTTGAAGTCAGCTTCAATTAAATTTGGCAGAATTAGATTTCCTCTTAATTTCTAAATGAGTGATTATGTGAAAATGTCAGGTGAAATTGAAGAGTAAAAGTTTTGAAATTCAGCAAGACGTTATCCACAATTCACCACGATTGCCGATACACAAAAGTAGTCAACTAAGACAATGAGATCCGAAATTCTACACCAATCCGAAAGACGTTAACAAGTTTGTAAACAATTTGTTTGGAGACTGAACAGGATATGATGTTTAAATGGGTTATGGAAAGACGGATGTCTGAGTGTGAGTGTGGACTCTCGATCACATCTATCATCAGATTAGTGTGAAAACGACATGTACACACGCCAGCTACGTTAAAAATATTACCACGAAGGTAGCAAAATAATAGATAAGTCAACTCAGACATAGTGTAACTTCAAACGAGTTTTTTTACAGCATTGGCACAAAACTCCTACTAAAATCCGACTGGACTCGTTTGAAATTATCAACAGTGTCTGTAGCATATTCTGCTGAAACACGGTTTTTGTCAGGCTCGATGATACCTGTGTTCTGCAAAAATTGCTTTCACTTCGAAAAAAAACTAGACCACTTAATCGCGGTTAGTGGAGTCACAGGATTTATCAGCTACATTGCTTAGCCGTTGCGCTTCCATCTTCCACAGCACGAATGTTTCACCGATACGTGGGATGCGTGTCGACGGCAACTAACAACATCGTAACGATTATCAACCACTTCGATAACAGTCAGTACGACCAAGGGTTTGCATAAACCCCACTCGAACTCTTCTGGAGCTATGGTAGATATTTTTCGTTTTAAGGTCCACTATAGGTGGCCGAACAACTTCAGTATGTAAGAGAAAAGAGAGTACGACGGCCACGAAAGGTAACATCGTAGCTTTTGTTGATCAACATTTTCCGGAGGCCCACAATCGGTTTTGTGATTTCAACGATTCACCAAGTACGACCACACATCCTAGTGATGCCACCATAAGTTTTAAAAGAGATAATTTTTCTAAATTTCACATAGATGTTCTCCACTGATTTACAGATCAAGTTGAGTTTCGGATAAATGATAAAAATAACTCGCGATTGAAATTAGTTTTCTAACTTCTATACATAAATGATATCAAGCTTTATAATCAAAACAGTAGAAATGGAAATCTACAACACGGACTAATTTTGAGATCAAAGTGGGATGAAACATGTCAGTTAAAGAAACTGTTAGATGGATTCTACTCTCTGTGAATCTGAACGATTAGTGGATATTTATTCTCACTACACGCTAACATCTGTTGATTCAAACATCACACCAACTTCTAAGTATGTAAACAAGCTACCCTGGTCAGAGTATATTATACGCTTAGCATCAAATTCATACTGTTTATTTGTCGTTTAAAATGGTCGAATAGCTTGCATCAGCTTATAAAGTCATTCATCACAGAATGTGTATTATCATATTGGTAGTACTGATCCCCGATTGTATTCGTCAGATCTTTAGCCCAAGAGTTCATTCGTTTCAATCGTTCGCTCAGGCATTTCCCAATTTTTAATAGACTGTCTGACCCTATCGGTTGATTACATAACTTTTAAACACTTCTGTACCCGCAAGCAACACATTAACAGGCTGTTCGTCCTATACTCTCCATTATATATGTACCAAGAGTGATCCTCCAGTAGAACAAACGTAGTCTGCAGACCTAGATTTGGTGTGAATTCAATCCCATCGCCAACAGACAATACAACTGCAGATTTAAAAGAACGATTGATAAGATACTGAACGCTTGATGTTCTCCTTTGCATTGTCATGCCTCAGCACAACACAAACTTACAGGTTGATAGTTGCTCCGCTGATTAATATTTGGCATCACTTCAATGTTCGTTGTACAGTTAGCAAAACGAAAAGTTAGTAAACAATCAGAAAATTTGGACTATTACACTATTCAGTTGCAGCTTTCACATACGTCTAACACAAACTCGGTTCAATTGTTTTGAGCAGAACCACCATTCCCTGTAGTTTGCCATAAGAGCTACCATACGTTGCATACTATGATGCACCGGAACACATACCTAACATTGCACTGTTGTATAACAGGCAGCCATATTTGTGAGTAGTATAGTGCATACATTCGAGAACTAAAGGGCAGGTCTTAACGCCAGAAAGACAATGGACAAAAAGCGACTACTGGAACATTGGAACGCACTATGGGGGACGTGCCACCAAGACAAACACCCGATGTGTGTGAATGCATGTGAACCATGCAATTAAGTGTACGCATTCGTAGTGCTATTTTTCAACATACCCCAAATAGAATTTCATGCAATAAACAACTTTGCAGGACAAGCGTCTTTATTGGTCAAAACAGCATGAAATGACTAACTTCTGACGCCAGGCTTCCAGTACCACATTTAGTTATCATTTAGACCTAACGAGCCCTGCTTCTCTGTTACATTAGTAACGTGCTTAATGTGTACAGCAAACGGAACAGCCAAGCCACCGTTGGTTGATTTAACGTTCAATAGTAGATAAACTGGAGAAATTGACCGTAACATATATATGAAGACGTAAGCTCTATACAGTTGTGTCTACATCGCCTAGCAGGTTTAATGAGATCGGGGATTTCGACCCGTCTAGGAAATCCTAATCGCAGGGTTATCGACTGGAGTTAACAGACAATAACTGTGTCTCCTATCGAGACGATCGGGCAACCTGATCATTACTCACAGGCGTAAGTGGTTGAGCGTTCACACATGATAATTCGGTCGCGCCTAATGTGAGGCCAATGGCACAATGGTAAACACGGTTGCCTCATCAAAGCGTGGCCGGAGGTCCAGTCCCGACAGTGGCAAGGATATGCACTACTGACGAGCTCTAATGAGGGCGAAACTCGAGTCTAGTGCTTCGTTTCGAAAGGGGCCGACTGGAAAGCCAATGGAAACGCGACATGTGTGATCAATTTTGGATGACGTTCAGCTTGAAAGAACAAACAAGTCTGCCTAAACGGAAACCCTATTTCGGTCAGTTGCAGGTAGAAAGAAATTGAGTTTTTGTTTGTCCGAAGGAATCCTAAATATGGTTGGTCATCATTTATAATATTGAGTCTTATACATAGATAAATAAACCAAAAAAGCACGAAATACTTCGGAATAACCAGACTTTGCAGGAACTTGAGTTTATCGATTGGATCGCTAAATAATACTAAGTGCGAAAGAAGCAATAGGCGTCTTATTAGGGAAATCCGAATAATTAATTTGACAGACAAATTTGAGTAGTTAAGATGACCTGTGGAATACTGGCAACAGGAAATGATATGGGGACAAAAACAATTCCTGAGAAATGGCAACGTATGAGGTTAGACGATAGATAATTTGGAGTAACTGGATCTAATGACTTGTAAAGGTATTGGTAACTTAAGGAACCATGGTAGGTGGCAGATCGAATACAGACCACACACATTCAGAACAGGCGTCCTGTTCATATTCCGCTAAACGAACACACGAAATTTCGTACAGTCCATCAGAGCACTTTCGTCAAAATCATCAATTCAAGTGTACAGAGATTGACTGGCACCAATCAAGTGATTTGGATAAAATCTAGAACAGCTTATTTACACAAAAGTAGTCCACTTCATTATATAGCGTAAATTAGGACTGAGTGTGCGAAATTCAGTTCGCACATGGACAACACTTTCCAATGCGTAATCGAGTCAAAGTAACGAGTTACAATCAGAATACCGAATAGAATGAGAGATTAGTAAACAGCCATAGTCTAATTTTTAATAAGTACAGTTACTATCCACAGAAAAATTGCAAACAAAGGGAGGTAAACAAACAATTCAGAGAAAATAAAAATCACCGCAGTTCGTTATTATGGAAGAAACCGTTGATTATCAAAATTCCAATGCGGCATCGATGGGAAAGTATGATCGTCCGTGGTGTTGGAAGGACTTTTCTTGTCTATGCTGGTGTGCAAATAAACAACTTCCTTGCTACCATTGGCAGGCAACTATCTAACAGATTATTTACTAAACAATAATATGAGGCCTAACTTTAAGAAGTAGGAAAAACAACAAAAGCTGATAGACAAGACTTGTTTTCATACCCAATCTGGTTACTGTTTTCATATTTACTATGTAGTAATTAGACTGATAATCAAACACAGAAGACTTGTTTTTTGTATCTGGTCATCAGACAACCTGTCGGATTGCCATGGTTGTGATTACATAATAATTGGTGCGTTCATATATGTGTCTAGTCTATGTTTGTTCTTATCAATATGATGTATATAAGTGGTATGTTTTACGTTTGCGATTGATTAGAGTAAATGAAATGTTAACATATCGCAACATATGTCTTCTTTCTACTCTGATGACATAACAAAACAATCATTACTTACAAGCGAAAATGGTTGAGTGTTCACATATGATAATTCGGTCGTGCCTAACGTGAGGTCAATGGCGCAGTGGTAAACACGGTTGCCTCATCAAAGCGTGGCCGGAGGTCCAGTCCTGACAGTGGCAAGGATATGCTCTACTGACGAGCTCTAACGAGGGCAAAACTCGAGTCTAGTGCTTCGTTTCGAACTGGGCCGACTGGAAAGTCTATGGGAAAGCGACAGCTGCGATCAATTGTGGGTGATGTTCAACTTGAAAGTAACCAAATCCCCTACTACTCATCAGCTTACGCAATTGTTGTTTTAAATCATAAGTGTGACTGACTTGATAAGGGAAGGTTAAATGCCCGCACGGAATTCGTCTGAGCGCAGAGGTCAGGAGGTTACACAATCAGGTACTAGTGGTCCCTGCAAAATGGGGCAACATGCAGAATATTGTCATGTGAAAATTCAGATCATCAAATTTCGTTGCCAAGTCACATCAAAGAAATAATCAGAACACCAGCCAACACCAAGAAGCAAACGGGTTCTACATTGAAATACCTTTTCGTTAGCACTTCAACCACATGGACTTCTAGTGAGTAGTAGGGAGTTCGAGTTTTATAATAAATTGAACACGGTTCACAATTAAATCAATCAATTCTTGGGAAGTGAACCAATCCAAATGCTTAGCTAAAAGTGAAAGCTGCGATCGAATTTGGATGACGTTTAATTCGAAATAATCAAACAATCATTTCTTGCATTCTGACTGCATTGTTCTTCCCTTACTTTTAGCAGACAAGTAGAGACACTTACGATTCAACATCGAACACTGAAATCAAACCTAGATTGAACTGTGTTTTCCTCGATCGAGTCTAATGTGGGTACAAAAGGCTCACGAAACTATGGTGCTTCCTTAAACTAATTAATTAACTTTCGTGAGATACATTAAAACTTTCGAACAGTCTGGTTCGACAAGATGCATTAGGCTTGAGTTATAATTTGCCACTAATGGATATATTTGCCGTGACCAAGAGTTCAATTCGGACCCACGCCCTCATCACCGTAGTGATCGCTGTAACACTGACCTTACATCGGGTACGACCGAATTATCATACAACAACCACACTCGCTTGAAAGCAACGCCCAAGTAGCTCGATCATTTTGACAGACTGATGAAACCACACTCATGACTTCTCGGTGAAGCAGAAATAACAGAATTCATTAAACGTGTTGAGCAATAGGTTGATTATTGACAAGTAAACGAGGATTTAGTTTATATAATATGAACACCCTGAACGCTTGGTTGCACATTTCGTACACTGGTAGACTTTTCTGTTAACCCCCTTTGGAAAAAGGTGATAGACTTGAAACTAGCATTTGTCAAACGTTGAACAAAGTATATTCTAATCAGCACGCCGGTCAATGTTTCCATAACATAACCGTGTTGACAACTGCACCATTTACTTCATACTCGGAAGGGATGAATTGTCAAATCCAACAGCTCAGTCACTGATGATGAGATCTGAAAAAAATGAACCTCAAGTCTAACACTTCGCCTCTAAAAGTTCCAATTGAAAAGTCCATTTAAATGCAACAGCTCCGATCAACTATAAGTAGTATACAATTAGTATCAATCAAACCCTCCATTACTTACAAACAAGAGTTAGTAACTTTTGCATGCGCTTTGTAACGAATGTATATCTTGCCAGAACGCAACATCTCAACTGTAATCTTTGCATGCACACGCGTAAGAACATAGACATTTTATGTGCGTGCTCATTCGAATCTTGAGCAAAATGGCAGAGGCAAGGGTAGTTAAAAGAAAAGTATATTAGATGTCATACTACACACTCTCATCCCTCTACCGTGAGTGGGCAAAAGTGAATGTGTCAATTTGCTCAGACACGCGGATGAAGCATATCTCACTTAAGACACGTAGGACATCTACATAGTACTCAACCACATTGGGACAAGAGTAACGAAAATGCAGCAGAACACCGCAAACATACATGGATAACAAGCGTAGTACTGCACTAAAAAATGATACGACTCAAAGTACAGGTGACGTAACAATTATATAAAAAATGTGGAAAACAACTCACAAAATTGGCCAACAACTACTATTCAGATAACGCCGTGATAACGTTAACATAAATTTGTGTATACGCACAACAGTGGGTTTGAAAGAGTTTTCAAACATACATACTGTAGATAGTTTGAATAACTGGAAATGAACTTGTTCAAAATACCCAATTTCTGATTACTATTTCAAGAATATTCAAACGGTATAATGAACCTCACGATTGTAGGTACGCCGCTAGGTGGGACAGACTAACATATTTAATACGTCGGGTATTCATAATATATGAAAAAACGAAACCGAAAGACAGACTGTTAGAGGAATTGATCACAACGTATTTTTACCTACAGGGTTTATTAGTTTGTAGAACCGATTAGCACAATTGTGAGTATCCATCTCCCTGGTAAGGTTAATGTGAATATACGAACACCGACATTTAAATCCCGTTTATCTTACCTTAAATCTATTCAAGTTAAAAATTCTGTTCGTTTGAATACTTCATGAACGATGTTAATATTCGAAATGACTGGAAAACAGTATCCAGCAGATAGACAAATGGCTATACATTCTCCCAACCAGACTCGTAGCAATCGTAAATACTATCCGCATGAGGTTAAGTCATTCAAGTCTTGTGAGTATGCCGGTAATAGGAAATCTCCATGAAAAAAGGTTTCACCAGCGCGGATTGCTCATTATTCTTCGGTTTTGGCAAACGTTTGGTAAATTCAAACTTTCCTAGTCGTACGAAGATGAGCAGCAGTGTTAGAAATACGATCATTTGAGTTAACAGAAAACAGCAAGCAAAGACTATGATCGAAAATAAACAGCATACATATATGTTCCACACAAATGAGTTGAATCTTCGAATTTTAGACAGCATAGGCACATCGCAAACTGTGAGCTTAATTCGAAACCGAACATCTTCGTAACGTCAAAGCATCACACCAATGCATCAAGTGTTCTTTCTACTCCTGTGGATATCTAATCGTCAACAGACCTAACTTAATGAGCAAAACGATTTCATCTAACCTGTTAGAGGATACAGTTCACAAATCTATCAAGAAGTTCCTTCACGTGAAAATGTTCTGAAGAGAGAAAAACAAATGTCCTGTCAGGGATCCCCCGACCGTATAAAACACTGCGAACTGGGTGACTGGTTAGAAAATGTGAACAATATTCGAAAGTGCTCACATAGCACGACGTTGGTTGTTGAAAAAAAGGACAAAATCAAGTAAGCAAAATCGAAGCTAACAACTGCCGTAGTGCATATATGACTGCGGATGGAAAACCGAAGTCAGATCAGACAGAGTTGTCAGTACATCTAACGAGGTGTGGACATAGTTGGAGATGAAATTAAATTTATTATGACAGCAAACAAATGCACAAGCAATGAGGGAAACGTTGTTAACAAAAATGGACAAGCACATAATCGGATGCCATATCTACGAGGTGGTAAAAAGGTTTACGAACTGTACAAATAATCGGATTACCGAAAACCCGCAGATGATGAGCGTTAACCAACGCATTCCAGTGGATAATTACCTGATGTTGAAAACAGTATCTAAAAAACATACAGCTATGAAGCAACCATAAGTTCGTAAAACATATAATTGGTTCAGTGATTACGGGTTTCTTTTTCAGACAATTAAATAAACATATCATCGTAGGGAACACAAAAGGAACTGTGTTATCTGAGAGCCAAACAATTGACACCCCAATGAAAAACATATTTTACGAAATTCACGGGATCAACGCCGACGAAATAAAAAGAGATGTCCCTGGGGCAATTACTGCACAGCCGAACAAACTATT
>JTDE01000401.1:172256-189379 GCA_014338405.1 Paragonimus skrjabini miyazakii
ATAAGATCAAATTTTATACAGAATCTGCTCATAGATAATAAAGAATCAATAAATGACAGTCCGAATAAAAAAAAATATACAGAAGCACTGCCGGAAACGAATTAATCTACATATATACGCAGATGCCCACAAAGGGGTCAACTAGAATAAAGAAAATGTGTACACAACAGCTGAGGTCATTATGCAATTGTTTTATCACGAGGATCATTCGTGCGGGATGTAGTCCGCTCACTCAACGTACCACAGTCATCCACGGGGTCACCGAACGTGGAACTAGGTCCGATAGACACATCTTCAGTGGAAAGGGTTGCTTGAGGTAGGTTTTGTGGAGTTAGTAAATGGGATCTGTACATAAAACAGCTTGGATTGGGCATTCGGGAAGGCAAATGTGCTGATCGCAAAGAAGTGAACGAGGGAACGTGATAACACATGGGATCATGCCTCATTATACGATGGGGCATTTGTACGGTCCTGGATAGACGAACTGAAGCATGACTGGAGGATGGACTCAGCTCTGAATGTTGCATGGTAAAAGGTGTAACATCCCCCATCCCACTGTCTGAAGGACTGAGTAGCCGTGTGTTAGCATGCGTAAGTTGATAGGGTGAGCAAAGATAGTCAAGGTCATCTTTATTCACAGACAGGTCTGTTGAACGATAAGCCGTATTCGAAGGTGGAATCAGAGTAACTGGATAGAAACACGTATCTGGCGGATAGGCTGTTACAGAAGCATACTTGGAGCAGAGACCAGCATGTGAGTCGTACTGATTGTTAGGCGAAGAAACTCGTTTCCGCGACTTAAAACGACGGCGATGTCGCCGAACACAATAGAAACCTCCCCAGACGAACAAAGAAACTACCACAAAGAACAGTGCAAACAAAAGAACAAATAGGATCCAGGTATTTAAACCTACATTCTGTAAACGTAGAACACGAAAAGTTCGACTGTCTGAGATATCGTGGGAATTGTCGTTCGTAGCAGTCCACAGCTCAGTAGGCAATACACTACCATCTTTGCTACTGGGTAGAGTACTCGGTTTGAAGAGAAAAACAGCGTTCGCCGTAACCGGAAGCGGTGTAAGCAGGGTTGGACGGATGAACGGATGATGGGAAGTGGGTATATTGCTGATTGTGGACATCATCGTTGAGGGTGGACAAATTTGAAACGAGGACGGTTGTATGCGAAGTCCATCTGGAATCGCCTCTGCATTTGGCGGAAGGCCTAACCAATGCTGCGGAAGACAGGGCACATAATGGGCGGGGGTTAAGATTAAGTGGGCCAAGCTAGGACAGCGACTCCAGGCAATCGGTGGAAGTATCAAACGGACACCGGGGGAGACGGTCTGCCAATAGGTCAACTTCTCTAGAGAAACTCTGGTCAAATTTCTTGGGCAAACGCTATTCAACCACCACTGTTCATCACTGGTAGTGTCGACCGTTAATAATGGGTTTTCGGAAAGTTGAAGTTGTCTAAGATCAGGCAAAACATCCAGGAGAGTGAGAGAAACAGATTTCAAACCAGGTACAGTGAGGCGGTTACCTTTCAGATTTAAAATCTTCAAACGTTGCAGTCCCATAAACACAGAAAGAGGCAAAGAATCCAGTAGATTATTAGACAAATCCAATCTCAACAAATTTGGTATCCGAATAAACGCCTTAGATTTTAGGTGCGCAATTTGATTGCCAGACAAATCCAAAATGATGAGGGCGCTAGTATTGAGCAACGCAAAACCCCACCGGGCCAAGTCTATCGTGGTCAGTTTGTTACGACTCAAATCCAGCAAACGCAGTTGCGGCGCGTTTGCTAACCAGCCAACTCCTAGACCGTCACTGGTCAGCTGAGGATTGTTGCGTATTTCACAGTCCAACAGTTGTGTAGCACGCAATTCATCAATAAAACCCGACTGAATTCGACGCAGCTGAGTTTGCTGAACAGTCAAATGTCGGAGTCTCAAAGTACCCGCTGACTGAAACAATAGATTCCTCAAGGTGGAAGAATGAAGCTCGAAGAAACCGTCGACTGCACTCGATGTGCCCGCGATAACCAGTCGTTCTAGATGTTCAGTACAGGATATGGAATGTTCTACCGGGTGTCTCCGAATATGAGACCAAGAAAATTGGATCAATTGAATTTTCAACTGCCTCCAGGTTGGCAAACAAGAAGTTATGTCAGGCCAATGATACACCGAGTTAGTATCACGTTGGCAAAACTGTTGTTTGGCTCCCGATTCTTGTTCTGCAATTCCAAGATCCCGATCAGCGGGCAAAAGACAACAAAAAGCAGCTGTGTTTGTATCAGAACATTTACATCCTGACGGGCACCCTGTCAAAACAGTCGCGTTTATGGAAGTAACAAGAGCACAGGCGAACAACAGATTGAGCGTGAAAACCATTGGAGTGATGGTTTGTACATTCAATGTGTGTAACAATTTTGAAAGCACATAACGTCGAATTCGCGAGCCGAACAAAGGCACCAAGCTGCACTGGGAGGAAGCGACGATCACCAGTAGCCAATGAACAGGCTCGTAATTTTAAGCTGCTGTAATAGCCAATGAAAACACAAGGCCCACGTGGACCAATCAAAATCAGCATGTGCGTGTGATGCGATTAGCACAAGTGACTATGGCAGAGAACGGCTTGAAATATTGATGAGACAGGGCATAACGACGACTACGGAAAGGTCAAGACACGAAACTAGAATGGATCAAATTAACTGCATTAGATATTAGCTAAATACCAACGCACGAATAAACAACTCACCAAGCAGAACTACATAAAAGAGGAAGCCGTAAGCATATGGTCAACAAACTCACATGTTCGAGAAATATTAGGTTGGTGTAATGAAAAGGGGCATACATAAAAACGGATAAGAAAAAGTTGAGTGGAAAAAAGGAAGTGAAACACAGAAAAAATGCGGGAGGTGGTTACTAACCCCCAATAAAACTGTCCATGATTGTACACAAGTTGAGAAAACTGTTAAACTAAAGGAAAGGGAACTATTAAAGTCAATTTAAAAATGTCACCACCAACTAGGGATGACTTAAGCCGCCCACCCAAGTGTTTGTAAGTGCAGCAGAACCATCTTATTTAACCCGGTCCAACGTACAGTTTTTAAGCACCAGGCAAATTTAGACGAAATAAAAAATAAAGCCGTCATTTCCGTTCGCTAAGCACAATAATTTATCCGTTTTTTTCTGACAAACTCGTCAGATGTGAAACCCACTAGATGTTGAACATCAGCTTCATCAGATTTCGCTCGTAATCACTGTAATGAATAAAGAGTTATCGATGAGCATTATGACGTCTTTGTCAACTATGTAAGGATTTAGTTGCGCAAAATCTGGGTTGCTTCAACCTACCTACGCTACAAGTCAGTAGCTTCCGGTTCTGACTGCGTAACAATATTTTGAATGAGCTAAGTTGATCAACTTAGTCACTCGTTATCATGAAGTGTCTAGCAATCTCATGAAAGGAAATCAAATGACAACTTGGCTTTCTTTAGAAATACTCATCACCAGTCGTGAGGATCGGTCTATCGCAAACCAACATGGGGCGAGTAACATCTTTAGTTGTCCACTCTTGTCCCAATAACATACGAGTGTGTTTTAGTCAAGACCCTATTTCATAGGGTAAAGTGTATCCACAACCCTGATAAGCTGCAGACAGAACAAAAGATATTAAGAAAAACGTTAGTAGTAAACAAATATCTTGAACAATTCAAAGAACCTCACAGTGAGAAAAACACGTGCAATGCGCCCGTTCAAACAGTTCAAAAGAAAGATATATTTCTATTTCTACAATTCAAAGAGGATCATTTTGCAAACAACACAAACCACACGTTGAAATCTGTCATATCCCGCACGTATGCGGCTGTCCAAATATGCTTGGTTCAAACCATTAAAGGATTAGTTCTACATAATCGCAGACGCAGTTTGTCTAACCGTTCTGTCTTTCACATTGTCTATCAGTTCACTTAAGGTCGCAGTGACGTTTACATAAGCAGAACAATTCGACAACTATCTCGCTGATTGATGGAACACGTCCCAAAATAGCTAAAACACATTGTGACATAACATTCTCAAACGATTGTGACATGACAGCATGATAGTTAAGCATCAATTTCTATCACAGATTTGCAACTGTCGATTAAGATGACAGCAAAAATCAGGGAGTCCATCTGAATGTGAGGATAACAATCAAACGTGTTATCTTCAATTATTTTGTTCAAGAAAAAATCTCACCAGTAAGTAAGAACAAGGATTAGAAATCAGAATAACATGCTGAAAAAATTGATCGAAGCTTACTAAGTATTCTGAATATTGATTTCGAAAACGAGGAACGATATCAAACACAATCATAGTACACATCAAAAACACAGGTGTTTCCTGCAACAAACAAAAACAGCACAGGTTAGTTATCATTTCGAACATGTCATACTACTGGGGGAAAAATCTGACTTTTTATAAAGTTGTCATGTTTGAGAGGCAGCTAAACAACCATTAGTGCAATGCCATTGATGAATGAACGATGAATATATACGCTACCTCATTTAGGATCTATTTTAACAGGCCTAAAAGGAGTTTACCTCTAGTGTTCATACAAGGAATTTGTACTCTGTCAAACACAAAACACAAGTCACGTGAAAATACGATACCCCAGGCTTACACATAATTTGTAAACCAAGACCGGTCTGAGCATTCGGTGTCAACCGCACGTAGTTAATTTCCTTGGTAAATTGTTGCCTACAACGAATCTGTTCCCAAATGACTGCCGATGCATCCTACTAGCACTTCGGGCGACCATCTGTCAGTGAATATATCAGTGAGACAGACAGCGCACTCATCTATAACAAATCCAGAAGGCTAGAGAGATGAGCGGAATACTTTGACAGTCAATTTAGCTGGCCTCCTGCTTCTACCGCGAAGCCACCACAAACTTGTGATATAACACCCTGGTCGGTAGATTTAGAAACACCCACTGAAACTGAGGTTCGCAATTGCATTTCGACTCTCAAACGTAATAAGGCTGCTGGCCCAGATGATCTCATGCTGGCACTTTCCAATGAAGGTGGGGTGTGGTTAGTAGAAGTTTTAACTCAGTTGTTTCAACTTGTGTGGACGACAAACACTATCCCTCCGGGCAAGGGTCACTCGATAATAATTCCTCTATTCAAGAAAGGAGCCCGGGGCTCTTGCGAAAACTATAGAGGAATTAGTTTGACCTCAGTCATTTCTAGGGTTCTCACATCCATTATACTCCGTCGAGTAACTGCAGTTCAGGAAGTAAACATTGGGGAAGAACAGGCAGGGTTTCCTCCTGGGCGGGGATGAATAGATCACACTTTTACTCTTCGTCAAACTCTGGAGCAGCATCATGTGTACTGCCGGCCAACAATCGCCGTATTCCTCGATTATAAAGGAGCGTACGATTCGGTGAATCGATCTACACTTTTAGAGTCGCTTAAACGCACGGATGTACCGACCAAGTATGCGAACATACTGCCGACGCCTTACTCCCATACTTCGGCTCAGGTTAGGGTTTACGGTGAATTGTCTGACAGTTTTGGCACCATAAGTGGCGTACGTCAAGGCTGTTCACCTTCACCATTTTTGTTTAAATTCATGATAGACGAAATAATGGAGGACTTTATCCAGCAGACACAGAATGCCGGCGTGGACCTCCTACCTGGTGGAAGGCTGATTGATTTTGATTAGGCTGACACTTTCCAAGCAGCACAAACAATGCTAGACATTATGTTACCTCACCTCCCCACCAAATACTTCGGAATGTGATCTGATATCTCAAAGTGCAAAGTGCTTCTGCAAGATTGTTGTGACTGCGTAGATCTCCCGTTAAATGGTGAAATCATGGGGGATGACCGGTTTGTAAACTTGGGAAGTTGCATTAGCAGGGGTGAAAGTTTAGGGAACGAAGTCGAATCGTGTATCTCTAAGGCTAAGGCAGTGTTCGCTAATCTGAGGCACCTTTGCCGAGAGGGTTATCTCTCTGATGTTTAAAGGTCGCGCATATAAGGCGACATTGAGGGCTGTATTAATTTACGGCAACGAAACCTGACCGCCCAGAGTAGAAGACGTTAACTGTCCTTAGGTATTTCATTACCAATGTATGCATTCCATTCGGTCGTATCGGGTGGCACCAGGGAGTAGCAAACAGGTTAGAAAATGGGTGTTTGGCACTGACTGTCAAACAAGTTTTTTCGTTCAATCCTTACACCTGCACAGAAGTAGATGGTTAGATCATGTACTGAAGATGCCAGCTAGTTGTCTGTCACACCGAGAACTCTTAGCCGACGCTGCGGCCCGTTGTCGTAAGATACGAGGTGGACGGATGATGACCTGGCGTAGACAAATGAAATCGTCAATTGTAGGTCGGGTTCGTCTCCCGGGCTGGGACCCTCGCGACTCACAGAGTCGGTAGCTGTAGACGCTAGGTGAGATGGCGGCTAACCGAACTCAGTGGCGTGAATGTTGTCTTTATTTGTCTGAGTTGTCTGTGAAGTGAGTGTACTTAATGACGCGTTGCAGCGAAAGCCGTGAGGATGGTGTCTTGCTGATGACGTCTTACCTTCACTTACAACTTGGTTGTTTATTTGCAAGGTGTAGGCACCTTGATGTTGAATGTTTGAATATAAACGGAGACATTTCTAGTAGTTAGCTCCCATCCCGTCCCCTTCTTTTTTTTTTCTTCTCTATTCTTGTGTAGTGTTTGCTTATTTTCCTTCGTGGTTGTGTGGCAGTTAAGCATCACTGATGTGTTGCTGTCTGTGATGACGATGATGAATAGTTCTTCGGACCGTGTATATCTTCATTAATTTCAGCACGAGCATTATTCAGTTCGACTGGTGAAGTGCGTGAGATGAGCACCACCCTTGCAATTGAAAGTATGCTAACAGTCAGTGTTCACTGTGCTCACAGCAGGCTTCTCATTGCTAGGTAATCAAGCGCTTTAATAGGACGACGAACCAGACCAATTGATAGAATGTACTGAACGATGTAAACGAATGTAATCAACGATAGATGGCGATATGCGAACCGCATTGAGGCTAATCCACTGAGCATACATGAAGGTCAACTAATACTGTAATCTGCTTGATCAAAAATACAAGGGTTTCGATGTGCTAGGCTCTCAACGGCCGTGATCAGCAGTTGAAGCTTCTTATCAATAATGGTGGGTTCCATTCACCATACAACTTTGACGTCAACAGCGCAAAAAGAAGACACACTAAGATAGATGAGCGTTTCGATCCAGTCAAAAACGTAAAAACAGGTAGACTAAATACTATTACATAAACAGGAACAAATGTGTTAAGCTTCTCGTGAAGACAGCTATTAGTCTGTTCTATCCAGAGACCTCACTTCAACTGCAAACGAACTGGTACATAACGTGTAAGAGAAATAAACTGCCTTGGTGAGTATACAGAACTGTCATTTTGATAGCTTGATCTCAGAACAACCAAACAGTCCTATACGCGGATAGACTGTTAATTTCTATTTGAGAGCATTCGGCAGATTATGTGAACAGCAAAATTATGGATATCACCTATTTGTCCGACATAGATAAACAACATGTTCAACATTTGTGGGCGACTAAAGTAAACGAAATGTTGATATATCATACCATTATTTTCCGTTCAGTTCAAAGGAAGAGAGTAAAGAAAATTCAATGTTTCAGGTATTTGTTAAGAGCGTAAGCAAACAGACAAAAACGGAAACAAGCCATTTACATGTTGTGCTCACCAACAGATTCACACTCTACAACCGGTTTGGTATTCATGTCAACAGTTTAGCAAGCGCAGTTGGCAGGTCTGCGATAAACGATCAATGAGAAGCAAACACTAAAAACCACAATATTTTCATCACCAGTGATACTGATAGGATGATGAAAAGTGAGGTAGATCTGTGTAGGATCATGTGCTTGTCAGATATGTACAGACTGTGTGCTGCAAATCACCTTGTCCATAATTTTGTCCACGAATGTAATTGACTTCTGCATGAACACTAACAGCACACGTACGAGTTCTGCCAAGTGTTTTTAAAAGAGATATATAGTTCGGTCACAAAATATGGTAACCTAAGTGTCTACATGACGAATTACAGAACGTAACCTGCTCCAATCAAAGGCTTACAAAGACACCGATATCGGCAGTTAGGCGATAGTGAAGACTGTCAAGATAGTAGGGAAGATCGCTAGAAATAACAATACAAATGTTATATGATAGACAGTTTCGCTGTGAGTAGTATACTATTCACAAGTAGCATATTACCCACAGGCAACATTCAGGGCAAGCTCCGATCGTCAGGGAGATGACTGACAAGAAGAGACTCTCGGAATAGTGTGTACGCGCTATGGCAGAAGTTCCACCAAGGCGAATGACAACGTACTGTCACCCGATGTGAATGCATGTCTGACAGGCAAATGAGTGTACGCGTTTGAGGTTTGAGTTTTGACATGACACATACGGGAGTTTGCGCAATAAACGAATGCTCAGGCCAAGCGTCTTTTGCGGTCACAACACTAAAACAAAAGCCTTCTGAAGAAAACGTAAGAACATCCAGGAAACTGAGCAGGAAAGTAGTATAAAGCAATTTCATTCAATCTGGTAACAGAAATGGGAGATCCACCGAAAAGACTAAAAACCAAAACTGGTTTGCTTGTTCATCATCCAGCGTATCAAAAAGGTTCACATTCTCCTGTGGTTTCCATGTATACCGAACGAGGAGTCACTCCTAATACAATAAATGTTCGTCACCAAAATCTGACTACAGTAGATGATGAATCGATTAATGTGAACGGATGAATGAAGTTAACATGTTCCGACTAAGAAACGGATGATCCAGATGAAGATGCCCTAGCAGTAAACCAAAAGAGAAATTATAAAGAACAATCAAATATTGCACAGTAGGTGGAAACGGTTAAACTGGTTACTTTGAAAGAAAAACAAAACTGTGGGATACATGGTGAGATTTTTTATTTTCAAGCATGGTAACGTTCCAGGAGGATAACCACGTTCACAAAGAACCAGAATGTTAGTCTATGATACTAGGATATCCTCTATCAGTGTGTTCACCGTATGGCCGGAAATTGAATTCGCTCATGAGTATTTGAGGTATGACCATAGCCTGAAGGCTTAGATTCATTGGGCGCACAGCACATGGCATAAATACACACAAAAAAGGGCGACTCAAAATCAACAAAAATTGTGTAACTATGTGATAATGCTGCGTCGTAAACCTGAATAACTGTGTCGTGTGTTACATTATCGAAAATTGATTAAGATTTTGACTATCAAAGTAAACGAATCTGATCGCATGGTGAAAGCCGGAGCTTCACAGCAAACAGTATGTAAATTGCGTTACAACAGAAAGAGACAATAAAAACTATGCAAGCCATTCATTTTTACACAGGATTATACAACTTTCTAGTGACCTTCAAATATGCATGGCAAATTTGCTCAAAAACGGGCTCTTTTGATTATGCAAATAGACTTTCTTTCCAACAACCACGCACTACACATACAGCTAACTCTGAGGTCCTATGTGCAGAAGTTGGAAGAAATACCGTTTTATTCAGTTCAAACTTACCAAAAAAAATATACATAATAGCTTATGAAAAGAAACTAACCATGGAAATATTTAGAGAAAAAGATCGGAATAATTTAGAAGCAAAGATTTCACACATAAATGAATAAACGCCCATACAAGGCTTACATACAAAATTAAAGAAAACGCTTATTTAGATTTCATAATGATTTTAAACACCAGACAAAAAAAATGAGAAGCCAGACTTTGAAAAGATGTCAGTTATGTAAGCCGATGTTATCCATCAGGGCATCAAACTCTCCGTACCTCCGTACCTCGTGAAATTATCCGCTCAACCGGCTATTTGATTATGTACACAATGAAGCTTCAAACCGTATAATCAGGCAGATGGCCAGTGAAATAACTTGCCCGAACTGATTAAGACAAAGACAGTTGGAATGTTTCTAACGTAAAAATTATGAAGAATTTGGGCCATGAATCACCGTTTAATCGGGCTAAAAACTGTCAAGTTTTATAACATGTGCAACATATACATCAACGAAACAAGACATCACATTTTCTATTTTTAGTTTCCAAAATTCGACTACTACAATACTTAGTCAAAGAACAAAGCAAGTTATCAATATGCTTCATTAACATGACAATAATGACTAAGTCAGTGAAAAGACAAATGTTAAAGTACGATTTTGAATTTGATGGTTCCTGACAAACTGGAGCCAACGCGGATAAAATCAGCCTAGCATCATCGTGATTGCCATAGTGCAAACGGTTTTGGCTACTTATTACTATGCAGTTCACTCTAATAAATCTTCGTTCGACAAGAAATGGAGATAGGGAAGCGAAAAACAACAAGAAACTTCATCAGTTGCTGCAATCACATGGTGAATGGAATAAAAAAATAGAGATGTTGTCCAAAAAGAGGGAATATCAAGATAATCTGATCTTCAAAATGACCCTGAAAGTTTCAGTTCACAAATCGTAGATGCAAACAGGACTCCTCAAGAGTATAATTTATATTAGAGGTTTCTATGTTGCACAAGATGATTTATGATAGGCAATTATCTACTCAGTTATGAAACGTCATGATAAGAATTAATGCAAACGGAGATGAATCATTTATATACAAGAGGCACAAAGAACTCCTGGGCCAAGAGCTTGGCTTGTAGTGCGAAGGTAGGGAGTAAAACTCAATTAAACTATGAAGATTTGATAGTAAACATCTATTGAAGTTCCGAGCTTGAACAGGTGACATGGCAGCTCGAGCTGCGATTCACTGGAAAAGTGACGAGGAATATTTTAAGGGGATAAAACAAAGTTATATAGATAAGGTACTTTGTAAGACGGTAGTACCATATCATCAGTTGCGATAGGTAACAATGGAGAACACGAATCAAATTAATCAGTTTGGGCGTGGTGTTCAACATGTCATTAATAAATGGGCTGAGAATAATACAACGTTACGAACAAATTGTAATACTCTGTGTTTCAACCACCTCAGGTAGACTTTTTCAAGTGTTGTAATCGAAATTGTTAATGTGATTTCGATTACAACACTTCTGAAGAAGGTCGCCGGAGGTGGTTCAAACAACAAGTATTACAATTTGTTTCTAACATTGTGTTATTCTCAATCTATTTGCTAAAAATCGAACAAATTAAGTCCATACATACACTGGTCCATCACTGGCGAGATCCACAGCAAACAGAGGTGCAAGGTCCCTAATCTTCGTGCAGGCAAGACTACACTGTAGCTAAAGAAGCACCACCTCGTTTGATTTCGTAGTGATACATCAACAAACAGAAAACATTCGTCAGATCAACCGCATGGCCTGTCTCTAACAGGCACCTAGCGGTCGAACAAGTTAGACTGTACTGTATGACGTGATCATATTGGATCACAGCAAGAATGGGCGCTCGATAGAGACAGGAAGGCGTTCTCTTACACCGATGTGAAGGAACCGATCAGTTCTGCTAAAGTGGATGCCATCGTAGTTGCAAATGAATTAGCAAACGTAAAGTGGACCTCTCTAGAATACACGACTTAGGTTGACAGAGTGCTAGTGATCTAGTGAGATTGATTAAGAGCACTTATATTAAACGTCCGCTGGATGGCCTGTGTTATCCGACAAACAACACACTACTGTTTACTTTGTATAACAGATTCATATGTACGGCATTCTTCGATACGGTTTTTGTGGGTTTTATCATTACGCTAAGGAGGACGCAAGTTGCCGAATTTCACATGTATCTTTGTCAGTCGTAATGAAATCTATGTAACAGTGCTACAAATTAGTGAGAAGCTGCCCATACAGAAGAAACAGCTCGCAGTATCAGGCACTGTCTGCATTACGGAAGGTGGAAACGAGGACCTATTGAGAATGTGAAGAGCACAGACCCGGCAATTAGTCTTCTTCAGAAAGACAAACAGGATGAGGAGAAAAAATGTCGTCCGCAGAATTCGCATTAGTCAGCCTGGTACAACGAAAAAATTCCGCCCAAAGGTCATAGGAGTTCCCAAATAAACCCTCCACAATATCATCCGTGAAACCACTTGAAATGAAGAATGCTTGACACAGTTGGTCATAGACGTACACTGCATACATGGGAGGGATAGAGTGAACTCAACAAATTTACATACTTCCCTGGAGCACCCTTAATAAACAGATAGCTCTGGTGAACATAAGGAGTAGTCCAATCGGAGGCGACTACTGGGTTTAAAAATATCCTAACCATTGGTTGTCCATAGACTGTCGATGCCCCAAGAAAACGCCGACGCAAAATTGTGATCAGTGCATCCACGATCGAATAGGATCCCATAAATCTAGCTTCCCCTTGGTTTGGTGAGCTGATACAAAATCAAACCGGTGAGTAGATTAGAAGCGATAGAGAAATTGTGACTGTCACAGAATGAGTAGCAGGAAACACTGCGTGTGGGTTAATTTTTGTACAGGGAATGCAACGTGAACCAGGTTCAGTGTAATCACACAAGTCCACGTAAGACGATGTATAAGCAGAGATATTACAAATAAACGGAAAACCTACTACATAGGCGTTGTCATAGAACACAGACACCGGGGCAAGCAAACCCGGGGATTGGCAGATGACTGATCAGAGCATATGATAGACACTCGAGAGAGAGAGAATGCTGTAATCGGGAACGTAACAACAATGACAGTTGGGATGGTGTGTGAACTAGGTTGTTAGTGTACATACCACAATAGTACTATACCAGATAACAACCAATGAATAACAGTGCTTGTCTGTGAAAACAGAACAACGTACCAGTATCGAACAAATGATCAAAAATCGCAACACATAGCATAGGGGACTAAAACACCGAGCAAATGAAATGCGTACACACACACACACACTTAACATTCATCACTATGCCGAATACGCAAAAAAAGTTGGAGTGTTGGGGATAGCAAGACAGAAAAAATCTGAGTGCAGATAATTTGCGTAGGGTAACGGCACAAATATATTTGCACAGATCTAGTTAGCTCAAGTTTGGTGTAGGAGGAGGTATAAAACATAAAACAGAAGTGGAACATGGATGTGACTGAGTCAAACAAACCCCACCACATTGTTTGCAAACAGCACGAACCCACAAAAAAATAGCACAAGTGTTAACTGGACAGCCAAGGCAACCAACCGGTCAACACAAGCAGTACTGTGTCTATGCGTCCTGGAACTGCGAAATATGACAACGAATATACCACACAAAAGAGTACACGCAACTGAAAAACCATCGAAACCAGTGGAGCCACGATTACTGATAAACCATCAACACATAATCGAGTAGAGGACGTTTCTCACGGTTCCAATAACAGGAAACCAACGTCGTAAAGACAATAAGATGGAACAAAGTGATAGAAATCATCGACCTAGCAGTAGTTGAAAACTTGGTTAGTTTGGATAAGTGTATAAAAAAACGTCCGCTCATTTCTCGAGGCTAGGATGATTTATGAAGCTTTAAGGGAGAAAAAGAATGACATTCCAACAGTAAAATACGGCCATCTTTTGCTAGGACGAATGATTCAAAGTGTTAGTTAAGAAGCTAGATTGTGCATAACGAGCATGAAAGAAGACTGCAGTAATAGAGTGTACATGAGACTACCTGTTCAGAGAAAAGTTGATTATATCACTAGTTTCTACCACTCGCCCCAAGAATCATACACATACATACAGTGGACCTAATAACATATGCATTGTGTGCTTAGTAGAGACCAAGTGTGTGCACGCAATCGATCAACCACGTACAAAAACATGCACTCATCAGATGGCACCAACATCGAACGAACGGTGTGTGTGTGTGTGTGACACTTGTAAATCACAATGAATAATGCGCCGTACTCACTGACTTGAAGGTAACTAACGTACAAAGTGTGTGACTGACTTGCATGGTTCCGAAAATTGGGTAGAATAGACATCAACCCAAAGTGGCCAGTGGCGTAAATCACAGCGTCCCGACCACAGTTCGATCGTGTGCTACTCTCATTACTGAACAGTACAATTGCATTAAAGTTATCGACGAAAACTCGGATAGCCGTAACTAGCAGGTGAGGACCGAATATTTTAGAATATAGACCACCGTGAGATGTCAGCTGGGCAAATGAGAGATTAGCATGTAGTAAGTCAACAAACGTTGACCTTTAATCATGCAGACAGGAGTCATGTGGCTCTCACAATTTACGGTTTACAATCTTTCAGGAGATGATGATTAATTAGGTACGATAGTACAGAGTTTGCCGTTGGTTGTCTGAAACAGGCATCTTATTCTAGATGAATGAAAGAAGGCAGTATTGATGCTATTTTTAACCGAAAAATATATAAAAAGTGTACGATTCTTGATGATGATTGGTTGAGTTTAGACATCAGGTCATAAATGAAATACGTCCTGTCCGTCTCACATTTGCATTTCTAAAACAATACTAATTTATCATGATTGTTAGAAAACAATATCAGCTGTTGACGTGTTGTAGTCGATGGTGAAGAAAACTAATCGCATTAAACCGGGTCAAATAATTCGCCATCGGAGTGACAGTTGAGACGACAACGGATAACACGGAGAAAATCAAGCACGCAATCGGTAAGTTATAATATAATAATGGACACATGTCAATCAGGAAAACAAGATGACTAATTTCCTGTTGATAAACGAAAGTGACCGCGATGAATGAACAAGAAAGTGCCCATTGAGTAAACCAATGTCTGTCCCTGATGTATGAACTGCGAGCACACCGGAAGCCTGTTAGCTAGTTGTTACGAGATTGAAAGCACACAAGCATGGGCGTGTGATCGACCAATAATCTGATGGAATGTTGTAAATTAAACAAGATAAAATGGTTAACTAGTCGTGCATCGATAAACCGAACCAATATTCGTTAGAATGAAGAGTCTACATCGATTTCCAAACACGTGTATACAACGGAATTCGAGATCATTATTTACTGTAAACAAATAAGCTAAAAGTAATTAAGTTCTCAAGATAATAAAAGACATCTTGGCTCGTAGTTACCGAATAGAACTGCTCACAGTGATACTGAAGTAACCACCATGTGAACAATCACTCTAGGAAAAAGAAGCTTCATAGTTGTTTCCGATAGCCAAATATTAATGTTTACAGCTGAGGAGGGCGGTAGAAATCAATCTAATTTGTAAAACATTTGTTTGTACTACGAGATGTGAATGAGAGAGCTGCACAAAATGTACGTAATTAAAATCTGAGAATAAATAGGCCAAGGAAGTTCATTTTGCGAATGTTGATCTGTTTTTCGATTTTTAGATGCATACTCAGACGAACATCATACCCGGACAGATGTATGAGTCTGTAAAGTAGTTCCTGTAATAGATAACAGATCAAGTGTACAAAAGTACTTCATAACCAAGGGCGCCTTGAAAGCAGCCGAGTATTTTTTTAAGGGTTCGAACATCATCCGAACTCATCTCCACTGAATCTTATTGTGACGTTCTTTCAGGGTAGAGGTTCATAAGGAAACATTTTAAAAATGGTATATAGTTCGTTTCAATCTAATCACAGATTGAACAATAGCAAGGTAAGACAAAGTTTGTCAACTATTATCCAATTCGAGTTCACCTTCCACACAGTTTGACTGATTAAAACGAACTTGGTCAGAAAAACTGATGATGTAAAAAAAAAATTGGAGGGGACAGCTAACAGCTGTCAGCCGATTACGATTTGTAATGATAAGTGTACGGTTCTTGCCATCAATCTGCTACACTTTTGCGTACTGACACTTGTGTTTCGATGTTGAATGCCAAAGTAATCTTTACTGGATAGAGGTGAAATTTTTATCTATCGATTTTACAAGAGTTCATTCGTCCCACACAGCTAAGACAAATTATTAACACATTCCGAAGTGTACATTATTGAGCACAAAAATTGAATGATCTAATCAAACTAGTAATTTTCTGTGAAAAGAGCCACACTCGTACTCGTACGTTAACACAAATGGTCAATAAAAGCTTAAAACGGCTATAAGCACTCTCTTTTGATCTGATTCGTGGTGTTTTGATGTTTTAATTATAACCATATTACCAAGAATACCAACCTGAGGTACAAAAGCGTCCACAGCTCTATACTCCGGGAAATGACTTAGGGAAGGTAGGACCAAACTTGTTCTATAGGGTAGGAACCATGTTGCGTGCCGGGCCAAGGTAGGCAACCAATGTCGTGAGACACCTTGAGTGGCTTTATAAGTAGGCACCAAATGGATGGAGCTTTTATCATTGTGAAACGTATGACCAGAATGGTGGGGAAATAACTGAAGTGGATGATTACGCAATAAGGCTTTTGTAAACGGAGTCATTGACAAAATGGCCAAAAGTGACTCACACACACCTTCCAGTTGACCAGATTACAGTTTATGCATGAGAGGAACCATTATCACCTTGCGTTGAGGTGACGTTAATGCCTTCTGGGGTCACATAATGTGGTCTTCTGTATGCTTCCGTTGCCCGTTATTCGCTTGTGATCTGTCGCAGCTTCACACGGAATACACCATTTCGGGACATTTATTTCGGATGCAATCGAGCAATTGGCCATGTAAATAATAGATTAAACTCTTCCCTACAATAACAATAGCGGGACCCTCTTTTCATTTAGAGTAAGGAAAAACCAGACCAACGTGAATTCATTTTAACGATTCGTACTTCTCCTGAATGTCAATGAACGTCATTCACTCCGCATCCTCGTCTTATACGTGAGCTGTTTTGAGTAGTGAAGCTCGTCGCAATCAACGTGGAATAGGATAAGTTAGCCCGATATGCTTTGCAGATAAGCTATGTCGCTTGTACGAGATGGACTACGAAAGTAAAGAACTGTGACCAAGTGTACTGACTGTCCTCGAACAAGCAACTGGAAGGCATATCTTGAGAATTTCTAAGGAAACTCTTAAAACCAAAAACGACGTAGGAAATTGAAGTTAAAGTGTTATGTTTTGAAACGCAATGAAACCTACTTTATGTGGGAACAGCAGCTTGTCATGTGCTGGTGGGGTGACAGACTGTGTCCTGGGTCCAGATCTGTTTGCACATCTGGATAAC
>JTDE01000401.1:199301-222380 GCA_014338405.1 Paragonimus skrjabini miyazakii
GGGTTACCTGCAATCCGTACCGTTTCGCAGCGGCCACACAACCGAAGCCTTTATCTAAGCCCCCAACTGCATGCTGGCAGTGCGGTGATTGGCATTTTGTGCGGTTCTGTCCATTCAAGCACCACAAATGCCAGAAGTGCAGAAGATTCGGACACAAGGAGACGTGCTGCCGTTCAACTCTGCCACCCAGAACCCTGCCGTCGTCTTCAAGGAACCATCGGAAGAAACCGAAGAAACAATGCGCAAGGCTGAATTCCGTTTTGGCTACATTTAGCTCACACGCCTCTTGATCGTATTCTTTCGCATCTATAGCTGATAAGCGATGTATGAATGGAACCCCAGATCGCACAGCGCAAATCGCTTAAGGCGATGGTTATGCGCACACCTCTTTTGTCTCGTTGTCAAATTCACCGGTCATAACTGTGACTGTGTATCAGCTGACAGTCATTCCGAATCGGACAAATAACACGAGTTACAGGAAAATACTCCGATGAACCAACTTGTTACTCTGTCGCTATAAATCAGGGTGAAGAAAATCTGTTTATCACAATCAACAGAATAAATGATTTAGAAATGGCGCATACAATTCAACACAAGTGTAGGATATTCAAAAGTAGAGCTGCATTATAAGAATAGACAACCACCTTCTCTTCAAACTTAACTTGATCCCGTCAGCTCTCACTATGGACAGCTGATGGTGTAGCGTCATGTCCGGGAATCAACTTGAAGACTGGATAGAAAAATCAATCACCATGGAGGAAAGTGCGAATAAATAATCCCGGAATTGCAGACATACAAGGCAACCGATTAATAAGGAGGACTGAAACGCAGTTGTAGGACTGGGCGAGGCAATTGATGGATAGTCGCTTTGCAAATGAAACCAATGATCATATTCATTCTTATGGTCAAGGAGTTCACGCAGTTTCAGACTTTGGACATTACAAAAGTGAAGGTTGCGGTATGATGGAGCGGACGCGTTTAGTCCTCAAATCAGTTCGGAATGGCAGATTCACTTGGGGCGCGTCAATGTCGAACAAAACTGGTGCATGAATGGTAGTACAAGAAATGTTAAAATGTAATCCAACTAAACCGTCATATCAGGACTTAATGGCTTAAATGAACTTAACGGGTGTCAAACACTGTTCACTTCTTATACATATATGGCCGATTTTCTGCACACAACTAATTCATGAATAGAAGTTTGGAGCACATATTATCGCTCAACACCTGATAAAAAATCCAAATCATTATAAATGATTAAAATTTTTCGATTATATACACACAAAAATCCAAGTTAACTTATGGGGCATTAAGACACAATGTGGCATACAATTTCGACGTGTTAAATATCATTCACCTCACGCAAGCTTAGTACAACCCAACCGGAAGCCTAACAATGACCACCAATGAATCACAGTTGATTCGGACTTGCAGACAGCCAGCTCTGTACTGGGGCAAATGTCCAGAGGAAAACCGCTTATGGAGTTTGTAAAGAACGACATTTTGGCGTTCGACGAGGTGCAACTCCATGATTTAGACATCGTACAGTACATGAGACAGTACAGACAGTACAGTCGTTTCCAAAACTGTCAGTTTATTATTAAACTTTAACACAATAAACTCCACTTCAACAATTCTGTCAGTTAGAATACATGCCATGAACAGTAAAATTAGAACTTTGACACTTGAACACAATATTCCAAACTGATATAGGTCTACTGTCATCAGATTGAACGTCCCCTGGAAGTGTGTATTCGGGAAGTTGATATGCTCTACGTTGACTTCTCATGTCCATTTTAACATTATCAACTCTCTCTGTCACTATCTACCCCCCCACTCCCAGATGCCACTCCAGAGAACACAGATGTATACCAATATTAACGCAAATTCTTACTGAGCCTAATGAGCAATGGTAAAAAAAGAAAATAGACGGTCAGATGAGAAATAGCCCTGTTCAAACGCAGAAGAGAACAATAATCAAGGCTTCAAATAACGTGTTGTGTGCAAATGATGACAGAGGATGGTTAGAGTTAAGCAATTCGAGGGCAACCGTTCATAGACTCTTGAAAAACAAACTTGTGGTTAGGAGAAAATATGAGAATTTTACCGTCGTCCGCTTAGTAAAGAGCTCGAAAATTTTTGTGGAAAGAAAAACACGTGTTGTGGATAGACGGAAGCTAGATGATAATCCCTAGTGACGAAAAGCCAAGTTGATGGATGGATGCACTACTGCTAAGATTTGAGGAAAGACACAGCTAGCGTTCGTTTGAAAGCGACTACTCGTTGATGACCAGGAATGATTGCGGCTGTAAGGACAAAAGCAAACTGAGATTCCTGTGAAGGGGGAAATAAATACCATCGTTGGGCCTACCGCTAGCTGAAGATTGAGTGTTTTAACAATGAAAAAGAGCAATACTGATAGAATTTTTTAAAGAAAGGAAGTAGATCCATTTAGGAGGCTTTGACGTATATGTGTTACATATGTAACGAGAAATTGACGTAAACGTGCATCAAAAAGTGAGCAAATGGAAGCTACTCAAGAGGTTTGAACTGAAATTTCACAGCTAAAACTTTACTTTCCATTAAACAATGTGCAAAAATAACGCACGCCCACAATAAAAATAGAAAACATTAAGTATTAAGGTGTCATAGTTCACACTGAAATGAGGCTATATATCACCATGAGACAGAGCCGTTTTGATCGATCTAAGCGATGTCAAAGTTCAAGGTGATTTAGACTACATGTATTTTACAATTAAATATGTTTACTAAGACGAAGTCATTCATCTCCATGACTAAACAAGAAATGAGGAAACATTCATTGTCTTCTAAGCATAAGACGTTGTGGGGGAAAAACAAGATTTAAAATTAGTCAAAGAAGACCGATTCATTAAGTTACAGATCTGCTGAAATGGTCAAACTCAACGATTTTCTGCAAAAGTCAAAAAGTGGTATTCGAAAATGGAAAAATATTTGAATTGTATTCATAATCGCTTGACTGTTTAAGGTAGCTATTCCGTAGTACTGACAAGAAGCCCAAGCATTGACAACATGTAGGATAATTATTGACAGTGAACCGGAGTGAGACAAACAATAGTTGTATAAGATTTGTTTCATTCAGTAGAAGTATAATCGATAAGCTCAACTTCAGTGCATTGTAGTAATGTAAGCGTTGATCCAAAAATGCTACAGTGATCCTCCCATGTAAACCCGAAACGGAATAGCAATGATAGAACTTTTCACACGAAATGAATAAGCAGTTGTATTGGGAATCAATTGCTGATGGTGAATTGACGAATTAGCTCCAATTACTTGTTCTTGTATGTTCATTCAAAATGTAGGTGAAAGTACTGATGAATAATATGGGATTTTGATCAACATAACTCAGGAATTACTCACGACTGATCGTAGTTTCCAAATACCCATAAACGTTCAAGTCAGCTCTTTTGGAAAGGAAGCGCCAGATTTGACCTAGCTAGTCAATAAAGTATATTTTTTATATGGTCAGGATCGGAACTCCGATCGCTGTCTCCGCCAATTGGCCCATATTAAGTGGACTGATTGCGTTCGCCGTCGCGTATTCCGCAACGCTCGGGATGAGCGATCAATTGGTCAACAGTTCACGGTACACAGCTTGCAATGGTTGGGTCACGTACTCCGAATGCCAGCTGAGCGTTTACCGTATCGGGCATTATATACTGAGGCCACCGACTATCAGGTAAAACCGCGTGGTGGTCAAGCAAAAACGTGGTCACGAAATGTGAAGACCTTGACTGCTCCATTGAGCAAAGTGGGTAGGTGTCGCCTGCCTGCCTGAGGTCTACGTGATCACTCAAACCGCTGGTTAGAGACGATATCCGAGATGGCGATGTGTCGCAGTCAATGGCGTACCTGTATCCATACCATTTCTAATTCTTCCGCTTAGTCTTGTTTTAATAATTTTCAACCTTCTTAGTAACGTTTTCTTCCAGGACATTCCATGTCACTGTTGAGGCGAGCGGCGGCCCGAGCCACAGTACCTTTTGGTCAGGATCATGGCTGTTATGATGATGGAACTTCGATTCATGTTCTCATGAGGCAATCATGTTGATCAATGCGCCAATGGCACACCATCGGGTGCAATCGGATGATTAGATCAGAACGCTCAGTCACATTCGCTTCTGAGTAACGCTAAGATCGCCTCAGAGAGTGAAACAGCAATTGTTCCGTCAATTCCAACCGATGATCTCATGATCAGGGCTTCGCAGGCTAAACTCCCACAAATCAATAAGTGTGTTGACTGGTGATTAGACCATCGGCTGGCAATCAAACAAAAAAATGTTGTCTGGACTGTCTGTTTCTATTTAGATATCCTAAGAAAAGTGGATGAAGTGTTCGGTATAGAGGAATTATTTAAAAGAATTATTCCCATTAACGAGAACTGTAAACTTCATAATAACTGGACGTTAACTAGTAAGTAAGGTATGAAGCGAACTTACACGTTAGACTAGCAGTAAAAAATCACAGACGTTTGTTGATCTGTAAAAGAACTTACACATCATTAGTATTTACAACCAGACAAAGCAGCAGCGACAGCACCAGAATGTTGAGGTATTGCAAAAAAGAATTACGCACACGAATAACCAGCAGTAGTGAGCAAACAAGGACAGAATGTGTTATATGACAGCGATAGAAACCACAAATTACCAATAGCAGTGACGACGATAGATTATGAAATTCTGAAGTGTTTGTTATGTTTTTGTAATTCATCTCGAAGGGATAATAGCTTACTTTTATTAGGAACTAGTTCTTCACAGCTGAAACTTCATCAACCAAACTAACCGCTACGTGAAAGACAATCTAGTTCTGTTCAATTGCTAACAAAATGAATGGTCAAAGTCTGTAACACAAAGGCTGATGATTACAAATGCAACCGTTTCATATCAACCTGATAGGCTACAAAAAGTAGGCAGCGACTGTTGATTACGTTAGGAAGTGTACTTCAATTAAGAAAGGTCACTGACAAATAAAAACCTAGGTGAAAAGGGGAAGAAGTTGAGAAAAGAAAACAGCGAGTGCAACAAAAGTGATCGCACACAATAGATGGCGACGGAGCCGGAACGTTAAGTACACAAGCGTCCATTTAATTGACGCAATACACATCTAACTCTCCCAATGTGTTAAATGACAATCGGAAACGGATTCCAAGGAAAATATGAGTTTTCGAAGTGGAAATCACCCAACGGAAATTGCCTGGTGTACAAATCAGGCTAGATGGACGTTTGACAATACGTAAGAATCCGGCATTGCCCTTAAAACGTACTCAATAAAGCTGGTAGGGGAGAACATGGGACAACCTGAAATGCACTCACTCAAGTGTCGATTCCCATTCGTGGGCGGGCAGTCCGGTCACCACAACGCGATAGTCATGCAACACATAGGTCTCGCTCTTCAAACTGGCATTGTCCGGAAAGAAATCGGTGTGCACAGGAAGTGTGGCCGGAGTGGAAACGGATTTCCAATCAACACCTGAGTAGATTTTAAAGAAACCGCTATTTAACATAAACAAGTTCAATCTACAGGTCCTTGCAGAACAAACAATCAAATGTGATAGGTGAGAATGCACACATATCACATCAGAGACGTTATGCGCTAGTCAAAGGAAGTTAATCACGCTGGAAGGTGTAATGAACAATAGGGATTCCTAGTTTTAAGTGGATCCGAAAAGCATTTACAGACTGCACAACATAGAGGCTATGTTGTTTTTTGACGAATTGGGCGATAGCCAATCAAGAATCGAGCTGGCTGACTTGTGACTGGGGTGTGATAGATTCACTTAAAAACACTATCTCGTGTCAAGATGGCCAAATAATGAGCACCACTTATGTGGTGATGACTGAAGTCTAGGATGGGCTGAATCATACAAGCGTTCGCAGTGATGTCCAGTTTTCCGCGAGATACGGGATCTGTTCTGCTAATAGATGAAACACACTGTTGCGTTTATGTGGGCGTATGCATATTCACACATTCGAAATGTTTCTAGACCATACCGTAGTTTTAATTGCACGGTCACTTGGACAAAAGAGTTCAACGATTTCTTGTTTGCACTATATTACTCCTCGCTATCCTACGTTGGTCCACTACACTCAGAAATTGAGTTTACACAAAACAGACTCGATAATAGTGATAAAAGTCTGATTTGTGAGATATGCCAAAATATTCACGGTTGCTTGCAGTACAGGGCAAAAGGACATTGTGAGCACATTATGGTGCATGAGTGAACAATCAATGTCAGACACTGTTATAATGGAAAGGGGGGGGGGGTGAAGGTTGGAATTGTGAAAAGTACAAACTTGTGAGTACAGTGCCCGATGGAGTGGAAACACGGACCTGAGTGTGCATGCTATTTAACAGTCATTACAAATCTCGGCGTTTCACCTAATTCTGAACATAAATGCAAGGTAGCCTGAGGTCATTTACCAACAAGTTCTTCATATACACTTGTCATTAACAATTGTGCAAGACAAACCTAATACTGAATGACATAGGGTATTCGAACTAGGCGGAACACAACATCCCGTTGAATGAAAAAGTCGATAAACTCATTTGTTTCACTGAGCCAATCACCTGAGGGGCATAGCCTTCAAATGAACAATTTATATATCTACATTAGTTGGACATTGTTGTCTAGTAAACTACTTCGAAAGATTTACACAAGCGTTGGAAAGCTTAAAATAATGGACTGATGTTTACAAAACAAGGAAGGTTAACACTAAGAGAAACATATATTGAAAAACGCTGCTGAAGAGGTGATTAAGAATTCACCAGATTTATTGTCACAAAAAATACTGTACAATGTAACTTAAACGATAACTGAATTCCTCTTTCAGTAAGCAGGAGCTACTGAACAACAACAATATAAATCATAAACGAATTGGAACATTTAGTATGACATTGTGTACATTAGGAAACCAGTCTTGAATATCGCCATCACTTGGGAAACGAAGGTTCGATAAACTACGCCAAAATCGAACGAACAATTATCACTTTTTTTGCGTGAAAACACCAATTACACCATCACAGTTTCCAAATCATCCGGGATGTTGAAGAACATTTGGTTCTGCACATTTCTTTTGAACACATCGATCTAGGAATTACAGTGAACCCGAAGTAACTAACAAAAGAGTAACTGATTTCCAAAAGGGTCACATTACATACGTTAAAAACTGACACAAACCAACATTCGATATGTGTGCCAAGATCAAATAACTTGATTAACAGAAACCTAAAGTGTGCGTAGTGTTGTGCACATTTACACATACATAGAAAGAAAATGAAAAAGGGGGAAGACACAAACGTGAGAAAGACAAAACTCACCAACAAGTTCCAAAGTATTCTTGAGAAACGCTGCAAGTAAACAAGAGAAAAATGGTGTAAATTCACTCACATGGATGAACAGAATAAGAAGTAAGTTGAAAACTAACAAACAAGTCAATTGTCTATCAAATCAACAATCGGAGTAAGCATAGTGTAAACTTAACAAAGGAATACAAAAACAATAGAGAAGTGAAATAATGGTCTGTAATGCACACTCATTGATCGGGCAATCTAGACCACGTTCGAGACAAACAAGTCACAACAACAATAATAGTCGACCAACCAGATGAAAGGTAGATAAATCCGGACGGAAATAAAGACAGTTACCATTAACGTCGCCGGGCCCGACTCACACAGTCTGTAAATGGAGGCAGCAGTTAATCCAGTTCAGTGTAATGGATGCCGTCACCCTTTGACTGAATGTGACAATAAAAAGAGTCTTACGCTCACTTGCAATTCGTTTATCGGTGGAGTGAATCTGAACGAAAATTCCATGAATTACGTCTTATTTCATCCACCTTCAAATAAGGTGTGCCTTTTGTTCATTTAGTGCTTACAAGGCAGTTCAGATCAAGCATCAACCACGGGCGTTTTTACTGTCGATAATCGTAGAATACGAACTTCGATTCTGAATGCCGAACTAGGTGATTCAGATAAGAAACTGATTAGGAAAAAAATACATTATTACTAACAATTTCTGGTATTCCGCTTTGGTGCATAAGAGTTAAACAAATAAATCACGGTGCGAACCCGAAAGTTTCAGATGAAACTCGGGGAGAAAATTTAAAAAAAAACACTTGAAGTGATTAGGCCATAGTAATTGGAAGCATCTTCAGGTTACACAATGAGGAACTACCTTACGAACTAGACAAGAGATTGTCAAACAAATGAACGAACATGGTATATTATAAAACACGGAAATATGTCAATCCCCTACTACTGCTTATGACTGCTAGTCTGTGGACTTCTGGATTAATCATGAATCAAACACACCTGGATACTTGAACGCACCCTTGGCATTCAGATAAGCCCTTCGGCTAGCCCACTTCGAAAGGAAGTACTAGACTCGAGTCTCGCTCTTATTACAGTTCATCAGTAGTGCATATCCTTGTCCAGATTTTGCACTCTGACCTTCATGCTTGTGAGATTAACGTGTTAACCACAACACCAACAACTTCACAATAGGCATGACCAAATAATCAAATCCAAACGCCCAACCACAACCTTGTATGAATAGTGTTCAGCTTATCCCAACACTCACTACCGACAAATGGATACATATAATCAGCACCCTAACCCGTGTGGCATGTGAAACATGATGTCGAAAAAATACTGTCAAACACCACGAAATTAAGACTAAACTCTATCATTGTAATTAATTAGTCTTCGTATCAATGCTTCAATCTGTTTTGGTGGCAAACAGTCAATTTCTTCCCCCACCCCCATTTGTTGAACCGATATAACAAAATGGCCGAGAAGACGATAGTACACTGGAAAAAACTAAGGGACAAATCGATAAAATTGAAATAAGATTATGTAACATATGGACAACGCTAAGGACGACAGTTGTATTAGAACAAACAGCAAATCTTTCGAGGTCATATTCGCAAACAAACCTATCTGTAAAACTGTTTAATTCCATAAAACAAACAAAATTAATAGACGAAATTTTTAAAAATCTTTTCGAACACCTTTCTTCTTCTCAGATTTACATAACAAGGTGTTTAAGTGTTATGTCATATTCAGAACACAAAAACACTGTCATATGCAGTTGGATTATCAAATGGTTACAAAATAAAACCGATAAAAAAAATCCCATATGAGACTACAAAGAATACCCAAAGCTGGATAAAAAAAAGATGTTTATGGTTCCAATAGTTGGAAAATTGTGATATGCATAAACATTTACGGTTTTTTGCGTGCACGCAAGCTGGTTTACGAAATTCATACCAACCAGAAACCAAGAGCTTCGAAGCAAGGTCTTAGTAAAAATCGTGATACATGTTTGAACGGTGGACAGAACGATTTACAACAGTTGATTTATCATTTTTTTCACAAAAAAAGGGACATTTTGAATCAACGCAACAAAGTTGTGCCTAGAAAATCAAAAACTGGCAGCATGCAAACAAAAGATACTAGTACGCTTCAATTGTTAAAGATCGTTCACTTTGCTTTTCGATGGCAATTTGCAAATAAAATGATGAGTAAGAATGAACTTTTGGCAATGAGGTCCGCAGGGATTTGTGTCACATATTTTGACAGGTGAGGTGAGTTAATAGTGAGAAAACGGAGTCAATAGCTATGAGCCACGTGTTGGACCACTATCACACAAGAATAATCTCATAAACGGTACAAAATCATAGATGACCCGAATAGTGAATAGTCCAAGCAGGTAATCGTAGAAAAATTCAAAAGAGAAACCCAACGAAATGACTTATTAGTCCGCAAATTAATATTATGTATCCGGTTTCGTAGGTGCAAAACGCTCTTGCTAGAATATCGTAGTCTGACGACATATTATATTTATGAGGACCATTAGAACAAAAACATAAACTTTCAGTCAAGTGTCAAACAAATGAGCAGCAAATATTATGAAAAAAGTTATCAACCACTACCGAAACGCTACACGTCTGAACGGAATCGCTTACGCAGTAAGCGACATGACTATGTTCGCTAAAAATGATGCCTACGGCAGCAATATATTTGATGCCGGAATCGATTGACACTTAGATCAAAGTGCATACTGCTCTGACGGGTCACGGAAATAAGAAAGAATAGATTATCAAAACAATGTCGTATCAAAAAATTAAAAAAAGAACAAAAGAGGTCATAAACAAACAAAAGATAAGCGAACCCTTGCTGACCGAGACTACTGCTTCTAGTGTTCGCCCGAGATAGATGACTGTCTTTACACGCGGACTTTGAAAATTGTGTCAGTAATTACCATTCATGTAAACAGAAAGCCCAGAAGCGATTTCACCGTCTTAAGAAAGCTGTAGGGGGAATGGGTCCTATACTGCGACTTCATCAGGACAAGTTGTGCACGAAAACACTACTTTAGAAACGGGTAAAAATGAGGCTGCTTCCCATGAACGTTGGATACATCAGAAGACGGGAATTTCGGGGTAGGAAGGTATGTATGCATGCAGTAACGCTAAGAGAAAAAGTAATAAACGGTCGAAAGTCATAGTAACTTGCGCTACTCATCTCTTTCATGGAAAAATGTGAATTAAAACAAAAAAGCGGATGGAGGCAAAAATCGGCAGAACGCAAACGAATCCAACTACTTTCTCTTAAAAATAATTACGAAAGAAGCATCACAAAAAACGCTGTTCGGCGGAGCAAGACAGATGTATATCAAAGAGGGTGTAGAACGGGCTGAAAGCATAAAACACGTCACTAAGGTCGCTAACGGTCATTTACCAAGCCATATCAGAAAATGTGGCGTGAACGGAATAGCGAGAACTGATGAATAAGGAAGAGACGAACATCTGTTCGAATAAATCACTGTTGAACACCCGCATCCAGATCACACAAAAGGTCCCAGACATTGATTATAATCTGCTGTGACCTATTAGCGTAATCAACTAGAAGAGAAACACGAATTTACACCAAAACCGTAGCAATCTGGAAACAAAAATGAACGTGGTGCTCAGAAATAGTATGTGCCAGATTTGTGCTAGCCCTGGTAAGCAAAAAGGTTCGGTGTTATTCACTTCGTTCACTGTACGAATCCATTATCTGTTGAACTACTTTAATTTAGGAGATACCCAATTACGAAAAATCGGGACTTCGGCTAGATTCGAACCAGCGATAGAAACACCATGCCCAAACGCGGCAAGCGCTCTACTAGCTGAGCTACAAAGTCCAAATTTTCCGCAATTGGATCTCTTCTGAATTATCAAGTCTGCCAAACTACTTATCAGGAATTACTATAAGTCACTTTCCTGTATACTTTAGGTTTTCAGAAGCACATTAAAGGAATACGATGCAACGAAGCTAATGGCCATCATAAAGCCATTGTGTAACATGGAGACCAACCTGCGCTTCTCAACTATGGATACAGTTCATCATCATCATCATCATAACAGCCATGAGCCTGATCAAAAGGTACTGTGGCTCGGGCCGCCGCTCACCTCAACAGTGACGTAGAATATCCTAGAAGAAAACGTTACTAAGAAGATTGAAAATTATTAAAACAAGACTAAGTGGAAGAACTAGAAATTGTATGGATACAGGTACGCCATTGACTGCGACACATCGCCATCTCGGATAGCGTCTCTAACCAGCGGTTGGAGTGACCACGAGGACCCCATCCAGGCAGGCGATCGCATAGCAATCAGTAACAGGTGATGTCACTCTGATAGAGGCTGTCGTGCCTTTTGGTACAACTACCTGGACCCGGACCATGCTGTTGTGCTTGCCCGTTTACTTTTGTCATTCGCCCATGTTAGGAGGCGCATCTCCTAACGAGACAGCCAGGACGCGTCACGCCACATCGGTCGGCTGGCCCAGCTCGGATGGTATGGTTGTAGGCAGTGGTATGGCTCCGCTCAGCCAATCAGATTGCAGGTGTGCGATCAAACGCCTGTGTTATCCGAGCTGTTTTTTCTCGCGCTGCCTTCTGACGTCCCCTGTAACGTGATTTGTTCTGACACCCTGACTGCCATATATGACTGTTTGATTTGATTCGCTCTGTCCGTCGATCATCTATGGTAATCGTTTTGCCTTATAAATCTAGAGCTTTGGCCTAGTCTCATCTGGTCTCGCTCGTCCAATAAACAGTGCAGCCGCGTCTCTTTTGATATTCTCGGTTTAGGTCAAGCGACTGAGCGCGTAACCAGTGGGACGATCCAAAAGCCCAGAAGACAAGCTCGTAAACACAAGATCCCTAACTGGTATTCGAGCGATGAGAGTGTGAAATACGCTTACAAAGAAAAATTGGTGAGCAAATTGCCCGGTTCCAATCAGGTGAGTGATACTAACGAACACCGGAAACAAACCACAGAATCTATGAAAGCATGCGGTAAGGCGGTATGTTCCCAAGTAGCCGTACAGCTGCGATAGAACTGGATTTCCATCATGTCGATAAACCTCATGAACAAGCGCTGCGCAATCCCACCAGGTTCTGAATATGATGACGACCGTCGAGAACTTAAACGCAAGCTGACTGAAAGCTTGCGCAAAGACTTTGAGCACTACTTGGTCAAACAGTCGTGAGAGATAGAAAAAGCCTTTTATCTGGGAATAACAAAAGGCTTTCCTTTTTATTCGTGATTGTACTGGTTGTTGAGTCGGTGTCAGTGAGATCATATGCGAAAAAGATGGTTCACTAATCATCAATCAACCGCGCCGGCTTGACATATGGGCACAACGCTTTCAGGAATGGTTCAGCTGACCTCTACCAAACCATGTGGAAATGCCCCAGTCTTGAGGCAGCACTTTGCACTTTGAAGATGCGATTCGCGTTCCATACAAACCAGTCCGGTCACTCACCTTGTCTAGCATGGTCCGCATGTGTTTGGCAGAGGGGCTAAGTAAGACAGTGTCATCCGCATACTCTAGATCGGTCAATCTAGCGCCAGGAAGAAGCTCAACACCAAGCCCACTGTATTCCCGAAGCGCACCCTCCAGAATGTCGTCCATGACAAAATTGAACAGGATGGGGGAAATTGGACACCCCTGACGAACACCACTAGAAGTGATGAACGCCCGAGACAGTTGTCCATAAACTCTCACCCTGCTTGCAGAGTGAGCATACAATGATCTCAATAAATTCACGTATTTCTCTGGTATTCCCTTGCGAAGGAGACAACCCCAGAGAACGTTACGAGCAACTGAATCGAAGGCAGCCTTCAGGTCCAAAAAGACCACGACTGTTGGTTGTCTGTAAGAGTGCCGATGTTCCAAGATCCGTCGCAAGGTGAAAATATGATCAACGCACCCCCGACCGGATCGGAATCCTGCCTGTTCTTCACGTATCTGGCTTTCTCTGGGCTTAGTGAGCTGACGTAACTTGGGAACAGTGAGCTATCCGGTTGCAACATACACCACATTGATGCTTCTGTGGTTGCCACGTAGACTTCGGACCCCTTTTTTGAAAACGGGAATGACTGTTGATAGGCACCAATCACGAGGCACCTCTTCAGTCTCCCAGATCGTCTGGAGGAGTCCCGTCAGTTCTGATATCAACCTCTCCCCACCATCCTTGAGAAGAGAAGGAGGGAGGAGGTCTGGTCCAGGAGCCTCATTACGCTTTAATGACTTAAGCTCCAAGACCACTTCTGCTTCCGACGGAGGACCGTCTGGAGTGCAATAACTGACCATTCGGGTACCGTCGTCCACATGATCTGGTTGAGGCCAGCTGAACTGTTCTTCAAAATGTTCAGCCCATTTGTCAATTTGTCGGCGCGATTGACTGGTAATAAGTGCCTTATATTGGTACAAATACAAGCCAATCATACATCAAGACGCTCCACATGCGCAATACTTCCACGATTATATTTCGGAATAGCTGAAGTGATCACAAATCCAAACAATGATCACGAAAACAAACATTGTGAATACCAAATGAAGCCCGAGCTACAACTGCGTAACTTAGGTGAAACATAACTATCTGTTTGTTCGTTTCAAAGAGAAAAATTTTCTGAACGTGTGAAAAATGACAGAAGGATAATGTTAGTCATGAGTTGAGGTAGTTAATAAACAGGATTCAAGTTGAATGAGAGAGCATTACAGAGTTTTCTGCCTAAATCAAATGCGCTGGCTAGCGTTTAACCTATAAATAGTCTTTGAAAAAATTCATTTCCAAAAAAACATAACATGCTAATTCAACACGGCTTGGATGCAAAGAAATCACGCAGATAACACGCTGTTCTAGGCAATCGATTTAGTGATCAATGATGAAGGAACAACCACTTAGAACATCTACGTCCACATCAGGAGTTAGCAGCCTACAATCAACGAAAATTATCTGGCCCTCAGTCTGACATTCGAATTGTTGGTCTATCGACGCGTCAGTCTGGCGTGCGGTCTAAATATAACATAGCATAGGTGTTTAGTAGTATGTATCTATGGGACTAAATCTCCACAAAAGTGAAACATAAAGATCAAGTTACGAAGACAACTGAATGATGCCTATACAGATGACGTCAAGAATCACGTTTCATCTAGCTTGCTGCCCAAGACTAGGAACGTTTGTGTGAAAGTGGTTTTAAGCATACACGATTTGTGTGTAAAGCGCCTTTTCTTGTCAAAACGTTCTATTCCGACTTGAATGCTATATCTCGCTCCCTGTTATGCGGCTTCACAAAATCTACTTGCGCGGGGTCAAGAAGAACACGATTGCGGGAAAATGCTGTATTGCCGACTACCAGTTCGACGAATGAATGAAATGCCTGTAAATATATAGCATGAAACAGTGGCCAAATATGGTCATTTACTTGCAGAATCCCCGTCCGCTTGTTTAGGACACTTCGCGACCAAGTAGGGCCAATTCTATAGGCGTTGCGCTCTGACTGGATCCTCGTGCTAGCGTGACACCCACGCTCACTTTCACATCTCCTAGTTGGTCCGACGTGCCCCTCAGTGCTTTGTTGATGTCTGATTTCGTCAGCCGTCACCGAAGGCCTGACTGGTTTGCAATGATGAGTGATTTCATCAGCCTTCACCAATGTCCTGACTAGATTGTTTTGGTGAATTTGCCTCCTAACAGTGTCACCTCAATGAAAAGATTAGCTTTTTGTTTCATTAATAAGTTCTGCCGTTAGAAATGGATTAAGGCATTCTGAAAATGATGGCATAATCTTTTAGCGTGGTAGTGGTTTCTAGACGGAAGTCCAGATCAAGGTTAGAGGGTCGGGATTAAAACCTGGAGTTACAGAATGTCCTACCACTGTATTTGGGGGTCAAGACTGCCAACATAGTTGACACTTACAACAAAAGGAAACAAGTACCGTATACATTTGAAATTTGAATGATATGTTCAGATAATGCGTGAGTCATGCATACTGTTGGCATTGTCTCAGTGTGTAATGTCACAATATAAAACAATATCTATAACATACCAATCCAACGAAACGATCAGTACTATGACTAAACGGAATACAAGACTCTGCTCTAAAGGTGACCGAAAGCAGTATCTGAGATTCACAAGTGTTGGCGATACACTTGTGATAATCAAGAAGGTTATATACGTGGATGGATGTATTAGTCTTGATGGATGATCTGATGAGATCACTAACCGAACAGTCATAGCCCAAGCGTTATTTGGTGAACAATGTCACTTGTGACGTCAGCGTGGCATAGGCTTTCAATTAAGGAACAGAGTACACACCACCTCATGATCATAGAATCTCGCCCACCTGTGAAGACTACTTTTAAGGGCTGTTTGCTTACAATCACCAATATGCTCATAGCATCACAACAACGAAGATACTGTGTGCCGCTCTGACCTTTGAACAACCAACATCAATTGAATCTAAATGGTTGAAAGCATTCGATAAGTAAAACATATTCAATTAGGTCTCAGAACAGGCGTTTGGCGGAAGTGGTTTCGAACCACATATATAAACACGGCAATGAGGTGTGTAAAGGTATGCTTAATTCTAATAGGACTTCTATAAAGTATGTTGTTTTTAATCATGCGTCACGAAAACATAAAAGGAAAAGTAAATAACATAAGAGCCCTGGATAGTTTGAAGGAGAAATTTACCCTCAATCGGATCAATTGAAATGTAGCAGTCAAAATATTACTCTGTAGCTTTAAAGAAGAAAAAAAAGATGAAGATTAATAAAATTGATGAGACTGATCCAGGAAACAAAAATTCAACGTTGTAAATAAATGTGTAAGGCAACAGATTTCGATTTCTTCATTGAAAGACAACAATCAGTAAATGGGAGAATACATCAGCTTTATCTTTAGATAGTGAAGTATGAAAAAATTAACAAAACTCTAATTTCAGATCAACCATTGTAACGGGACAAACCAACTTGAAAGCCTATTTGGAAAACTACCAGAGCAGAACACAAAGAAATCAGCCGAAATGAATCAGCCTCGATCAGAACGCAAGCGAACATTGCGGTAATTGCATACCAGAGGAAATTTGATGCACTGGAGCTGAACTAACTAATGCAATGTCTGAGACAATAGACACGCAGCAGGAAGCACTGACTTAAAGCCACGTTGGTTGGAAATAAGGATCGTCCGTGAAATAGTCGAAAGAGAACGACAGTAGGGGTGGTTATAGTGATAGCAGTGGTTAAGTTGAGGATTAATGATGCGGTGTATCAATCTAGCTGTCTAGGCTCGAAAAACGAAATTGGAATTCGACGAAGTGGAAAAGGATTTGTTGTCCAATGGGTACAGATGACCAAAGTGAAGCATAGGCAACAGAGGGGGTGGAGTTTCGGCTCTAGAAAACGTCTAGGCTGCTAGAGACATGACAACTTGAGACAAGTTACGACACGTGACAACCAGCTGTAGAGTAAAATTAACATGTACCGATACGAGCTGAAAACGGACGGAAAACACAAACTGAAGGGATAAAATTTGGCAGATTCATTTTACTGCAATACCCTTAGCCAAGGGACAATTTTCGCAGGTAAACAAAAGGTCTCTTCTTGGTACGCCAAGGATTTTAACCCCATGAAACCCGATTAATGTGACTGCCACACAGTGAATAAGGCAATAACTTAATCAGAGTAATCAAAAGAGGTATGCGCTCATGTTCAACGGTTAGCACTCATCAAGACTGATCATGGCAACTAGAATTTGTGGTTTGTTGCGGGAGTTGCATAATCATCAAGCAATGATCACACATTGAGGTGAACAATAGGATCGTCTGCATGCAGCTCGGATAAAGATCGCGAAGTATATCCTGTCATACTATTCAATATTTGATGCCATCCGCGCGGGCGAAAATAATGAAACAATGCCCAAGAGGTCAATAATGGCACCTCAAACTTAGGAACTCTGCGTTCGCAAAACAAAACAAGCTAACCACTAATTTAGCAATATGATAATGATATTTCTAGAGAACATCCCAAGAATAACTAAAGTGTGGTTTAGTTATTTTCGTTTTTTAATGAAGAGCCCTTGTTTTATGTAACAACTACGTTATTCAAATCAACAAATCCAAGTGCGGAGATGTCAAAACGAAATCATCAATATTCTTCTCTACTCATATTTGCAAGGGGTTATGGAAGAAGAACGCTGTACACATCACAGCCATCTTTTGTTAAGCGTCCGCTTGGTGTGTTTCAGAAAACAGAACTTCTTCACGAGAGAAGACAACAGCATAAGTTTACACAATGCACCTGGCAACATTTTGCGGTATATTTATCGGTACACACTGAAGTGAGCACCGTCAACAGAGGAGAACGATTAACCTGCTCATCAATGGATATACAAATGAAATCGCATACGGAGAAAAACACTGCACAAACACACGCATCAGGCCGATCCGAGTTCGTTACCATGGCAGAGGCAGATTGACAACTAATTAACGTCGCATATAGAGAGTGAGGTGTAGCCGTTTGATAAGCAGGGTGGATTGTTGCTAGATGCGTAGATGATAGGTAAATCTTTGATAGTGTTAGCCATGAGTTTTGTAGCGATGGTTTAATAGACCGATCTAGCGAAAGAACACGTGGACTGCACAACATCCGTACTTCAACAGTTTTAGCTCTTTCCGAAACGAAGCGGCTGTTACATGGAAATCTTTTTATGGAATTCAGAAACTGCGTACTTCCGACTGTCACGATCCAGAATTCTCAATCCTCATCAGAAATTTCGAAGAAAGCCGTTACTCCGTGTCACTGGCAAGGTACAAAGTAGTCGACTGAAAATAAAAGCTTTCCTAAAGCTGCCTTTCAAAGGAGGCGAAATCCACACTACGCTCATGACGTAGCTAAATCTGATGTTGCTCACATCATAACTCGGATTCCCGTACCTCCGGATATGGACGCATTACCACACCTAACCAGTTCAGAATGCAGTTAGCAATTCAAATGCAAATACTCGGCGATGTGCATCGGCTTAACAGAAAAGCGATTGTATCTTTCAACAACTGAGCATATTCCGAAATGAGCTGGACGGCTGAGGAATCAGTATACGCGTAATCGAAAGCCAGCTAAATCGATTGTAAAACATCTTTTGAATGCGAGCCACAGAGTTAGCGCCATCGAATATTTTGTCAATGTAGCCAACAACAACCAGTTACTATGCTTGATAGAGACATTAAACAGCGAATGACTACATTTCATTTGTCTGCAGAATTGAATGTTAGCCTGTCTTGGCTATGGCAACGAACCCGGGTTGGTCCGATGCGCGTGTCTGTGTAGTGTTTTTCGCTGTGTGCACCCACTGATGAAAATTTTGGTTTAGGTATACAGACAACGTTGATTGCAGTATGCACTCGTAAAGATGTAGCGACAGATTACATCTTGTAAACCAAAAGGCAGCAGAATGTGTCTGGCAGCGGGCTCACCATCTGAGCGTATATCATATTTCAGTTTGCTACAGTGATGTCCGAAGAACGCTCATTAAGAAGATTGAGTAATTTAGTGAACTATTGAGAGCAACGTGCAAGCAAGCAGATTCAGTCCGATGAGACATTTGTGCTAGTAGGAGATGAGCCCAATTCACACCCAAAAAATGCTGCCGTTATGGTTTTCAAAGACCCGTTTCGTTAATAAAGATACATAATGCAAAGCATGGTCTACTTAACAAAAGCATCGCTTAGATAGTAGTTATTCGTTCTGTAAACGGTACTCGATCACCGGAAGTATACATGAACAACGGTACCATGAACGGAAAGCATTCAGCTGAAGCATCGCCGGTTAAGTTGTTCAGGCAGGTTATTCAATAATAGATTATTGGTTCAGGAAGTGTTTCATGGAATGTGAACAGATCTGATCGGTTAGAAAAGCACCAGTGTGGAATTTTGATAAGGCACATGTCAGTGATAAATATTACTACCAGCATACCAACTGTGCTGCTCACACTTCGTGGAACCGAGGCGAAATGTTGACAGATACACCCACACTTACCACTCAAAAGTGTTTATCACTATACACAACTAATAGTTGCCGATAAGTGTATACCGGAATCTATACGGGGAAATGAGCCCCTCACGACTGTGGACCAAGTGTGTTAGGTCAACTGCGAATGCAATACACTCGAAAGCATATTCAAGTTTGAACAAAGGTAAGCACTGTTGACTGATCGCGTGAACAATGTGGCAGTTCGCCGACGCGTATTCCGGAACGCTCGGGATGCGCGATCAATTGGTCAGCTAATTACGTTGCACAGCTTGCGATGGTTGGGTCACGTACTCCGTATGTCACCTAATCGTTTACCGTACCGGGCATTGTACGCTGAGGCCACCAACAGTCGGGTCAAACCACATGGTGGTCAAGCAACAACGTGGTCACAAAATATGAAGACCTTGACTACTCCATTGAGCAAAGTGGGTAGGTGTCGCCTGTCCGGATGGGGTCCTCGTGATCACTCAAACCGCTGGTTAGAGACGCTATCCGGGATGGCGATGTGTCGCAGTCAATGGCGTACCTGTAACCATACAATTTCTAGTTCTTCCTGTTAGCCTTCTCTCATTAATTCTCAGCCTCCTCGGTAACTTTTTCTTCTAGGATATTCTACGTCACTGTTGAGATGAACGGCGGCTCGAGCCACAGTACCTTTTGGTCAGGCTCATGGCTGTTATGCTGATGACGATGATGATGATTCAATAAAGACATAACTTCCATTAGATGTTTTTATCCAGAGTCTGCCTGAATGATAGACAGACTAGAACTGGCATTCATAACTAATCAAAACACTCAAGTACACCAAATTAGTGTAGCGGGATCAAGTGAAATCATGAGAAAGTCTGACTACACCGCTATCGACAAGCCACACTTGCATCGTCAAAAAAGACGACTGTTGATAAAAACAGCCATGTGAATCGATGACTAAGATTGAATGCTCTGAAGTAGTGCTTTTGTGTAGCATCAGAGTAAGATATATCTTCTTCACTCGTGTTGAAGAGTGCTTCTATAGAAGCGAAAAACTAGGCACTATAATCCATGAATGGGGTTCGGGAACGATCGATTCAGACTATCCCACTGGCTCCAAACTGAACGTCAATGGTTATTTATTAGAACACTTGGATCATTAAACGCTGGAAACTTTTCGTTAACGTTCAACTGGCTGATGCGCACTTACTTTGAGTTACGAATGCTAGGTTGTCACAGGTAGCTCGTGTATGACATTGCACATGTAGAAGAAGTATAACAGACGAAACAACGAGGATGATAACACTCCGTTCACTGTTACACTCAGATAGGTATTAAAAACCGCGGCAGCTACCAATGTACAATTGACATAGACAGTCAAGCTTTGACATAAGGAAATCGCCAGCAGCTATACTATCCATTGCGAAACTGAGTCTTGTCAAGACAAAATCACTACCTCCAAAGTAAGTCGCCAAGGCTACATTACCGAATGAGCTGCTTAACATTTGTACAACAAACATTCAGAGCTTTAGTGTACTCCACCAAAAATCCTTCATAAAAATCCAGCCTAGCAGCACCATAAACTGTTATCTCCGAGCGCAAACGCAATGCATAAATTGGGAAAACGAAGCAGAGTATTCGGATAAACTAACCATCAGAATTACTCGTTTAAAAAAAAACACAGTCGGCATACTAAAACTGTTGTATGCTTGACACATCAGAAAAGACTTCCTTTGATCAGAAGTAAACAGGAACAACAATTTGACAGCCTGCATACGCGTCAGATTAAAAACTATTACTATTGTACGAGCACCAGTGAACGTGAATGACGTCACCGAGGACCGATTGTAACGTGAGTGAAGCCAGCGGGAACAATTTACGCTTTTACGGTATACAAACACATGTAACAGCTGATCCAATGATAACGTCTAAAATGGATGTGAGCAACAAACGTTCAGTGAGGTAGTAAATACTCAGGCAGACGTGTGGTGTGAGAAATGTAAACGTGTAGCAAGAAACCATGAAAGAAAAAGAATCCGTTGCAGAGAAAAGTGACGCAAAACTGTGGAATCGAATAGCAACAAAAGTTTCCAAATTCCGATATAGCACTGCTTGTGTATATAATCGTAACAAAAGAATGCACGGTCAATGTCAAGTGAATTACTAAGAGGCAGCAACTTAACAAGCAATTACATCAAACACTGAATACCCTTTGACCAAGATCAGAGTAGAACGAAGATGTTTCAATATGCTCACATTTAATTCACCCTTACCAGCAACAAAAGTAAAGCATACACGAAGTACATATAAGCTAAATAGGAACGAACGATAACTGGATGTGCATGCAACCGCATCAAGTAGTCGGCAATCAGGACTGCGGTAACCCGAAAGATTGCTTTAGTCAGCAAAATCCATCGCGAACGTGTACATGTGATCACATTTATACACTTTACGTACTGTGATGAAGATGAAATGATCTTGATACTACTAATTTGTCCTTCAGAGCACTGTGAGGCTCGTTATGCCAGTAACGGATGTTAATAGTTTTCAGCACTCATGCCGAACCCAACCAAAGTATGTCATCAACTAAACGAATGCAGGAGTGTATCAATCATGCTGGCTGAATGAAGCTTCGATATTTAGCAAAGCACATGGATACCTTGAAACGACAGTATGTGCGATCACGTAACGAACGGCGAATTGTAAACTGACACTAAAGATTATGTCAGTTTACCACTACTTGAAAACTAAGGTTTATTGGGAAGATATTTTGCAAGTTGTTTTATCTTTATGAACTTCTCCAGTAAGCCAAAAGTAGACGTAACAATGTTAATATTGGAGATATGCACCAAAATCAAACATCTTTACTTTCGTATATAATACATACATTACTTTTCATTCATTTCCATATTGATTATATATATATATATATATAGCTCAACTGAACTCAGGAAACAAGAACGAAAGCACCTGTTCAAATTGTTCACTTTCAATGGGTACCCCACTAGCTTCATAAAGACATCTATCAGAAGTTTAACAAGAACCGAGCGTACAGAACCCAAAACGCGAATGACTGCCATATTCACGACACATTTGAAGCAGCAAACAGGATGCTCCAACCACTCGGCATCCAAATATCACACAAGCCAAACTCAACATTCCGCTCAGTTTTGGTGAACGCTAAGGATCGCGTAGAACGACACGAACAATCTGGCGTGGTCTACACAATTCCATGTCTGGGGTGTGACTAACAATATGTGGGAGAGACAGGCAACCCGCTGTGCACACGTGTGCACGAATGCAAAGTAGCGATGCGACGAGCCGACCCTAGATCGCAACTGTGGCACCACGGCACGGACAGAGGTCGCGAGGTCAACATAGATCGTGCGTAAGTGATCGCACGGGCAAAGATGAAAGGGGAACGGCTTGTACTGGAGGCTCTCTATTCGCGTAATTCGTTCAATCGACACATAGATATAGCAGTCACTACGTCAGTATCGTAGACACTGAAACGAAAAACGAGCGAAGCCAGACAGGCAGGCGAACACAGTGAGCGGCAGAACAATCTCATTCCAACACATTTATTTGTTTGATAACGGATCCTAATGTGGAGTTGAAACGTCACAATAAATCGTTCACTACTCAGCGTGTGTCTCTTTTCTGTATACTTTATATATATATATATATATATATATATATATATATATA
>JTDE01000401.1:225983-238583 GCA_014338405.1 Paragonimus skrjabini miyazakii
TATCATTCAGATCCTTCTTCTTTAATTGACGAAACCGGAAGATGAGTTGTGCAAGACGATAATACCATTTCTTGTGTGCTAGTCAGTAACTACATATAATAGCGATGAAAGTCAAAAATAATTAAACGATTGAAGCTAACAGATCAAGGCCATTTATACACAAGTCTTTCATTAGTCAAAACCAAGGCAGACAAAGGTTCCAAGCGTACCCAAGCGTACAGAGTACTGGCTTCCTACGCATGACAAGCAGCGCTTCGAATGACTTAAGGACATCGGGTTTGTGATGACACATCAACACACGGAAAGCGTTTGTCGGATCCACCACCTAATAGGTCCACAGTAGGTACGTTGGCGATCGAGAGAACCGGCTTGCGTTGTTTATTAGGATCGCGTCGGGTTACACCAAACATTAATTGCTGGATATATTTGGGAACGTGTTAGTTCATCCTAAGGAACAAGAGTAGATCAGTTCTTTCAATGTAAATGTCACCGTAGTGTGAGGTAGGCAGCTCTGGTACCGGCATCTTAATGTGAAGAAGTGTGAGTGACCAAGTGCGACCGAGTAAGAGTAAAGTAGCTGTATCGTACATCCGCTGGATGAACTGAGTCGGCCGCCTTGTTTGTATAGTAACTGCATGTACACAGGTTTCTTCGGAACAGATGTTTCCTGTGAGTTCACTATTTTTGGTTTGTTGTGAAAGTCAATAAAACCGATTGGATAACCTCTGGAGACCAAGGTACCACGAACACATTTCAACCCTATATCAAATGGAACAAGCGTACTTATAGTTCGCGCTCTATGAAATAGACATCGAACCAGTAAGCGTTTGATGATGATGAATGAGAAACAGTCCACCCCAATAGTTTTCCCACCGTCTTTATACTAAACGAATATTATTCCGCCATCAACATATTATCGATAAACCAGAATATCACGTAGTGTACCGAGCTCAACCACAGACAAATAACAACTAAAATCGCCCCAGAGGGCTATTCACAGCAAACCAGTCTATTTGTTCACATTCCAAGTTTTGAAAATAAGATTTGGTATTTTTAGTACAAAATAATAACGAGGGTCTCAGGATATTGATTGCAACATGACGCCTCATGTTACGAGCGAGTGCGAAGGCACAGAAAAAAATCGACCGTCTCTCCTAACGGCACACTTATGAAGAATGGATTTACGCCAAAAGACCACATAACTTTTTCTTTCAAATCAGAATTATCTAGAATGTCACATATGCGCAACGTGTTTTGCAGACAGAATTTTGGAGTGAATACACGTACTGGCTGTAAAACGTCCACTAAACACTTGACCAGTTTGTGATAAGGCGAACAGATTGACCGTAATGATATTTGAGGTTCGTGAATTCGTGATAGGCCGTATAACTGCGATGTGGTACTACAAACAGGCTTTAAATACGTGTACTGTCTATCCGTTACGTATTCATGTGAAAAAAAAATTTTCAACCACACGGCGAATATGTTTTCCATCAGCACTATGTTGATAGGTTGACTGTCCGGTAGGAAGTTGTCGACCCAGAACCTTGGTCTACCATGGTTTTCATCAATGGCAGACTAGTGTATGGATAGACTGTTAAGTGTAGCAACTGACAAGAACATACACAATGATATTACTATCTTGTAAAACCGGTCTTCCGACTTAGTTATTCAAATGTTAAAAGACATTCTTACTGAAAGTTCCAAAAGACATGATGAGAACTAAATCTCAGTAAACAGAACGGTTTTAAGTCTATTAGCATGTTTAACAGGTAGAATTATCTTAAATCAATGCACTGCTATGTGGGTATTGAACAGTATACAAGTGAACAGAAGTGTGGTTTAAAAAATGGCGAAAACGGCAATGTTCCGAATAGACTTACAAATGAAGTGGATAGTCAGTGTTAAACGGGTCGGGTTACTGAGAGAAAGTACATTGTCTATTGACTTGGATAAACGCTCGCGACCATGGACAACTAACTATCATAAGTAATCATTTAGCAACGTACAACTGCATCGAGTAAGAGCGATGCAAACTGTAAAATGAGACGTAAATGAAACAATGACTAAAACGTGGCTAGCTGATAGCGATGTGGCCTCTTAGAGTTAATGTCAACAAACCAAAACGAAGCCCCTAATGAGTCAATCGACACTACTATAGACACATAGTTGGTAAACTGTGTGATTAATGTGATGCACGAAATGTCTGCTACCGCATAACTTACATTTACGGGTTGCTTCATCTGTACTAATTAATGGGAATTGATGTCATAATGCGGAGTTAAAAAGTTGCAATCAAGAGCCGCCAAGTTATTAGGGGTCAAAAGCCACCCACAAATAATTACGATATCCACGTACGCATTTTTCTTGCCATACCCTTTCCGAGAAGGAGAAAAAACACGAGAGAGTCACTGTTCGAGCACAGTATCGCCACCTATCCTTGCTGAATCTGAATGCTGAACTCTAGTCCCGGTATTTGTGAGTAGTGTTCTGCAGTTACAGGACAATGACTGGTGCTTCTCAGGGTGTTCAGACAACCCAGGTGAAAATATGAGTCAGTGCGAGTGAGCTTTAACTGTAAGTAAACTCAAGATGAAACCCAATTGTGAACAGTCAGGGTTTCGGTTGGATTCGAACCACCGACAGAAACACTATGATTCAACGCGGCAACCGCTCTACCTGCTGAGCTACGAAGCCGCGCCAGGAGCTCGGAAATTTCACATTTAGACTCGGTTACCCATCCGTCCCACTGTTTCATATGGAATCCACTAAATGGTCTAGGGGATCGACTGCTCCGGCAAGATTTCTCAAATAGTTCACGCTGGAATCCACCAACGCCACTGCTGAGCATAGAAATTGTATTACTAACAAGTAGTTTGGCAGATTTGATTTCTGATGAGTAGTAAGGGATTTTGATTTTCATATAGATTGAACATCACCCACAATTGATCGCAGCTGTCGCATTCTCATAGACTTTCCAGTCGGCCCCTTTCGAATAGCAGAAGCACTAGACTCGAGTTTCGCTCTCATTAGAGCTCGTCAGTAGTGCATATCATCGCCACTGCCGGGACTTGAACCACGGACATGCTGTTCATGAGACAATCGTGTTTACCACTGCGCCATTGACCTCACATCAGGCATGACCGACTGATCGTATGTGAACAATCAATCACTTTCGCTTATGATTTGATCTACTTGCATTTTTTATAGACATGGGCAGAACAGATCGACAACTATTTGAGCGATTGGCAGAATACGTCCCGAAATCGCAAAAACACATTGTGACACAACACTCTCAAACTAGTTAATCCGTTGCACAAAATCCCGTACCATCGAGTAATAGATACATCGCAGGAACAAGTCACCAAGTTGACCCACTTAGCTCATTCGTAATATTGTTACGTAGTCAGAACCCGAAACTGTTGACCTTTAACGAAGCCAGGTTGATCGGAGCTCAGTAGCCGGTGATGTGTGCACAAAAGTGGTTGCAACAAACCCATTAAATCGTCATGGTGTTGAGGACGTAATACTTGGCGTTAATATATATTCTCTCTCTTTATTTGTCCGTCGTACATAACGTGAATGTTTTACGTTTGCGACTAATGAGAATGAACGAAACGTTAACACATCGCCATGCTCTGATGAAGTTGTTAGAGGGAAACAAGTGTTTCAAGAACATGAAGCCAGACGGCACGATCCCCTGCGAGATGAGTGGTTTTGTGAGTATATTTTGGGCTGGGTATGTCAATCTGATAGAATTTTGTAGAGCATCTGCAGTGATTATCACCGTTGACCACTTCCACAAGGACGTTTAGAATTATCATGCCACTCAAATGCGTAGCGTCTCGTCCAGAGATAATATATAATATATTAAACCCTCACCCTTTCTAACACATGGCATACCAACAGGTCTCAAAATAGACTACAGCTGGTCAACGTTGCCACTGTAAAGAAATGTTATGAGTATAAAAAGCCAAATACGTTGACCTTGTAGCACATGACTTGGGTAAGTGTCGCACGGTTGGTTAAGTACGTACACATACCTGCACACCAGTGTGGTTGGATGCTGAAGGCAGTCTTGTCGATCAATTATTTACAATCCCTATTAGCGAATCCTATTCGGCTCGAGCACTTCAAGGGAGACTTCATTGTTTCCATCTCCCGAACGAATGTCTATGATACATGTTGGAAAGTCAAACACGCAACATGAGTGTGTTGACCAAGATGCTTACACAGTCCGAGGTACGGTAGGCGCTGTGTGACCGGATGGATGATCCCGGTGCATAAGCCCAGTCACATCATCTCCAAGAAGAAACGGTAAACGAACGTAGGTCAACCATAATTCGAATCAGAATTCAAAAAAGCATCACTTTGAATTTTACGCAAATGTGTTTGAATGTTGAGATCACAAAAGGGTTTCATAGTATAAGAAATGTTGATGGTATCACTCTCATATCAGGAAGGAAGATTTTCACTTCCATTTCATCAGACACACATGGTCATTCGATCGAAGTCAAATGTAACGATAATTTCATCAGAAGTGGAGGCAACGGATACGCTGACTGTTACTGGGAGAACCATCTAAACGACATCATGAGACCGCTTATGTCTGAATTCCCAAAAAGCGAATAGGTTAATTTTCGCCATTTGAAAACACGTACAGCGTTCTTTGAAGAGAGCGGAGATAAATGTCTCATGGATATTTCACTGACAATATGGCCATGAGTGAAAGGGAACAATTCAATGTGGATGGGTATACCGTTGAAAAGCAGGCTGTACGACTTGGTAAGAAGACTAGGGACATGCAATCAGTGATGTATTGCTGTCTATGATGATGATGATGATGATGATGATGATGATGATGATGATGATGATGATGATGATGATGGTTTCCAGTTTCTTCTGGCAACTCAGAAGGAGGAGTAAAATGCCAGTTCATGGGTTTATACATAACAGATAGATTTGTTATATTATTGGACATACTATATGTGCACGGCAAAGTGATCTTCAGCATGACCAATACACATGTTAAACGACACAAGAATTAAGTAACGCCCTTAGAGAAAACACGTGTTAGATTAGCTAGCCTTTGGTTGAGATCTAAATTAGATCGCGAACATCTGAGAGAGACACCAATACGGATACAAAACTGTTGGAGTGTAAATTGAACAGCCTTTACAGTTCATCGCATCTGTAGCATCTCCACAGACTTCCCAGTCGGTCCCTTTCGAAAAGATGCACTACATCCGAGTTTCGCTCATGTTAGAACTCGACAACAATGCATATCCTTCCCACGATCAGGATTTGAATAGCCGTGTTGATCACCGTGTCATCGACCTTAAGTCAGACACAACCGAATTATACCAACCAAAATTCTCTACTATTTGTCAATAAAGCGAAACACTGCACAAGAGGTCCAATGATTTCAACTAGGAGAGGGGTCCTGGTTGTGAGACAGCATCGTTACCGTGTCTTCTCGCGAGGTGATCAGACAATCTGACAAACAAGCATTTGCAGACGTTTGTGTCCAATGTGAAGTCAATGGTGCAGTGATTCACATGGTTGCCATATGAAAGCATGGCCGGAATCCAATTCCCGGCCGTGACAAGGAAGTGAACTACTGACGAGGTCTGACAAGAGCGAAACCCGGGCCTAGTGCTTCTTTTTGAAAAGGGCTGACTGAAAAGTACATGAAAATGCGAAAGTTACAACTGACTGTCAATAACTTTCACTTTATATCAACCAAAGTGCTTCAGCACTCATCAGTACTGCCAGAATATACAGCTCCAAGATGAAGCATAAGAATGCTAACAAATGAAAGCGGAATAATCAGAGTCCAAACTATTTCAACTTATTTGCGAGGAATGACAAGGTGAAATTGTAAAATCGAACGGGGGTACACCTACAGACGGACCACAAACCGAAGTGGTGCTACAATTTCGTCAATCTTCACCACTAACTCGTCTAAAATAAATGAATTCCAAACAACTATCCAATATTACGATATGCAATGGGTTCCGTTAGCTGAACACTCAGGGACACATGGTAGGACTAAGTGAACTTGAAACGTTCTCCTGGGATGTACTTACAAAAGCGTACAGCAGGAAATATGAAAATAGGTAAAATATGAGGAGCTGGCATTGTGATTGGTATACACGCTATATAAAACCTAAAATTGATGAAAGGTTGTATGAGATTCGAAACTGGACACAAAATTAATGGAAGTCAAAAGATGTTCTCAAACCAGTCGAATTTACCTGGTGGCAATCCGTTCGATTTCGGTATCGGTTTTGGCAGGATACGACCAGCACAAGCACTACAAATATAGGAAACAAATGAAAATTAAGTTAGCCAATAAGAACAGGGAAAAAAATAGTCAGTGAAAAACACCAAATTGGAACAATCACATAATGATAAACTGACAGAAAAAATGAATCCCCATAAAACCTGCAGGCAAATAAACCATTCTGTTTCGCTTAGTGTGATTCGAAAATAATCCACAAGTCTGACTGCTGTCAAGTTGTAGAGCACACTGTTGAAATTAGAGCTATTTTTTGACAACAATAAACGGTAAACGCTCAGTTGCAGATGACGAGTAGACTATTGTTGACTGTCATGACAAGCGGTTACCAAACTGGCCAGTATGAAGAACCGTTAGTTAGTATTCACTGATCTGAAAACGTGTCGAGAGTGCATAGAATCTGTCAGTTGCAAGAGTTCTCGATCACGATGGTTCAATATGAGGTGGAAGTACACAATGAACACGACAACACGAAAAATAGTTGCACTTAAATCAATGAACATATTCCAGCGTGGACGCATCCGGAAACAGCCGCTCTAGCTGCACAAGGATTGAAATCTTGCCTCTTCGACCACTGAGCCTTTATTATGGACAAACTACAAAGAGGACGTCATTAATGTGGTCAGAGGTCAACTGAACACCACAAATCTAGCACGCTTCTAAGATGCCATAAATCATGCGCGATCGTCTGTTATTGTGCGTTCATAAACTGTTCGGGTTGACGCATCAGTTGCCCAAATCGACAGGCATTATGTGTAGAGAAATTTATGAAAACCGCCCACCTAAGTGTTCAGCGTTGTTACGATCTTGTCTGTCCACCGATACGCGTAGGGTGTACCAAAATCAACCAGAAAAACATCCCGCCAGTGAAATCTTTTGATTGTTCCATCAGTCTGACGCGATCCGTCTCAGAAAATGGCACCGATAACTAGACAATTATGGGAGCGGAGAGCCACAAAACGGAAATCTATCCTGTTCAACTTCTAAAAACATGCTCGAGACGACATCAGCACATCCAGTGTAATAAGTCCACGTCACAAAAGAATGTAACATGCAATTGGGCGAAGAGTTAACAATGAAATGCATCAGCCCATCTTGACGTGTTCACATACAGACCAAGACAACAGTTCAGCTGCCCTGAAAAATTAACGCGGTTCCGCATCTAGGAATGGGTGATAAGCGCCCATTTGTGTGCGCACACGAATGTCATGGTATTATCAGTCGCTTATGTGTGTACGCTTCGTTACATACTGCTGACAGGTACGTGTGCAATCAAATTATAAGAAGCGTTAGTTCAGAAAACGGCACGAATCACATCTTATAATTGCTTTTTCGATTGACTCCGAGACAAATCCTTGCACATGAGAATAAGCAACGTACCCGGTCGGCCAATCACGATCAGTCGGAGCACCAGAGGCGCTGTTCACGGAGACACTCGGGCAGCGAGCAGAATCGAAGCCAGCAAGTATCAGGTTATCAGAGGGAACGGCGGGTCCCCCGGGAGCCGAATGATTCAGCCGAGCACGCAGGAAATTAAAATACGCAGCCCAAACCTGTCAGTGACAACATTAGAACAGAAGTACACAGATAGTTCGACATTTGAATTGACTTGATCCAGTAGCAATTGAATATAGTAAGCACTAGTGGGTAAATCTCAACGTTAATCACTTTCGATGAAATCTCTTTCAAAACGTGACGGTTATAAAATAGATAATCACCGAACAACGGGTATTGTGTTACACTGAGTAACAATGGATACTATAAGGCAGCAACGGAGAACCACAAACTAAACCGCGCAGAGCATAACGGGTGTTTAGTGAGTATGAGGGACATAAAAAGCGGATGGGGCTCTGAATAAAAACAAATTGGAAAGAAATGAAGAAAGGAGAAGAGTAAGGAGTACGCAGGTATTAGTTGCTTCAACTGGACTCACAAAAATGAGATAGGGTGCTTGTGCATACATTTTTTTTTGTAGAATATTTCTGATTACCTGTGCAGTACAAACACAGCTCACATCCTCGTGAACAGAAAACTAATTCAGTCGTGCCTAACGTGAGGTCAATGGCGCAGTGGTAAACACGGTTGCCTCATGAACAGCATGTCCGTGGTTCAAGTCCCGGCAGTGGCGATGATATGCACTACTGACGAGCTCTAATGAGAGCGAAACTCGAGTCTAGTGCTTCTTTTCGAAAGGGGCCGACTGGATAATCTATGGGGATGCGACAGCTGCAATCAATTGTGGGTGATGTTAAATCAATATAATGAGGTTTTATTTCGAAGCCGGTCAGGCATAGGTGTACGCCCTCCATCTTGATGGACAATCAGTGAGGGGAGGGTCAACCAGTCCATCTGTTTGGTCTTATGTGACAATGGATCAAGCAGGGTAGTCTGCAACAACGAGTCACAGGTACATCCTTAAACCTTGTAGGCGGGTCCTGTGTTAATGTCGGTAGAAGCAACACAGTGAGTATGGTACGCTGAGATTTGTACACTGGAGTTTGGGCAAACGATAAACTTCATATAGCGTCTACAACAAATGAAGGGACTAAACCCAGTGTTTGCCCATAGTTCGGCTTAGGAGTATGAAAAGAAAAATCATGTGAAAATCGATCTGTTGGACAAGTTGGCGAAGTTTCTGAGTTAGGACAGATATTAGGAAGCTGTTACGTAGAAGGTAGAATGTGTTTTCGGTTCACTTTGCGCTACACGGTTAGTTTCATTCCGGCTGGAGCGTGGGTAAGTCGCGGTTAGATGCAAGGTCTAACAAGCCCCCGATGGAATCTGTAATCGTCGCCCGGCAACTGAACAAGCACGGAACCCATAAAAAAAAACGAAAGTAGACGAAAACAACCTTGGGCGACAGGTGAATTAGTAACCAGGGCGTAATGCCCATGTGAATGGGCATAATTACAGCATAAATGGTTACGTGAAATACAGCATGACACGAGACAATTATTTCCTCAATTAAGCAGTTGGGAGCGTTGTTCTAATCGAAGAAGCACAAATACCACGCGCCTGCTAACTAGCAACACAGGTAGGTACATCAAAGGTAACCGTGGTCTGACGATATGCATATCGAAGCGGATCCGTAACATTATTCTCGGGTATCACACTCACAAGGAGTAGAACGATACGCTCACCGAACTAGCGTACAATGTGTGATAAGTTAGTGACTGCAACCTGCCTTCGAGTCCCAGGTATCTGAACTTGAAGTCGCAGTTAAAAACAAACAAATAAAACATATCCTCCATGAATGTGTCAGATAATATGAGAGCTGATGAAAGCAGTGAAGGTGAAAAATGTCAGATCAGCGCCTTTTCCACCCTAAGATGTGTCGATATCACTGTCGCGTGCCTCGATATGATTTTTACATGATTCGATGTCGGTTTACCTTTCCCAATCTCGCCCTACCATTGTCAAAACTAAGCAGCTTACACTAACACATTGGGGCAGCGAGTGGAGGTGAACGCTATGCTAAGAATTTGGTCAGTCAGGTCTGCGAACGCTTACCGCACATAGTTGAGTCGAGCAGTGGCTCGCTAAAACAAGAATGTTCAGTCTACCTGGGTCACAGCTCTCTTATCCATCGGTAACCGGGATTCATAGGAACTTGCTGATCCGATTCGGTTAGTACGCCTGTTAGTGTAAACTTTTGCACAGTGCTGGAACCTAAGTTCCATGTATCCGTTCCAACTCACTATTCAAATGATCTAGTGTGGACCGCCTAGCTTGGACGACTCTGGACATTTGGGAGGAGCAGGACCAGAGAAACTCCTTGAGCCATCACAAACTAGTATTGAGTAACGGAAAAATCAGATCGAGAAACCCAAAAGTGATCTTGAAATATCTTAAAGTCGGAAAGATATAGGATACGTCACAGAAAGGTACCCGTCTTCCCGAACTGCATGTGCTATACTGGCTAGCTTGTTAGTGACAAAGTTGAAACTATTAAGAAAGGCTTGGAACTCTTCAGCTTGGGTTAAAGCTTTTTTGCTAAGCTAGACTTAAATGGGACAAACCAGTATGAATTAAAGACCCATCTGCAACTCGTTGTCGTAGGTGATCTGCCAGATCTGTTGCCACATCATCGCAACACATCGCCCTCCCGTCAAAGTAAGAGACGAACGCGTACTCTCAGTGAGCTGTGGAATGAAAATCGTTTAATGTCCAGTTCGTGAAACCATACTAGGATGCGCGCAGGTAGGTTGAAACTTTACATATACAAGAGACGACAGTTTCGATCGGGTACGGTGAACAAGGATATGTACTCCTGGAGAAGTCACTGAGCATGCGATAGAACACTGCAAGTTCTTGACTGATAACAACCTGGAGACCTACGTCGACGAGGTGTACGGCGGTAGAGATGATAATGCTTTCGATGAAATCCTTACTAAGATAAACTAGATGAAAATGCTGGTTGATTCACTCATACATGTGTCAAGTTGTACAATCATGGAAAGCAGCTTCATCAACATGACAGCCATGAGCCTGGCTGAAAGGTACTGTGACTCGGGTCGCCACTCACTTCAACAGTGACGTGAAATATCTCAGAACAGTTGACAAAGAGGTTGAAATGGATAAATAAAAACCAAACAGAACTAGAAATGGTATGGATACAGGTCCGCCATTGACTGCGACACATCGCCATCCCGGATAGCGTCTCTAACCAGCGGTTTCAGTGATCACGAAGACCCCATCCAGGCAGGCGACACCTACCCACTTTGCTCAATGGAGCAGTCAGGGTCTTGCCATTTCGTGACTACGTCGCTTGACAACCACGAGGATACAACCAACTATTGGTGGTCTCAGCATATAATGCCCGTATGGTAAACGATTGGTTGGCATAGGGAGTACGTGACCCAACCACCGCAGGCTGTGCAACGTGAGTAGTTGACCAATTGATCGCGCATCCCGAGCGTTCCGGAAGACGCGCCGGCGAACTGCCACGTTGCTCACGCGATCAGCCCACTTAATGTAGGCTGATTGGTAGAGGCAAAAATGATTAAACACAGCATCGACGATTGGTTTATGCCATAAAATTATCAGCGGTTGGCAACGTTTCCATTAGTTTCACGATGTTACGAAAATGTACACCTCTTAGAAAACTCCAACGAGTCTCAGAAGTGCAGCCGGCATGACAATCGGGTAGACTTTATCAATCGAGATAATGCATAAAAGAATACGCAAAATGGGAAAGTAGGTAAACTGAGTAAATGCTACTGTCAGAACGATAATTTAAAAAAGCAAGGCGGAAAGTAAGCAAAATTGAACCAGATAATAAAACTCACGCTGCACAGGCTGTTTGCAACTTCAAGTTGATTAACAAAATCCCATGAACTGGAGCCGGACAGAATCCGATGAGTTACAATCGGATTACCATGTTCGTCTAAAGAGGGTAGAAGGGTTCGCAAAAAAGCAAGTAAGTGAAAGTTTGCAAACAGTGAAGTTCAGAATTACCAAACAGCGTAAAACGCAAAGCATTTCAAAACAAATCGAAATTCATGGATGGAACAGAACTGATTAAAAAACGGACGTAACATCACTAAACCACATTCAAACAACGTGAGTGTCGATAGTAATACAACGATAGTTGACACCGTCGCTTTGTTACCCGACATTCGCGTGTTACCTTATGTTTTCAACTTATGTGTTAAAAGTTTAACGTGACGCGGCATAGTAGGTTCTATGAGGTGTACATCGCGTTAGTTTTCTCAAACCAACACAGGTACAGTCACAGAAAACAGGATTCAAACCCGCAATTGTCTAACTGATAGTCAGCAATGTTACCAACGAGATACCTCGAACGTAGTAATTATTCAGCGGAACATCAAAGTAGCGCAAAAACCACACAGGAACCGCTAAGTGCAATACCAAAAGAAGTCTACAGGTGATAATTGGATCAAACGTGAGGATATTTCCATATATTATATGGGGTAGGTGACACCTGGACATAGACATTTTACTCCATTCGCTCTCCATCAAAATTCACGCGAAGCACATATACCACATTGATGGAACTCTTGTGGGGCTGACTCTTGATTAATCATCATCATCATCACAACTGCCATGAGCCTGACCAAAAGGTAATGTGGCTCGGGCCGCCGCTCACCTCAACAGTGACGTAGAATATCCTAGAAGAAAACGTAACTAAGAAGATTGAAAATTATTAAAACAAAACTAAGTGGAAGAACTAGAAATGGTATGGATACAGGTCCGCTATTGACTGAGACACACCGCCATCTCGGATAGCGTCTCTAACCAGCGGTTTGAGTGATCACGTAGACCTCAGGCAGGCAGGC